>OX336421.1:4203668-4686168 GCA_946903255.1 Schistosoma spindalis | reverse complement strand
CAAGTCATATGTCAATCAACAATTTAATTGATATAATAACTGACAATTAAAACAAAGTCATATTTGAATATAGTTTTCGCGGTATTTAATATTGATTGACAAAGAATCATTGTAATTCTAAAGGAAATAATACTCTAATGAGGATTTGAGATATATTTAAAAGTAATATACACTAATGTATAGTTTCATTCAATCATACACTGTCAATCCAATGGATACTAAAAATGACTCTAATATGAAATGAGAATATAAGTGATAGGTTTAATAATATGAATGGTGGTCTAGCTTCAATTGATTCATGATTTCAACTATTGAAATGACCAATTCACCACAAAACCCATTCTAGTAATAATCATCTGCTCACTAGTGACTAACTTCAAGAGATACTCCTGGAGTTCTAGTGAGAAGCCGTGACCAGTGGAGTTCAACCAGGTCTGTTGTGAGATATCAGCTCACTGAAGACAATGGTGACGGTGGCGCAACTTCGTGGATTAGTTGAAGTTAGACATTAACACCGTTGGATGCCGGCCGGCTCAGTGGTCTAGTTGGTTAAGCGCCTGGCGCAAGACTGATAGGTTCTGGGTTCAGATCCCGCGGGGTGCGGGATCGTGGATGCGCACTGCTGAGGAGTCCCACACTAGGACGAAACGGCCGTCCAGTGCTTCCAGGTTTTCCATGGTGGTCTAGCTTCAATCGATTCATGATTTTAACTATTAGAATGAAAGATTGTTGTATTATCAAAATTAGTTTGAATGAAAAGAAAATAAGGTTATTTTAAGTTTTTTTTTAACCGAACTTGATAGTAAAGATGGATAGTGGAGAGCAATGGAATCCAATTTGATGCGCGTTTCGTCCTATTTGGGACTCGTCAGATGGATGTACTTGCATCTTAGAGTTGATGTTCACTCTGGGACTTGAACTCAGTACTGGTCGATTCAAATTAATTGAACTTGATATTCTGGAAGTTTTTGAAAACATACTAAAATTCTTAACAAATATGTAATTTCATTAGTTGAGATAATAAGTCGATTGAAGATAGACCAACATGGAAAACTTGGAAGCACCGGACGGTTGTTTTGTCCAATTGTGGAACTCTTCACAGTGCTCATCCACGATCCTGGTCGCGGGGTTCGAATCCAGAGCCTTCAGTTTCGCTCACGAACGCTTAACCTCTAGACCACTAAGCCAACCGGCAGCTAACGGTATTAATGTCTAACTTCAACTAATGCACGAAATTGAACGACACATCCACCACTATCTTCAGTGAGTTACTATCTCACAACAGACCTGGTTGAACACCACTGGTCACTACTTCTCACTAGAACTCCAAGAAATGAATCTTAAAGACCGTCACTAATGAGCATATGATGATTATAATCAGAGAAGGGTTTTTTGTAGAATATTATACAAATTTTAACAGTTGAATTCATGAGTCAATTGAAGCTAGACCACCATGGAAAACTTGGACGTATTAATTATGTAATTATTCAATTTAGATTAAATTACGAGATTTTGACTACTAGATGTGTGCCATTTGGTTCGACGTTTCGAAGCTGGTTCCATGCACAGAAATGCCAAGATCAAATCACAGATTATTAAAAGAACTCCTACTTTTACTACTACTCACATAACTACTAATCCCGCTGTTTATACAACTATGATGAACGAATGCTTGAGCATTTATAAAATATGAAAACAATGCTGTGAGTACATTATTTGCACATCTTTCTAGAGTTATCCCTTAAAAAACTCTATTGTTCCATTGTTCCTGTTTTTACTCTCTTCTCCTAATTTTCTTTTTTGTCTAGCGAGAATTCTACTTCCATTTCTTACTACATACTACTTATATCTGTCTATATAAGTAGCACAAAGCATATGACCTCTTTCATATTTATCTCAACTTAATAATATGATATGCTAGTTTTTACGGATGCATATGGGACTGGACAGAACAAAGTCCTGTTTGATGAGGACGCTGATAAAATCCAGAGTCTTCTGATAGCACTGAGTAACAATGCCAGGATGGTTGTGATGCGCTTTTCCCTCTTCTAAATGCAAGTTGTTGCCTCGGGACCAGCCTGAGTCAACACCTGAACTACGGATAGGGAGTGAAGTGGTCGAACGTATCGACAACCTCATCTATCTTGGGAGTCTGATCGACCCTAATGGGTTAGTATCTGACAAAATCTCTGCACGGATTTGGAAAGCTCGTTTGGCATCTATGCCGAAGGCGAGATATCTGTCTACCAATTACGTGACGAGTATACTGAGCAGCAGTTTGTTCTGTTCTACTTTACAGCTGCTAAACGTAGTCAATAAGAGAAGAAGATACCCGTAAGCTACTAGTGTTTGACCACAGATGCCTTAGAAATATTGCTCGCATCTGCTGTAATCACCGGGTAAGTAATAATGAGGTCAGAATTAGTGTATTAGGGAATAATGATAAATCAGTTGATGAGGTTGTAAATCTTTTTAAAATGACATGGTTGAGCCACGTATTACATATGACAGAACACCGATTACCACGATGTGCAATACCGACTAGTGTTGGAGATGATTGGAAGAAAGTTAGGGATGGCCAAACCAAAACATTATCAGTTCATGAAATCACTAACTTCTAGTCTGTCATTTTGGTAGATGTAGACTACTTGGTTGGAGTCTATATGACCATCGTAACCAATGGCCGGGGATCCTAGATGATATGGTTCGGAATCGATCACAATGCTATAGGTGTATGCACTCTTTGTCTTTCCTTAAACTATGAGATTAAAATTAATTTATACTTTTCTTTCTTACTCTTTCTTCATGTACTATGGTCTTATGTGCAATGTTTCTTTTATATATTACAACCACTACTTCTATGAATTCAGTGTTCATCTTATTGTGATAATGAGATATGGCAAATTCAACCGATGCACATATATGTGTGACATAACTTAAAATCGATCACAATGGCATAGATGTATACACTCTTTGTCTTCCTTTAAACTATGAGATTAAAATTACTTCCTTATACACAATCTTTCTATTATGTATTACCACCACCACCACCACCACCACCACCACCACCACCACCACCACCACCACCACCACCACTGAATTAACAACTTTTATGAATCCGTTGTTCATCTTATTGTGCTCATACGGTAATGACAACTTGAACCAATACATTTCTGTGCTTGGTCCAACATTGCAGTTGACTCGCTGACTCACTGACTAACTGACTTGATTCTTTTAGGTATATATTAAATTCTATCAATCATAATAATATATGCTTAATTCTTTTATTCATTTATAATAGTATAATATATTATGACCTTAATTTTATTTAGATTATTAATTCTTTAATCTTTTATTTTTTTTAATGATTTTTTGTTGTTGTTGTTGTTGTTGTTTCGGTTGTTCTTCTTGTTGTTTTTGTTTTTGTTTTTCTTTTTATTGTTGCTTTTCTTTTTTTCTTTTTTGTTTACTATTTTAAATTTTCTCATTGTAAATTATGGCAACTTCTTTTCTTTTTTTTTCTTTTCTTTTTTTCTTTTTAAATTTTCATTACTATTTTATTATTATTATCATTTTGTTAAAACATTAAATTTAATCTAATTCTTATACAATCATGACCTATATTCTTTTGTTTAATTATATCATGTATAATAATTGAAATCTATTTTAAATAGTATTAGTATCGTTTTATAAATTCTTTGAAGTATATAAACAAACTATAAAGATAATCATTGAATTGTTTATATGTAAATTCAATATTATTCATATGAGATTTAAACCATATACTAGCTAATGATGTAATCAATTATACTGTTATTATTCTTATGATGATGAGAATGTTAATTTATATAGAATAAACGTTTAAATGGTGGTTGGAGGTAGTCGACAGGAAACTCTGGATCCGGAATACGTGCTACTTGACATTCGTCAGCAAGATGTATTTGTAATGTTGAGGGAATTGGAGGCCTCCTGATGGATTTGATCCCATGTCACCCAGCTTCACAGTCAGAGGCGTTACCAACGGGCTATCCGATTTGCGATTGACCTCCTATAGGACTGAGATGTAATCACAATTGATTGATCACTAGGTAATGGGTGATCAATGTTATGATAAAAATATTGAGGTTATCAAATGGTTCATGGGAAATTCGATTTATGATTGGTTGACAATTTTTCTGAGACAGGTATTAATAGCATACGATCTGCATTAATAAGGATTTGATACACATAATAGTGATCACGCACTACCCAGTGATCAATCAATTGTGATAATAGACCTTTGTTGTAACTAGGTACACACTGTTATACTGTTTAGCTCACTTGACTATGTTACTGGTTGGAAAAGTGGAGAGGTAGTCAGTGTATGACATGATGACGTGGTATGAAAGAAAGCTTTACAGGACTGGCTTCTATTTGTCTTTCACGACTTCCTGGTTTGGATCTTAGAGATGGTTCAATTTAGTGGCTAGAGACGTTATCAGATATGACTGTGAATAAAAGCCAGTGGCGATCCTGCTGTAACCTTCTTTTACTTTCTTCATAAAAAAGACGTACCTTCTTTTACTGGAAGAATTTTCTCTGGCTGTACTTTTGCTAATTGAACCATGTCTCCCATTATTATTATTATTATTATTATTATTATTATTATTATTATTATTATTATTATTATTATTATTATTATTATTATTGCTTCACCATCATACACTAATTTCTATTCGTTATTGTTCCTCTTTTTCTCATACGCACCTTACATTCTTTATGTCTTCACATTCTCATTATTATTGTGTAGTGCATATGTATCTGGTGCTCCCTTGTACCAATATTTATGTGTTCAATTAAATAAATCACAAGGTCAACGAAACTTACTCATCCTTGTCTATCATTTGACTCTGTTACTGTTATTCTCATAGTGTTCATAATTTGATTTTGAATTAATAATGAATACTGAGATGGTGGAGGAGATTTGTAGCTCAAGTAGATGATTTTGATGGAGTTTTGTTCTTTGAGCTGAATGGTTTGGTTGTGTATTAGGTGTATCTTTTTTACTTCCATAGAAAAACTTCAATTTATGGACGAGCCAATCAAATACGTTTGAGGGATTTCAAGGTCACGGCTCCAACAGTTGGGACTACTAAGAAGTTCCTTTATTTGTGACTGCGATAATCAAATGACTGCTGTACTGTGTTCACATTACCGTGATGAGATTGTCTTTCGATGTTATTTATGTTGGAGGAAGTAGTCTGCTCGAACGGGAGGAAGGAGTTCTTACGACCCTAACAAGGCTCGAGAGGTCAATTATGGTGAAGCCATATGGATGAGTTCCTCTACCGTAAGCACCACGATTTCAGAACCTCTTAACCTTGATAAGTTTTTGAATCGTCCACTAACTGTCTGCTGATTGAATAATGTCTCTCAAGGTCACTCAAGATTCGTTCAAAGGTTGGCCAGAAATTACAGTCTCTCCTCGTCCACTTTGGTCAGCTATTCTCCATCTCAATAGGCAGTTGATTGGAGATCTTTATCTTACAGTTGTTGGTAGAACATGCTGGCGAAGACATTCATGGAGAAAATACAGTTGTTCTCGAGTGGAAGCCTGACTTTTGGCAAAACTCTTTCATTTTCGAACAATGAGAAGCGTACTACGCTCATATAATTATGAGATGGTGGAGAAGACTTGTAGCCCAGGTGGATGATTTTGAGCAAACCATCCAGCTCAGAGAACAAAATTCCATCAAAAAAAAAACGATGTATACTATAAAACCGGAGTTGCTTGAAAATTTAAACTATTAGTCAATATAAATTAAAATATGGTTTTTGATGTGATTTTGTTAATTAAACAAATCTTTATTTGATTTTCTATATCCAGTTGGATGTGCTCATGTGTGATTGTTGATTAGAAAAGTTTTAAGCACAAAATGTTGTGGAGGTCATGTAATCTATTAGCTTTATAATAGAGAATAACTTATGATGTCCATTGAAAACTAGGAAGCATGACAGATATAAGTGCTCATTCGTTAAATTGAATAAAATCACTGATAATAATAATAATCCATATAAGAATCGAACTCAAGATCTTAAGGCCTCTATATGAGCACATAAACATCAGGACAATGAGTTGACATACAAAGGTTTACATATCTATTATAAATGGTGAATAAATGTAAGAAGTAGTTTCCTCAATTTTAGTAAAAAGCTGTAAAAAATAGAGTTCATCCATGTAGATGACATACATGTCACTAATCTTGATCGTCCCAATATATCATGAATTAGTTGAAATCGTAAATGTTTAACATCAATGATATAATGACTAAACTCTAGTCGTGAAGCTTGAATACCTTAGGTTCGACCACTGATGGAGCTGTTGATGAATCATTTTCAAAGAGTATCAAATTGAAAGGAAATAGCTGCCCAATGGCTCCTGGAAGGCTATATATTTATATAGAATCATACATAAATATTACAAAAAATTACCATTAAGTGATAAATTAGTGTAACTCTACCTATAGATCTCATAACCTTACTGCCTGTCCCAAGACCGGGTAAAGAAGGAAGGTTGGGCATGGGGATAGCAACCCTATCCTGTAGGAAACAACCTCGCTAAAAAACACTAACCAGAATAAACAATTTAAATAACTTAAACTCTGCCTTGAGATTTGAAGGATCTTCATTCAGAATACTTATGACACCTCATGGTAAAAGGCAAGATTCCTCAGCAGTCATGTAGCCGATGTTCTCTCCAACAACCTGAGCAACTATTAATATAGGTACTTGGAGTGTTCGGACTATGTTGGCGACCGGCAGAAGCTGTAGTGACCTACTTTTGTCAACAGAACGCGATTGGTTCAATGAAAACTAGTATTATTATGACCAATCGTACCAGTGATTGTTTTACTGTGCTCGTTTGTTTAACTGTGCTAATGACAGCCATTACTCTCACTCTCATGTTGACTTTGAACTTGTACGAATTCGGTTACGCTTAGTAACCACGCTTGTACTCCTTTGGCACGATCTCGGTATTCTTTCGATACCACGAGATCGCCAGCAAATACATTTTGACTACAGCCATCATCTGCCTTCTGATATTGACCTACGGGGAACTTATTGGTTAACTGGCATGTAGTCTTCTTGTAATGGTGTTCATAGTCAATCGCGACTCGACCCACGCTACAAACCAGTCAAGTTGCTTAAGAACTGAGGAGATAAGGCTTTGCTGTTCTCGTAATCAGTGAAACCCATTGGACCCAAGCTAAACAGAAGTGGATGGATTTGGGAGGAATGCTGTTCTACTCTAATCACAAAGAGGAAAATACTCCACACTCGGGAAGTTGCTCTGATGATATTCGAAGAAGCATGTAAACCACTAATGGAATGGGAATCTCATAGACCCAGGATCATCAAAGGAGGAAATTACAATTTTATGCACCCACCAATGATAGCAGTAATGACGATAAAGATCAATCCTACGAGAGACTGCAATCAATCGTAGCGAAGTGCCCAGGAGAGGACCTGGCCGTCCTGAAGGAAGATCCCAACGCCAAAGTCGGGATGGACAACACTTGGCATGAAAATATCATGGGACGATATGTACTGAGAGAGAGAAATGAGAATGGCGAGAGATCTGCAAATTTATGCGCATTCAACAGATTAGTTATTGGTGGCACAATATTACCACTGAAACACATACAAAAATCTACATGTGTCTAATCGAATCACACTTCAGAGAGTCAGAGCAATCATTTTTACATCAATAAAATTTTAGAAAGTAAATGGAAGACGTGATAAACATATGGGGAGCTGACATAACTTCAGATCACCGCTTGATTGTGGTTGCCAAGATGAAACTCAAGCTAAACAAGTACTGGACAGCTAGGAAAACAGCATCACAATGGTTCAATACAGCCTTCCTTTAACATACTAACGAACTCAACGAATTCAAGATAACTCTCAGCAACAGGTTCTAAGCCTTACAGGAACTACTGAAAGAAGTAGAAACTACTATAGGGAAAAATTGGACAGGGATCAAAGAAACATTAACTTCAATGTGTCAGGAGGTTCTGGGTCGCAAGTAGCATCATCATCGGGGATGGATTTCTGTCGAAACCCTGGAGAAGATTCAAAATAGGAAGAACAAGAAGGCAGCAATTAACAATTTCCGACCCAACAAGAAAAGAGAAACTCAAGGTACAAGCTGAATACATAGAAGCAAACAAGCAAGTACAGAAGAGCATTTGGACTGACAAGCAGAAATATGCAAAGATCCAACAAAGACAGCAGAAAAAGCCTCAAGAAAAGGAAATATGAGACAGATATATGACACGACGAAGAAACTAACAGGAAAACACGGTAAACCAGAGAGATCGGTTATGGACAAACAAGGTAAACCAATTATTGAAATTCAAGGACAGAAGAACAGATAGATGGAACACTTCGAGGAAGTTTTATATAGACCAGCTCCATTGAATCCACCGGATATTGAAGCAGCACATACAGACATCCCTAAAGACGTCAATCCACCAATAATAGAGGGAATCAGAATAGCCATCATACAAATCAAGAGCGGGAAAGCGGAAGGACCTGAAAATACACCAGACGATGGACTGAAGTCAGATAGAGAGGCAACTGTAAACATACTCCATATTTTAATCATGAAAGTTTTGGAGGAAGAACAAGTGTCGATAGACTGGAAAGGATACCTCCCTATCGAATCCTCGAAGATAAATACTTGATTCCATATTGTTGGGAATACTCTTATTAATTCTCCAACAACGAAGGCCGATTTAAAAATCGTTACTTTTACTATTTATCACGTTATATTGTGCTAGAGAAACCTTTACCTATACATCACAGGCTGTACCGTTTAAGACATTTAGTACTTTGGAAGTGATATGTTTTCTTTCTTAAATTAGGACCGTTTAAATTGAGAACAGAAGTTGCGTTTTGATATAATTTAATGCCAGTCACACAAAACCCTTCGTGTGCTATGTCGGCGAACGTGATTTGATCTAGTCAAATGAATTTAGTAAGCCATGATGGATAGTGGCTAGCAGTGGAATCCAGGACGCGCGTTTCGTCCTATTTGGGGATCGTCAGCTGGATGTACCTGCATCTCAGAGTTGGTGTTCACCCCGGGACTCGAAACTAGTACCGTCCGCTTCAAACGCTACCGCGTTATCCACTCATCCACCGAGTCCTGCACACATCCCAATAACAAACTAATCAATTGCGGTCTTAAACCTCCATGGGAAGATTCAAGCCAAACAGTACCAAGTGAAATGAATTTTTGCTTGTTAGTCCTGCGTTTGGATCAAATGTTAAACTTTTGGTCATTACATTGATCAATAAATAGGTGTTCAGAAATCAATGATAATAACAGTATCTATATTTTTTTCTAACATTGTCATTAACACCGTTCCAACCAATAATGTATGGATCAGCTCGTACAGTTCTCACCATGACCAGAATTCCAGAGATATGTGTACTGGTATCGAAGACTAGAAACTTAATGAAACTAAACAAGGTAATCATTTAGTACTTCAGCTCCTTTGACAGGGTCCTCGATGTGGGTAGAGATGCACGCTTAACGTACGACCTAAATAGCGATGAAACCGAATTTCACTTCACAAACCAAACGGAAATAACAAGTATATTTATATTTGTAATAATCATAATAATATTCACAACAAACTTTAAAGTTTTAGGTTTCTGGAACATGATTCCCAAAATACCTAACCAAAACAGCGCGGAACTGAAAATATCCAGGGTATAGAGAAAAGAGATTGAAGAACATGTTAAAGTAAATGGCAGGGTGAGAACAAAGACGCTAAAATATTATCCAACAGATCTCTTTGGGGGAACTTTCATGGTGCTTTTCTTCTTACACTTATTACGGAGTAGACTTTATTGTGTACAAATGGCTGATAATTGTCGTTATTACCTGTGTTACTGGTCATTTGTCCTGATTTCGGTAACCGTTGGAATGTTGGTTGTGTGGTTTTCTGTTTCTGAATTTGGCCGTAGGCTCACTAAACGGCTATGGGTAGGTCATCCAAGATACCGTCGTATTGCATTTTTCGATTCCGAGAAAATATGTTTTATCAGCTGATCAGTTGAATTAGCCTGGAGTAATTATACAAAAATTACCTGATACATTACAATTCTAGGGTGCCTTGCTAAAGACGTACTGAGATGAGTTTCATGTCACTTATGCTCAAGATGGGGATATAATTTCCGAAGATTTTCACAAAGTCGAGCTTCGGAGATTTCGTAGTGGTGTTGGGTCCTGACCACTCGATCTTTGAAGCCGAGAACATAATTACTGGGACGATTCGCACTCAACATGTAGCACTTAGGAAGGTCGAAAATGGTGAACACGGGAACAGTTGATAGGTATGGAGTGGTTCATCCTAGTAGGCGTTGTCATTCTCTGTGACGTATCCTTATTCACATTAAATATATTAATACATCCCCAGCTCAAGTTCTTTTTAAGAAGCACTAGACATATTACTGATGGTCAGGATAGGACGAGCAAGTATAGAAAATGGTGTGACTTACATGTAAGACCTTACAGATTAGGTGATCATATCATGACAAATCTACAATTTTGGGATTAGGTCTATCATTATAGTAACAAAGACAAATGTTTTAATATCAAATTAGACCATAATTCTACATTGGTGAGACCGTCTAAAAAAACTCAGCATGTCATTAATTTTTACGTTAACTTCAACTTAATCGATTTATTTTTAATCATGTTAACTCATTTTTATGCTACTATGTTGATTAGTGCTCACATGTATTATCGTATTGTAATGTTGACTTCTAATCGTAGCTTACTAGCCCGATCAGTACTAATAAGTGATCATCTATATCAGTCACCTGGAAAACTAAGAATCATCATGGCTTTATCAATCCATATGAGTTTCTATCCGACAAGATCGCTGTACACTATAATGTTTTATAAACAGAAAACATTGGCTTGTTTTGATGAGAACTCGAGCAATACAGTGTGTTCTTTTACGGTCGTATAAGAACGGGTGGTCGTGTCACTTATCTGCTGGAAGGTTAATTTAACAAAACTCGTTATTTGGTGGCAACATAAGCTGTTAAGAAACGTTTTACATTCAAGATGATAGGTAAGCTCTTCAGAAAAATCCCAACGAAGCTCGCGATTAAGTGAGGATAGCTAATCATCTATAATTCAAGACAATTTTACCTTCTTTTTCAAAACTACAACAGGATTTCGAGCTCATCTTCAGAAGAATCACAAAATCAGTATGTAGCATTAAGTTTGAGACCAAGCTTAGGATCAAGGAGATTTTGTTACTTTTTTATGGAGCTTTTGACTTGCTTCATCTTGGTGAACTATTAACATGCTCTCTTTCCAGACAGACTTTGTTATATTGTCCTATCGCCCTCCCATAACAATAAGACAAACGGTCATACAACCAGACCAGTTTTCTAAAGGCTACCATTTTCTGAGGTTTTGCTTCAGAATATTGGGTAAAGTGACCTCCGAATTACCCGATACCGTCGTTAAAATATAATTAAAGCTTCTTTTAGGATAAAACTAATTCATTAAGTTTCTCTACTTCAAGAAGGAAATAAACAGGACCTTGGATTCTGAAAAACTCTCAATTCAGTCAACTTCGAGGCAACAAACGTGGTAGCTGTTTTGCGCAGAAAGATAAGAGGGGTATAGTCACTGTGTGTTATATCATTTGTAGCCCACTCAATATATGTTGTCTCAGACTTTTAAAGCATTGAAATAAGGGTATGGTGATGACTCTAATGTACAGTACTCGGCAACGCTGTTGCCCATAACACCTTAGTTGAGGATAAAGAGACCCGTCAAACTAAAATTTGAAAACGCAGGCTTCTAAAATATGTAAGGAAAATGGCTGACGAGTAGAGAAGCATATGTATATGTATGGCAGTTACTTGACCGGGAACCTTTAAATACAGCTGTGTTCAGTAAAAATAGTATGTTCAGGATCGGTTCCGAAAACTAATAAAGTTATTTATTTGGCGGTTTATTTACCATTACAGGTAATACCCTTCTATGCTTAAGTAATCTCGTTTACAAAAGTGTTAGATCGCACAGACCAAATAGTCTACCATTTATTCAACAGACTTTTAAGCCTGAAGTTTATGGCCGCATTTATACTGTGTCTCAACAACCAGAAGAGAGTGTAGAGAAATCATTTGGTTATGTTATCTCGTCATTGGGAAATTGAGTATTGAATTTGGACCTTGAAAGGGTTAATGATTTAACCTAGACGGATGGACGTTCGGGATGTCTTGTCGTTTGCGGTAGACTTTACTGCTAACATTATATATTTATTCAGTCACCAAGCCCCCAGTTGAAGCGGTCTTTAAAACCTCCTCCTCCACCATCTCTTCAGCTTGAAGCAGAGGCAAAACGACCTAAGGTCAGCACTGATCACGTATCCGCATTTTCTGACACTTCATCTGATGTTGGTGATCTCGAAGGTAGTTTCCTTGTTAGCAACCTAAAATTGATACAACATTTTATTAAGTTGTGTTTCTCTGGCTAAATAAGTATGGCTTGCTGCTTCATCGATTAGTGACATATATATATATATATATATATATATATATATATATATATATATATATATATATGGCATCACCATGATGTATGAGAATGGGCGCAAGCTGCTGTTCGTCTTTTATACTCACCTCATATTATGGTAACACGAAAAATTTGCCATCGGCATTTATACTTTCCGTCACCTGACTTGTGATTTGAATGTCCTGCATGTCTACGGAGCGTAAAATGACGCATTACGTATAATGTAGTAAGGTCTTCATGCAATCAAGTGATTTCATTTTCACTGATGGTTACTTAATGAGGAATTTCAATCCCGGGTGACAATTATTTGACCCGTAACAAAAAATCACAGTTGTCGTTTGTTCTTAATTTCTTTAATGTGTTATTCCATCAAAGGAATTTCAATACAGTAAAAAAATTCTCTAGCGTACTGTCGAACAGACAGTGCGGTCGTATCAAACAAACTGAATTTAGAAAAAACGGTTGTTAACCTACAGTCCGGATTTGGTATTAGTCTCACTCAAGGTGTATTCATAACAACCAGTATTAATTCAGATTCTTACTGATATATTAACAATAGCAAGAAGTGCGAAGTAAAGTCAAATGAACTTATCTATCGAGTTACTTGTATTCCATGTTCGATTACAAAATTCTGTTTTCCTTATGAGGGTTTCTTGTTGTATTTCTGTACTTCAGACTTTTCACGTCCGTTCAATGCACCGGATTCATGGGATTCGGAAACAAGCAATGGGCCTACTACTGTTGGAGCAAATGAGGTGACTGAGACTACTGTCCGTCGACTTACTGTACTTCTTGAAAAACGTGCTTTAAGCAATCAGGAAGCTCGAACTAAGTTCCCTGACCAACCTAAGCGTTTTATGCAGTCAGAATTGGAACTACAAGAAACACTAGAGGAGATGCAGGTTAGTATCCTGTAGTGTTTATGGTGGTTCTTAGTAATAAAAACCTGATTTTTAACCACTAGGAAGTTTTATATTAGTTAAATAATGAAAATTATGTCTTTCTATGATTGATGTTATGCATGTTATATCTTCTCTTATCTTACGCCTGTTACTCCTAATGGAGCATGGGCCGCCGACCAGTATTCTCCAACCCACTCTGTCCTGGGCCTTCTTTTCTAGTTCCATTCATTTCTTGTTCATTTTTCTCATGTCTATCTCCATTTCTCGAAGTAATGTGTTCTTTGGTCTTCCTTGATGTCATGCAGTTCATAATTAAAGAAAGCCTAGTCATGGACAACTTTCAGGTGCCATATTCTCTGTCTACACTGATCATTTTTATTGATTACGTCAGTGATATACTAGGTGTTTCATTTGTAAGTTTTCTTATTTTGTCGTTTGAGTGTTAAATTATTGTTCTCCCTAGTTTCCAGGATTTCGCAACAGTCCATCCATTGTTTACTAGTCAGTCTCTACATAACGTCTCGCGGTGGCCGTGTTGTTTACAAACTCAAGGGGATGGAAAATAAACGTCCGGCGCTCAAATCACATTGTTGGTTACGAAGTATCCATCTGGGGGAGTTGGAAAACCCTGATTCCAAATGAACGGTGTACATGGGCTCCAGAATTTTGACGAAAAATGGCGTATGAACCTGTTCTTGGTTACCAGCTATCACGGGACCTTATCTCCCAACGTTCCCCCACTGCCTTGTCAGTCAGTCAGCTACAACGTAGGACCAGGCATCGGTCCAAGTTGCCACACCTCATTAGCACAGCAAGACGAACACCGGATTCATAGAAGCAGTTAACTCGATGGTGTAATATATAAAGGAGAGATTTTATGTAAGGATATAGTATAGAAAAAAAGAATTAGTTCGTAGAAAGAAAGATATGAAATGATTTTAATATCATAGTTTAAGGGAAGACAGAGAGTGTATACACCTACGCCATTGTAATCGATTGGTTACAGTAGTCACGCGGACCTCGAACAAGTAGTCTGCATCTACCGACATGGCCTTGTGGGTTAGATCTGAGTCAAAGTCTCGAAGAGTGGTCCCCTTAGAAAACCATGTGTTTCAGTTTAGGCATCTGGGGAGTTGGTTTAGCACATATATTTTAGTGCCGATGTTTTTCTAAATAAATACAGTGCATACCTCGTAGATAACACCTAGAGATTTTATAGGTTGATTACATAAGGTAGACTGAAAACAGCCTTCTGTCAACCTACTTGTGTTTTTATTTATTAATGGATGTATTAGTCGATATTATTTTATCATGTATAACAAGTGCTCTAGTCACTTTCGGAGTTCATAACTCTACTTACTGATCTGCACAATTTAAACAAAACTGCGTTCATGTTCAACTTTTCGTACAATTATGATAATTATAAATTGATCGTAATAGTACAAATCTACCCATCGTTTATGTTACCGTACTTAACAAACACTTTCTTCATTTTGCTTTTTCGTTCCTTCCATCTTCCACCATTTTTTCTCATAATTCGTTTTTGTTAACTCAGATGTTACCATTTCTTCTAACTGTGCTACCAATCACAACTGCTTACTTATCGATCAGTGAACTTTTGTGCCTTATCGATTGAGTTAAAATTCCCGTCCATAAATTTGATAAAAGGGTTGATAGGACAAAGAAATAAATCATTTGAACAATTTTCACTAATATGTCTATTATTTACAATAGTAATTATAAAAGTCAGAGACTAAAAATTCAGCGAATGTTTATTTGCAGTTTGGTAATATACTGACTCAGTAGATAATGTGACTCAGAGAGAGAGAGAGAGAGAGAGAGAGAGAGAGAGAACATTGTATAAGAACAAAAAAATGAAGAGCATTTAGAGGGAGAAGTTAACAAAAATTCCTTTTCAGTTAGCATTGGTTTAGCTTAAATCAATGTCCAAAGCGAAGAGATGGGTTGTACAAATTTTTTTGGGCATATATGTTCAGTTTGTAGATGTAGATTTTAATTGCTTTGGTGGTATTCTAAAGAAAAATACAAAGTACTCAATATGTTATATAAAATACGGTGAATAATTTGAAAAGTTTTATCCAAGTTTATTTGATATTATATGGTAATAAAGTGATCGTCTTTGACTGTTCATTTTTCAACCAGGCCGGGTAATGTTCGGAGATAGGACGACGGACATTTCGCTATAGTGAGTTAACTAGAGCCCTCATAAATTACTAACCTTTGTCCGGACAAATTTACTCCCTTCTCCCTTTTTTCAGAGAAAAAAGTTAAATAGCCTACATTAGTTGTTCTTATCCCCCCAAAAATTGATTTATTGTTTTAATGTATATTTTAGGTGCTTGCAGCCAATCCAGAATTATACCCAATCTTAGCAGAACAAACACGTCCCATATCATTATTGTTAGGTTTATTGGCTCATGAAAATACAGATATTAGTTTATCTGTTATTGATCTGTTGCATGAATTACTTGAATCTAGTTGTTTACAAGAAGCTGGATTAGACAAAGTTAATCAATTTTTAGAAGTTTTGTTTTCTGGACAATTGATACAATCACTTATACAGAATATTTCACGTTTAGATGAGACGAAAAAAGATGAAGCTGACGGTGTGCATAAAACACTCGGTGAGTTTAACTTGTTAGATTGGTTATTGGTACTGATTAAATTGGAATCAGTGTCAGTCAGTTACAACGTACAACCTGGTACGCATGTAAATCGGTTTAAGTTACCATGCCCCATTAGTACAAAGGTAAAATTGTCAGGCCGAATCTCAGAATAGTAAAGGTAGCAATAGTATGATTGGGGATGGGGAAGATAAAGCATCGAAGATACAATCTGATAAGGAAATATGAATTCGTAAAATAAAACAGAAAAAGGGTTATGAGGAATCTAGAATTTCAGGCTTTGGTGGAAGATAAAGAACGGATGCACCTGTGCCATTGCAAATGGTTTTGAGCCATGTCATTCAATGTCACTATTGGTTGCGATAATCACGCGGGTCCCAACCAGGTAGTCTACACCTATTAACGCGGCTAGGTTCAGTTGTCAGTGGATTCATGGACTGGTTCCATGTTTCAGTTTGGCCTCCCTTAGCTTTCTTCCAGCCTACTCCTACACCACTAAACATCCCATCGAGGTAGGCAGTGGTTGGGAATACATAACACATGTTCCATCCACCTTGGCTGACGATTTATTACCTCATCAATTGATTTCCCACCTTTGCCTAGTACTCTTCTTAAACCAGATATTGCTTGCTCCGTGGTCCCAAAATACATAAGTAATGCTTCGTATATACCTGTCATTCATTCTATTTGTAACTAAAAGTGCTGTGATGCTGTGTGTCCAAGAGTTGATACTGATACCTAGTCTGCCTATACGAGCCAAACCGGCTACTCGATCAAAAAAACTGAAAGTGAGAAAGTTTATTGACGAAAGCAAACTGACTGTGTGTACGGATTCATATATATCCCTTGGGAAACCAATCCCTCAGAAATGAAAGCTATTTGTTTGGTCTTTGAGTGGCCCAGTGTATCAGACAGGATATCCCCTAAATATTCTATTTACATGATTTTTAGTGCACATCATATATACTAACATTAGCTTAAGCACGGAGCACTGAAAACTTGTTTCATCTTAGCATGAAACCCCTCATCAGGAATCGAGTCCATGACTTTCAGGCCTCGCAGTCATCACGTTACATTCAGATTTAATAGTTTACATTATTCAAGCCCAGGTATTTGTGTTTTACACCTACATAAATAACAATAATTCTGCTTACACAGATACTATATACACTAAACCACCGATCGTACATGCAAATGTACCATTAAAAAAGCCAATTAAACAATTTTTATCCTCTATAATAATAATAGTACTATTAGTTATTATTATTTGTCGTCCAAACCCAGCAATTCATGTGTTTAAGCACATGTGATGTGGAATCACAGCACACCATAAATACTAAATCTCAAGAAATACACAACTTGGAAAATTTGTAGTACAAAGCTGAGTAACAGGTTCATAGTTAATTAACTGTAATTTATGAATAGGAACATATTTCGCAACAGTTAATGAGCCTAATAGAAACTTAGTGTAATGTAAAAATATGCATAGGGAATATATAACCTGAATCTCCCCAAAATAAATACAGGAAAGTGACATACAAGTGAATTCTTATGCAAAGTGGAGTCATTGTAGAGAGATTTATATTAGTCATAAATGATTTAACATATAAGAATAAGCATTTCTTCATTCAGAAGTGATGGTTAGCAACTAGCTTATTACCGCCGAAGTCTGGGTCGGCAGATTGTTAGTTCAACACCTAACATGCATCGAAATGACTTTTTACTAAGTAATGATAATAAGTCGGTTGATGACGTAGTGAGTCTTCACTAATCAAGTTAGTTGAGACATGTAGCATGTGCGCTCAGTTACTGTCTACTCGGATGCACGATATTTACTGGTGTTTGCGAGTAAGTTGAAAGTTAGCGGTGGCCAAACCAATACACAGCGTCATTGATTGTTAGCCCTAGCCACGTTAGTAGGTACAGACTACTTGGCTAGGATCCACGTGGTAACTTCGATCAGTGGTTGGAAATGTTAAGCGATATGGTTCAAAATCGCACTGGCGTAGATGCATTCAATCTTTTTCTACCCCTAAGTTCAAAATTTATTTTACACTGTTTATTCCGCAAAGTTTTTTCTCAAATCTTATTCTCTATTTCTTATTTTCCCTACTGTCACTGATATTACTACAATCAATTGACGAAGTAGTGAAACTTCATTAGTTGAGATGGCTGGGACATGTGTTACGTAGGCCCAACCACCGACTGTACCGACGTGCGATGTTTTATGGCGTAGGAGTAATTTGGAAGAAATCTAGGGGCGGTCAAACTAAAACATGGCACAAATTCATGAAGTCATTGGCAAGTGGACTGAGCCATGTTGGTAAGTGTAGACTACCTGGTTGGAATCCTCCAGACGATAGTGACCGATGGTTAGAGATCTTGAATGGCGTGACTCAAAATCGTTTGCAATGGTACAGGTGCATCCACTTTTTGTGTTTTCTCAAATTCTAATCTGAATTCTCCGTATCCCTTTTTTTCTCTTTCCAAATTTATTTCACCGAACTATACTCCTTGAAGAACATCTTCGAATCCTAATCATTCCGATTACTGCTTATACTTTTACTTCCTCTACCACTATGGGATTTGAATCGCTTCATTGCTATCCATCTTGATAATTTCATCTCATTGTACAGATATGGTATGGCAACTTGAGCCGATATCATTTGTGACAGATTCTCATATTGATTATAACTGACTGATTATAAGTAATGTTAGACCATGATTTAAACTATTTTTTTTTTCAAATTACACACAATCTATGCAAATTTTCAATTCTGATGATTGTTTACTCAAGTGTAAACTTTTCTCTCACTTTATTTTATTTCTAAATTCATTTATAGGAATTGTTGAAAGTTTACTAGAAATTCGTCCAGATATGAATGTGACAATGGCAAATCAAGGTTTATTTGCATGGCTTCTACGACGTTTACAAAAACGTCCAGTATTTGACAAAAATAAATTATACGTTAGTGAGCTATTATCAATTTTATTACAAATGGATGAAGCTAATCGTCGTCAATTAGGTGAAGTAGATGGTATTGATATATTGTTGCAACAATTATCTGTTTATAAACGACATGATCCTGGAAGTCAAGAAGAAATTGAATTAATGCTTAATTTATTCGATTGTCTTTGTAGTTCACTAATGTTACCTGAAAATAAAGATAGATTTTTAAAAGGTGAAGGTATACAACTAATGAATTTAATGCTTCGGTAAGTTAAATGTTTAATATCAGTTTTATTGGTAGTTATTTTATTCAGTTAATACTTTCATTGCATTCTGGAACTCAGTTAGACAACCATCAAAAACTAGATTGCGTTGGATGTTATATCCTAAACGTAGTTCTGAATACATTGAACCAGTCAGAAATTTGCTCTTCAGTTCTTGTTGTAAAAATGGTCGGGTTTACGATGGGTTTGTGAGAAAAGTTCTGGTTTATATTTGTGAAACCTACCCACTCTTAGCTTAGGGTGTTCGATGACGTTTGGTATTCGGTTATTGTTATCTTCGAACGATTGTCAGTGTCAGAATTAGTTTCACTTCATTTTGTGCGCTGCATATTTTCTTTTGGTTCCATGTTATACCAGAATTTGTACCCATCTGTACTATGGTCGTCGAGTGTTAATCACATCACCTTAAAACTCTAACACATGAATCTTGATCAGACCGAGTGTACATCCACCAATACCTCTCGAACTAGCGTTCTTTCAAGTCTCCTGGAGTACAGACATGTCGGGAATAAGACGGTTGTCACCAATGTCGTTAATTGATCTCTGCCCCCCAAATGCCCTGGTACGGCCGAATGCTCTCACACGGCCACGCGTATATAGCCTCTGCCAGGGAAGTCCTACTCACTGCCTTCTCGCACCACGGGTGTTCTTTACGAAAATGAGAGGACGAAAAGCGAATGTCTGGCGCTTTAACCGGATTCCAAATCAATGGTGCACATGGACTCCAGTATCCTGAAGGAACAAATAGCGTATGAACCAATCGTTGGTCACCGGCTACCATGGGACTGCATCTCCTTACGATGCTCCACTGCCTTGTGGGTCAGACGTTCAGGTGAAATGATCGGGGTGTTTTCCCCTAAGAAAACCACCTGGTTCGGTCTGGGCACCCGGGCAGTATCACAGCCCTCACACAAATCAATTGAGATTTGTGTGGCACATATGTATTTGGTGCCTCCCTGTACCTATACTTATGTGTTAAAATAATAATAATAATAATAAATGATCTCTGAGTTACATCGCGAGGTGATTAAAGTTGAGGTGGTACCATGGGATTGCGGCTCTAATATTTAAGAAATAACTACGTAATTCAAAAGTTCTGTGCTCTATCTATAATGGTGTCGTGGATGGGGACTGATGAGTAGTCTCATACTAGGATGAAACGACTGTGCGATACTCTCTGGTTTCCAATGGTAACTCAACTGAAATCAACATGTGATAAATGAAACGCATAGATCTATTTTTAATTTTTTCTCTGTAAAATTATCATTATTTTTTGTGTATATTTTAGTGAAAAACATATGTCTCGCGACAGTGCTCTACGTGTTCTTGACTATACTTTATGTCCTGTTTCACAATTAATGGATCAAAATACCAATGAATTACAATCACATCAAAAGTCTACTATCAATACAGTGGATCCTGAAGCTGTAGTTATAGCTAACTGTTCAAAGTTCATTGAAATTTTAGGTTTACGAACTATTTTCCCATTATTTATGCATTGTCCACGTGAACATGCACTTCGATCAACTTCATCTGGATCAAAAACCAAGGTGAAAGTTATTAGTGGTCCTACTGCAGCTGAAATGGAAGAACATGTAATTAAGTAAGTGTAAACTTTTCAGTTTGCTGTGCAGCAGTTCTCTTCTTTCTACTTTATGGATATGAACCAAGATAATTAAGAATAGAGAATATTATGTTACTAGTATTCGATCATAGGTGTTTTGTATGCTTAACCACCGCCTACCTCGATAGGCTATGTTGTGTGGTGTAGTAGGTTGGAAGAAAGTTAGAGACAACCGTATCAAGATATGAAGACACTGATTATTGGACTGAGTCATGTAGGTAGTTGTGAACTACCTAATTGGAGTTCAAGTGATAATAATAACAATTAATTAGGAACGTCGGGTGAAATGGGTTAGAGTTGCTCACAACGGGGCAGATGCATTCACTCGTTGTTTTCCCCTACAACTTTAGTCCCGAAAATTTCTTATACCCTGTCTTCCTTTTCTATACTTAATCTTTTCTACTGCCACTGTGGTTAGTTTTTCTTACCTCTACTACTCTGGGATTTGTCTTGAAGTAATTTTTATCTCACTGTACCAATGTGATGTGGCAACGGATCGATTCATGTATGTGTCAGGTTTTACGTTTCATATAACTGACTGACTAGTTGTAACTATTGATGACATTACTATTATTTAATGAACTTGACGAGGTAATAGATTACATCGGCTGATTACTGAATAAACACCGATGTCTTGTTTATCTTGCACTAAATACTGATCGAATTCTGTTGATCAACTTTCAATATTAGTCGAGGCCGGACCATCTCCGTGGTAATGTTTCAGGCTATAAAATTACATACTTGCGTCTGTTGCCCCTCATGAAGGGGCATAGGTCGCCCACCTCCATTCCCCATCGAACTATGTCCTAGGCAACCCTTTCCAGTTATTTCCAATTGATATACATCCTTTTCATGTGTGTTCTTTGACCTTCCTCTTTTTCATTTCGCTTCGGGATCCCAAGTTAGTGCTTGCCTCGTGATACAAGTGCTTGAAGTCACTAACTTCTAGTCTGAGCCATGTTGGTAGATGCAGACTACTTGGTTGGGGTCCGTGTGACTATCATAACCAAGGGTTGGCGACTCTGGGTGAAATGGCCCAGAATCGTTCACAGTGGCGTGGATGTATACATTCTTTAAGAAATTCATCTACTTTTAGCTAAATATCCAGGCAGTATCTCAACCCAAATATGTGGATAAATAATATCTCAAACTTTTTAAATAATCATTTCTCATGAATTTCGAGTTTTCACCACGCCTCTTTACAGATACGAAGATTTTGCTGGTCCCTTTGTTTCTTTTTTGTCTATACAGTATTATTTCCGCTTTGCTACGTCATTCACCTCCGGAAACTTTCAAATCTCGTGTTTTGGCTAAATTTGTCGAGAATGATCATGAAAAAGTGGATCGACTAATTGAATTACATTTGAAATACTTAGATATTGTTAAAGCAACCAATAGTAAAGTTGAAACAATGCGAAGGGTAATAATGTCTTTCAATTTTTTTTAAGTTAGTTCGTTTTATATTTATGGTTGACATCATTGGTAGCTAAACAACTATGAATAATCGTGAGGCATGGGATAAGTATTTCGTCCCAGAATGGGGTTCCTCATCAATGCGCTGTTATGCTCTGTAGTCTGTTTCAGTGATAATAAACACATCCGACTACTTTCCCTGTCAGGTATAAAGAATAAGAAGGTCGATAAATGGGAACCAGTAGTGTACATTAGTCACGCGTAGATGTATGTCATGTTCATCTGATATCTAGACAGGTATATATGAATGGTGATATAAGCCAGATGAGTAATTAATTCACATTATGTTACTCATGTTTGCGTTTCATACTTATCATTTTGCATTGGAACAATATGTAACCTGTCTAACATTGTAACAACTAGTGACCTGTTTGGGAGTGTCTTGGATATCAAGTGCACAGTTCCAATCACATTGAACTTGAAGCTCTCAAGCAAACATGTTACCTTTAATTCACTAATTTAGAATCCAGTAGACTACGTTTTTAACTGAAGTCGCTTCGCGATTTTGCGCGACTTTTTACTAGAGCTCTAAGAGTTCTCTCATGGAGTTATTGTATCTACAAGAAGAGAATTTCGGTTATGAATTATTAATGGGGGAGATGTTTTGTGACTTATTCGTTCGAATCAAAGTATGTAAGGGAGCATGGCTCCTATCAACAACCTTTTGGTTAGAAAATCAATACCCCCACCATTAACTGACTGTTTCTTTTAGAAAGGTTTTATCTTAACCTACCATTTGTCCACTTAAATTATTATCTTCAAATACCACTATTAAACTTTGAAACATGTTTGTAATTTTTCTTTAAAAAATTCATAGAACGAGAAAAAGTGGATCGGCTATACTCGGGAAGAAGTGGAAACAGAATTGATGCTCAAACGTCTAGAAGGTGGACTATTGCCACTACAAGTTTTAGATGTTATAATTCTTGATGTTTGTGTAAACGGTGCACCAACGGTGAGCTCTTATTTTCTTTCCTATAATGTTTTCAATTACTTAAATAGTTCTAGTAGCATATATTGTATGCTTAAAATAATGCTGGAAATGACCAAAAAGAAAACTGATTTTATGTTCTTTCTCATTTTTAATAGTTGTTTTTAGTCTGTTGATCAATCCACAATGTGAAGTTCCTTCGAATTAAATAATCTCTATGAACATTCCCTCCATTTTAACAATGAGAACCAGAAGTTAACTAGTGTGACTTACTTCAACTTAATGCTCTCGTGATCATGCATTTAGTTGCCGCGACGAGGTATTGTATTCCACCTCACTAGGTTTTTGATGATCTAACTTTAAAGAAACTCATATTAAAAAGAAATAAGCGTCCGGTGATTTTCGATTTTCAGTGTTTGTTTATCTAAATTCAACTGATGATGTAAAATATCCTTAAATCAATATTTATTCAATTATTGTCCGAGTCTATGTATCTCCCACTAGCTAATCTTGTATCCCGTAATGTATTAAATATTAACTTCGAAGCAATAAAATTGTAAGAGAGAGAGAGAGAACATTGCAATTCAGTCTTAAAGTTGTATAAACTTGTGTACTAGTGTATTTAATGAGTTTTATTTATTTGAACACATAAATATTGATACAAAGGGACACTGAATAGATACGCAATACACAGGTCACTTGATTTGTATGTGGGCTGTGATACTACCCAGGTGCCCAAACCGAATCGGGTGGTTTTCTTAGGAGGTCGCTGCCCTAACTTATCATCTAGAGGTCTAATTCACAAGTCACTGGAGCAACGTCAGGAGATGCAGTCCCATGGTAACCAGTGACCCATAATTGGTTCATACGCCATTTATTCCTTCACGATCTTGGATTCCATGTGCACCATTGGTTTGGAATTTTGGTTTTCCAACTCCCCTATGTAGATTCTCTGTGTCCACAAACCCGGTTAAAACGCTGGACTTTCGATTTTCGTCCTCTCAATTTCGTAAGCAACACTAATGCCGCGAGAATTTTCTGAGTTCGAACCAGAGATTAATCTTAGCTGGACCAACATGGAAAGCCTGAAATCACTGGGTGGCCATTTCATCCTCAGCATTACCCATCCTTAAAGCGAGCCGAGGATCTTCGGTCTCGTGCTCGGATACTGAACTTTAAGACTATCGAGTGTATACATTCAATCTATTCACGATATTGCACAACCCTCATCCATTCCCTTTGGTTTATAACTGTCTCATATGTGACACCAATTGAACTCCATTGGTCATGGCTTCTCACTAGAACACTAGTTGTTCAGTACTTCCACGTTTTAGATAATGGTTTAATTAAGGTCGGTTGGTGATTTAAGCTCATATTTTTGTCAAACAGTGAAATTTATTCTCTAAGTGTATACGTAAACTGTGGATTATAGCTGGTGCACTTTGTCACAAAAGTAACCATTGCTTCACCATTTACCAATGAGTTACTGTAGTAGTACATTATTATTATTATTTTCCATGGATAATTTCAGGTGTATATGCTACACAAAATTATGGTTCTTTTCAGTTTTTAGGAAATTAGATGAATCTACTTTCGAGTAGTTAGTTCACAATGGAGTCTTTCTATGTGAGGTGGTAGTCGATAGGAAACCCTGAACTTAGGTTCCTTAATAGTTGAACAAATAAATACTGGTACAAGGGGGCATCAGATACATATGCGCTACACAAATCTCATTTGATTTGTGTGTGGGCTGTGATACTGCTTGGGTGCCTAAACCGAATCAGGTAGTTTTCTTAGGGGGCCACACTCGGAGCCTTCTACGTGAAGGTCTGAACCACAAGGCAGTGGAGCATCGTAAGGAGATGCAGTCCCTTGGTAGTCGGTGATTAGTTGGCACTCGTTAGTAAACTCTACCTGTAATCTTAAGGGAAATGATGCTCTCTAGAGTGAATTGAATTCCGTGTCACTCAGCTTCACAGTGTGAGGCGTTATTAGTGAGTTACTCAGGCCATGACTGATCTCTTGTAGTATTTCTATGTACATACGACCGAGTGGTCACTCAGTATGACCAATATCATCTATCTCAAGTTCTTCCTAATACTGATCCAATCCTATCGGTCATATTACATTGTAGCCAACAATCTTGGTAACTTAACATCGCATGCAATGTGTTGAGATGTAAGTCGCTGGTTCAAGTTAGTTGATAAGAAACCCTAGATTTAAGTTAAAAAAAAATGATGAATCAATTGTAAAATACTCCTGTATACTTGGGAAATTAAATTTGTTAATTAAAATCTTTTCAATGGTTAAGATCATGAGTCAGTTGAAGCTAGACCACTATGGAAAACCTGAAGGCACTGAACGGCCGTTTCATCCTATCTTGGGACTCCTCAGAAGTGCGCATCCATGACCTCGCCCCCCTGCGAGATTCGAACCCAGGACCTACTGGTTTCGCGCGCATGCACTTAACCACTAGACCACTGAGCCGGCCGGCCGTCACCCAACAGTGTTAATGTCTAACTTCAACTAATCCACGAAATCTTTTCATTACAAGAATAAGAGAGAGAGAGAGAGATTGTATTGCATAAAAAAGTGCATTTAATTAAATTATACTCTCCTGATGACCTTGACCGATTTATCAGTCAATTAAGAAATAGTATTTAATTATAAAGCAATTAACAATAAAAAAAAAGGAAATAAAATTACAATGAAATAATAGTTTTCATATGAATAATTAATCTCTACGTGTTAAATTATGTTTTATAAATAAAAGAAAAGAAGTTTACACATTAGGAATGAATGTTAACTTTGTAAGGTTTTTGTTACCTAATATCTATTTATTTATACATATAAACGTTAGTACAAAGAGGCATCGAATATATATGCACCACATTTCGTCATTCAATATATGTGCGGGGCTGGAATACTGTCTGGACGCCCAAACCAAAGCAAATGGCTTCTCTATGGACTCTTTTCCCGAGCCTTTCATCTAGAGTTCTTATTCATAAGGTAGTGGGGCAATATTAGGAGATGCAATCCTATAGTAGTCGGTGGTTAACAATAGGTTCAAATGCCATTTATTCCTCCTGGATCCCATGTATATGATTGGTTTGGAATCAGGGTTTTCTAACTGCCCTAAAGTAGATCCTCTATATCCATTAGCCCGGTTAATGCGCTGGACATTCGCTTTTCGTCGTCTCAATTTCGTAGACAACACACCCCATCCGCTACGAGAAGTCAGTTTTTGTCACCAACTAACAACATATATCATACAGTGATGCGTTACCGCTTTTTTGTTTACAATTTTCAAAAAGATTATGGTTTTATAGAATTAGAAGTTATATAGTGCAGGATAACTATCTAGCTATATTAACACTCTTGACTATGCTTTAATTCACATCAAGTACTTTAATACACGCTCCGCATTTATTTATTTATTTGAACACATAAATATTGGTACAAGGGGGGCACCAAATATATATGCGCCACACAAAACAATCAGAATGGGAAGAAAAAAAGAAGGTAAGGTGCGTATAAGAAAGAAAAAGAACAATAACGACCAGATTAGTGTAAGGTAGTGTAATAATAATATTAATAATAATAATGGGGTAAATGGAAATATACAACCACTTTTTATGAAGAAAGTTAAAGAAGGTTACAGCAGGATCGCCACTGGATTCTATTCTGAGTCATATCTAATAACGTCTCTAGCCACTGTGTCGCACCATCTCTCGGACTGGTAGCATACAATTATCAACCAAGCAGTGACTCGAGAACGTTTAGATCGAACCGAGTTTTCACCATAGGCGAGCTGTTGTATAAGTCGAAAAATAAGGATACACAAAATGGGAATAAAAGAGAGTGAACAAGTGATGTGGTAAATAATAATAATAATAATAATAATAATGTGAACTGTTTGACTGTTAAACGAAGCGTGAGTAGAATTTTCAGTAAATATTGTCATTTTTGACTTAAAGGTCTGATCCACAAGGCAGTGGAGCATCGTGAGGAGGTGCAGTCCTATGGTAGCCGATGACCAACGATTAGTTCATATGCCGTTTGTTCCTTCAGGATACTGGGGCCCATGTGCACCGTTGATTTGGGATCCGGTTAAAGTGCCGGACATTCACTTTTCGTCATCTCAATTCGGTAAACAACAGTGAGTAGGAGTTCTCTGACAGAGGTTGTATCCGCGTGCTCATGTAAGAGCATTTCGAGAGGGAGGGCTGGTCCATCCCACTCTCGGTCATATCAGGTCATTTGGGGGCATTAACAGCATGTATTTCTTGTGATTTAGCTTAAACATCATTTCTTATTCACTGGCTGATTGCATAATAGATATTGTCAGTGTTTTTCTTAGTTGATAATAGCAAATAAGCTATCATTCTTTACATTTAAAATTTCGTACGAGAATCCATGAATGGTTATTTTGTAATTCCCGGTTGGTCTATTGAAGGTTGTCAATAGAGTGATATACTTTTACCGTAGAGATTCTTTACATTGATGTTTATAATTGTTTTGTTTACTTTCTTGTTTTTAATAATACACAAAAAAAAATAGATTTTGGAACGTGTACTTCACCTATTGAAAATGCGATCTATTTCAATAAACTCCGTACTTGATACAGTTCAAGGTTTGTTTTTCTTGAACTTCGTTGTTGTTGTTAAATTTTTGTTCTAAACTAAGACATTCCATCCGCTCTCATTAAAAGGGTACTCAAGTATACATAGACTAGATATTTTATAATATGCAATGAAAAGATGTTCGAGGATTGTTAAATTAATAAATGAAAGGCTCCCTCATATAAAGGAAGTAGGGGGAAATTACATCACTATCGCCAGTGGCTTCTATTTTGAGCCATATCTGATAATGTTTTAAGTTAGTGCTTCATTGTCTCTAAGATGTCATGTAGGTTTATAATTACACTACTGATACCTAATTACAGATTGGAACTCTCTGTGTGTGTTTATTTCACTCTGGCAAACCGCATAATATGGCTAATCATCAGTTGAAATACAGGCTTCCTAGTTGAGATGAAGGAACTGGGAAGGATTGCCCAGGACAGGTGTCACTGCCGACCAGGAATAGTGAAGGGTGCTGTTCCGCAGACCTGGGGCTAGAGTGCTACGTGACATCAAGTGCAGTGTTCTGGCGGGGTAGCGTTGACTGTAGTGGATGCTGGGTGGATATCGAATTCTGATGGTCCGCCAGGTCGATGGAGTTGTGAAGGTCAACGCGTTGTAGACTCGACATTTTGACGGAGAGCGTGACACCACAAGAACGACTGCTTTAAAAGGAGGACGAGTGTTGTGTGTTCTACTGATGTCGATATATATAAGTAGTATGTATCATCAGTCGAAAGTAAAATACCTGGAGGCAGAAGGTTACAACGATCGAAGAAAAGAGAACGAGAACAGAGAATGATTGGTGTGGAAACAAAAGAACAATGAAGTTTGGGGCGATTGACTGATATTTTGCAAATGAAGTATTTACTGTATGGTTCTCAAATTTTACTAAGACATTCTGTAATTATTATTTAGTTGTCCTCACCTGTGTTCTCGTTCACTACATAGAGTTGGATGGAGAGTGCTGGTGGGCAGTCTATGTTCCTCTACGAGGGGTAACAGGCGTAAGTATGTTGAGATGAGTCGGCCAATATAGTTCTCTCTACTGAATATTCCGTAGTGTAATGAACATAAGGTATTGGATAAACCGGTCATTATTATTATTATTATTAATATTAGTAGTAGTAGTAGTAGTAGTATAATGGGTATTCTGTTTCATTTTTCATTAATTTCAGGCTATGTGAATAATTTAGGCGAAGAATCAACTACGGGCACATCATTCTCTGAGAAAACTCGGGTTCTAAATCTCTTAAAGAAATTTAAAGAACTGTTAACAAGTTGACAATGACGTTTTATATTTCATAATTTAATCTCATTCAACAATATACATATGATATTGTAATTATCTAATGAAATTTTATATTGATTAGTCATTGATTATTAGTATGAGTTGTAGTAATAACCAATGTTATGATTATGTAATCATGTTAATAATGATCAAATTTTATCGATTAAATTGTAATAAAATCACTAATCTGAATAATTCAACATCATGAGAACTCATTAGTTTATTGTTAGGTAGTTGTTAGGAGACATTGTTAAATCTGGGTTTAGTGATTGTTTACACTTTTTAACGCCCCCAAATGCTCTCACATGGCCACGCGTATATAGCCTCTGCCAGGGAAGTCCTACTCACTGCCTTCTCGCACCACGGGTGTTCTTTACGAAAATGAGAGGACGAAAAGCGAATGTTCGGCGCTTTAACCGGATTCCAAACCAATGGTGCACATGGACTCCGGTATCCTGAAGGAACAAATGGCGTATGAACCAATCGTTGGTCACCGGCTACCATGAGACTGCATCTCCTTACGATGTTCCACTGCCTTGTGGATCAGACGTTCAGGTCGAAGGCTCGGGGTGTGGCTCCCTAAGAAAACTACCTGTTTTGGTTTGGGCACCCGGGCAGTATCACAGCCCTCATTGTACCAATATCTATGTGTCCAAATAATAATGTATTGTGTATTAGTCACTACCTCACACATTCACAGCGACATTTGACCAAATGTTGTACAAATGTTGTTTCCTATTTTTATTGGTACGATGTGATCTATCTGGTTAGTATATAAACCTAGTATGCTTGAAATACATGATTCATATTGCAGAGGCTGAGATTGGTGTTCTAGATTTATCTGGCTTGGCTAGGCACGAACCAGAACTGATATGTACTGTAGACTGTTCATAAGGCTTGTATGAGTCACTGGTCCGATCGATAATTCACTGCTCTTTAATTGTCGGTATCATCAGGTTATACATTAACAAGGTACACAGGTCACAAATTATAACATATATAAACACGTAATTTATATATTTCATTGGTAAACAAAGTTATTTTCTTTGAAAATCAACTTAGTCAACATTTGAATGATAATTACTAGAAGTAATTCTATCAGTTCCATAGCAACTTAATCATCACTGGAATAGTTTTATCACTACACTGTACAAACCTAGAATAATACAATGCTTAAAAAAAAATTATCATTTTTAGTTCTATTATCCCAGGAAGGTGACTTGTTAGATAATAAAAATGAAAACCATGTTGGTAGATACCAAACTACATAGTTGTAGTTCACATGACTATTGTAACCAATGGTTACAGACTCTTGGTGGCCCGAGATCTGATTCCAATTTAATCGTATGAATGATTGCTATCAGCTATCCTCGTATATAATCCAGTGACTTAAATCGCGTTAGTAGTTAATAAGGGAATTAAATAAGTCAAATAACGAGAATGGAGTTTTGAATGCATATATTTTGTATAATTATTGATTAGACAAACAAACGGAGAAACGATGCGAAGATGAGAAAGCGAAGTTAAATTGGCGTGCGGTGGAGATGGCTGGTAAGCCAACTCCCATTTAACCAAGCGTTAATCAATATTTATAAATCCACAAAAATAAGTTACAGACATGTGATAAGTAATGGGATAAGAAGTGTACATACGCCTATGAGCTCATACAAAAACAGTCAAGATATTGATAAGTGAATAATTAACAAAGTCAGAATATGACTCAAATAGAATGAATAGAATGGGCTATCCGAAAGTGAGAATAATAATAAGGTATATGAGCTTAATAGAATGACAAACACTACAATGACATAGTTCAGAATCGATCACAATGACATAGGTGTAATACACTCACGTTAATTCTTTCTCCCTTGTATTATGATATCTTTATATACAATCTTTCTTTATATATATATATATATATATATATATATATATTATTATTATTATTATTATTATTATTATTATTATTATTATTATTATTATTATTATTATTATTATTATTACTATTGAAATAACTCTTTCTATGAATTCAATGTTCATCTTATTGTACTAATGAATATGATATGGTAACATGAACTAATACACACATATGTACCTGGTACTACACTGTAGCTGATTAATCAAATAAATGTTACTATATACATTAAAATTATTTCTGTCTTTATTTTATTGATTTTTTGTTTTATCTATCAATTCCATTATATACTATAATCATTCTGAATGTGTATAGAATTGTAAATGATAGTTGTATGACACCATTATATAGTTGTATGTATACTGTTATTATAAAGTTCTAATCAATAAAGTGTATTTAGTTTATAGATGAATATACATCAATATATATTGTGGTGATCGGTGTTCGATATATTCCTTAAACTTCGTATACAGTTCGTCTTGGTAACCGTCACTAAATAATGCTCCAATGGTATATTAATCAGAAGGCGAAAACGAAGTGTTATTTACGTTTATTATAGGACTACACACAGATATCCAAAATTACAGATGCGTTAAGCAAGTATGAAATAGTTGTGCCGAAAGTCAAACAAGCAAGCGAGCGGGCGAGAGAGATCAAGGGCAAGAGCGAGCGAGTCTTGAATATGAATAACATGGAAATATATATCCATAGTGAAATGAATGAATCATCGAGTCAATTAAGCGGTTAATAATAAGGCTAGTAGCGTGAATAAATGTATAGGCGGTAAGGCTTGCTCAAGCATACATGTTCATACATTCGCAACAGTAATAAGGATACAATAAGTTATTATAGTGCAGGTGACTTTTTCCGTTTAATAAGTTAATAAAAAAGGGCTTAACCGAATTAGGTGAGAGCAAACTCAATTGAACGTGAGTTGCTATAATACTTCTTTGTTGTTATGATTGATAAATTGTAATGATGAAGATAGTTATCAGAAGGAGTTTTGTGGAGATTTTAGAGATTTCACTGGTTGAAATCATGAATCAATTTAAGATAGATCATTATAGAAAACCTGGAAGCACTGAGTGGCCGTTTCGTTCTATTGTGGGACTCCTCAGCAATGCGCATCCACGACCTCACCTCCTGCGAGATTCGAACCCAGGGCCTACTGATTTCGCGCGCGAGCATTTAATCACTAGACCATTGAGCTGGCGTGCAAACAACAGTGTTAATATTTAACTTCAACTAATCTACGAAATTGAGCGACACATCCACCATTGTCTTCAGTGAGCTGATATCTCACAACAGACCTGGTTGAACACCATTGATAACAGCTTCTCACTACGACTTCAGGAAATGCTTTTTGAAGTCAGTCATTGGTGAGTAGATGATTGTCTGGCTTCAATTGACTCATGATTTCGACTATTGTTGCTATCCATTTTAAATTCTGCTTAACCTGTTTTGGTTTGCTGGTACTGGTTAATATCATTAACTGTCATCTGGTTAAAATGATTCGAATTTAAATATATGAATTTGGACTTGATGTATGAGTTAGTTAAATGATTATTTAGTGATTGGCTTCAACGGGTATTTCCTCCAATGAGAATCAGGGAACAGTGGAGTTCAACCAGATGTGTTGTGTGATAGTAACTCATGGAAAACTATAGTGAATGTTGGCACAATATCGTGAATTGGTTGAAGTTAGACATTAACACCGTTAGATGCCGGTCGGCTCAGTGATCTAAAGATTAAGCGTTCGCGCGCGAAACCGATAGGTTATGGGTTCGAATCTCACGGTGAAGGATCGTGGGTGCTCACTGGTTAGAGGTCTCACAATAGAACAAAACGGCCGTCCAGTGCTTTCAAATTTTCATTGGTTGTCTAACATCAATCGATTCATGATCTCAATCAAAAACATCATATTGAATAAAGCTCATTAGTGACTAGCTTCGTGACAGAATTCTCAGAGTTTTGGTGAGAAGCCGTGACGAGTTGAAGTAATCCGTATCGTGTAGATACAAGTATCTACCTCAGTACAATGGGAGATGTTCACACAATTTCATGAATTGATTGAGGTTAGACATTAACACCGTTGTATGTCAGCTGGTTCAGTGTTCTATAGGTTAAGCATTCGCGTGTGAAACCGATAGGTCTAGTTGTTGGGATATTTGTAAAAAGCTATCAGATATATTTATCTGAGAGGACTATTTTGAAAGGAAAGAGATATTTTCTATGCGTCCCCAGTCACTGAGTTGTTCTAGTGATGATAAAGTGTCTTGCAAACTCTCATTAAACAAATAAATGGTGTAATCTTCTTTATTAATAAAGTCTTTTCGAGGAAATTTGAAATGAAGTGTAAAGTATCCATGCCAGACGTGTCACTATTATGCCAAGAGACATTCAACTTGCTCACCGAATCCAAGGTGAACGGGCTCCAGTCGACATTTTCAAGCCGAAAAGTGCAGAAAGCAGTTCGATTGTTGTTGCCAGATGAATTGGCAAAACACACTGTATCTGAAGGCAGTGACGAAGTACGCCTTCGTCTACAAAATGATGCCTTTAAAGTTCTGGACACTTCGATAGATCGGTAATTAAGGTCCATATCGATATACTTATTGATTACAGATTGACGTGAATTCCAAACTTCCAGAAATTCCTGTGTTTGTCTTCCTACATTGATATCAGTGATAAAATAGTGTCGTTTCATTGTTAGTTTGTGTTTATGTCTTTATAGGTTGAAGATAAGTATCATAATCATTGACGATATCCAGAACGACAACACGACCATCGAGCTATGAAAAGAAAACAGCACAACCAAAAGCATCCAACTTAGGCTACAAATATTCACCATCATTTGAAGAAGTGATAAATATTTTGTGATCATATCATTCATTGGAAAAGAAGTTAATATTAACATGGATAATAGTTAAATAAACCTAAATGAATTCAGTCAGTCAGTAACAGCGTGGAACTTCGTACATACAGACATCAGTTCGAGTTGCCATACCACATTAGAACAAAGATGCAGTTATCGATTCAAATCCCGTAGTGGTAGAGGTAGTGACAATATAAGTAATGATAGGGAACATTAGGGTTCGATGATGTTATTCAAGGAGTATAATCCAGTGAAATAAATTTGGAAAGAGGAAAAAAGGGACATGAAGGATTCAGAAGATTAGAGTTTGAGAGAACACAGAGAGTGGATGCACCGGCGCCATTGCAAACGATTTTGAGCCATGTCATTCAAAGTCTCTAATTATCGGTTGCTATGGTCTGGCAGATCCCAACCAGGTAGTCTACACCTATCAACATGGCTCAGTCCACTTGTCAGTGATTTCATGGATTTGTGCCATGTTTTGGTCCGGCCGCCCTTAGCTTTCTTCCAACCTACTCCTACACCATAAAACATTGCACGTCGGTGGTTGGGCATGCGCAACAAATTTCCCAGAACACCTAAATGAATTAAAAATGTTTTATAAAAGATGTACTGTATTTGTTTTCCTATTGTATACAACTGCATTCAATATAGTAGGGATGAGGTATGCGTACAGAATTAATGTCAAGATTTGGTAACAAGGTGACCTATTTGAATATCTGAGCTACTTGTCCCTCCCCCCCTTACCATCTAGACATTTCAATAAGTTATCTGTATTGTTTGTTTGTTCTAACATATCACTATGTTTATTAATCATATAACCTATTCAGGCACGTTTATGAAAAGTTTACGACCTTTCTCTGTACAACTTACAACAAAAGCTCAATCAGAGACATCATGGTAACTGGCAATATATATTGAATAAAAATGAACATTATTCAAATGTTAATTCTTGAACTGCTAACAGTTAATTGGCAACTACTCAATATTTATCGTCAATATCGATCATGAAATAGGAAAACAAAACTTGTTGTAATACTTTGTGCTGATAGTCCTATTTTGTACTGTTAGATGTCGACTGGTTCAGTATTCTAGAGGGTAAACATTCGCGCGCGAAATAGATAGATCCTGAGTTCGAATCTCACGATGCGGAATTGTAGATGCTCACTGGTGAGAAGTCCCATAATAAAACTGTTATTGTCTCGATAAGCATAATAAATGCTAACTGTTGGGATCCATTTATGGATCAATACTATGCCCATATTTTTATCCTTTAATTGCTAAGTAACCAAACTATACATATTCGTATTCCTCTTATTATGAGCTTTATTTTGATCTATGAACAATTATTATACGATTTACCATTCTTGAATTATGCCCTGTCTATTAATTACTACCTCCTACGTTCACAGCCACATTTGGCCAAAGATTGTATAAATGTTGTTACCTATTTTTATTGGTACGATGTGATCTGTTTGATTGGTATATTAACCTAGTATGTTTGAAATACATGATTCATATTGCAGAGGCTATGATTTAATGTTCTGGACTTAACTGGCTTGGCTATGCGGAAAGCAGGACCAATAATTACTCTAGACTTCTCACATGTGTTTTATGCGTCATTGATCCAATCGATAATTCACTACTCTCTATTTGGTGGTATTGTTGCGTTATACATTAGTAGGGCACATAAGCCAAAAATTATAACAAGAACAAAACGGCCTTCCAATGTTTCCAGGTTTTCAATGGTTGTCTAACATCAATCAATTCATGATATCAATGATTAGTGACTAGTTTCGTCGTAGAATTCTCGGAGTTCTAATGAGAAGCCGTGACGAGTTGAAGTAATCCGTATCGTGTAGATACAAGTATCTACCTCAGTACAATGGGAGATGTTCGCACAATTTCATGAATTGATTGAGGTTAGACATTAACACCGTTGTATGTCGGCTGGTTCAGTGTTCTATAGGTTAAGCATTCGCGTGCGTAACCGATGTGTTCTGATTTTGAATCTCATGATGCGTAATCGTAGTTGTTCACTTAGGAAGCGTCTCACAATAGAACGAAACGGCTGTCCGGTGCTTTCAGGTTTTCCAATCGATTCATGATCTGATTCAAATATATAATATTTAATAAGGCTCACTTATGACTAGCTTCGTGATAAAATTCTCGGAGTTCTATTGAGAAGCCTTGAGGTGTTGAACTAATCCGTATCGTGTAGATACAATTATCTACCTCAGTACAATGGGAGATGTTCGCACAATTTCATGAATTGATTGAGGTTAGACATTAACACCGTTAGATGCCGGTCGGCTCAGTGATCTAAAGATTAAGCGTTCGCGCGCGAAACCGATAGGTTATGGGTTCGAATCTCACGGTGAAGGATCGTGGGTGCTCACTGGTTAGAGGTCTCACAATAGAACGAAACGGCTGTCCGGTGCTTTCAGGTTTTCCAATCGATTCATGATCTGAATCAAATATATAATATTGAATAAGGCTCACTTATGACTAGCTTCGTGATAAAATTCTCGGAGTTCTATTGAGAAGCCGTGACGAGTTGAACTAATCCGTATCGTGTAGATACAATTATCTACCTCAGTACAATAGAAGATGTTCACATAATTTCATGAATTGATTTAGGTTACACATTAACACCGTTGGATACCGGTCGATTGGACAGCCGGTTGAATCTCTCGATACTAGATCATAGTTACTCAACTACTGAAGAATCCCACAAGAACATCAAACGTTTATCCATTGTTTCCAACATTCCAATAATGATAAATCATAAACTTTATATACATGTACAATTAAAAATATAGTTCATTCAACTTTAACATGTTCCTTTTGATTATTATTTTTATGATATACATGATATCTATTATATATTTTATAAGTAATATATAATCCAATCATTATTATTATGATATAAATGTATCCAATAATCATTGAATCATTCATAATATTATAATGATATAATTGTAATAATGATATCAATTGATTATACCATTGTATAATATAAACTGTTATATCATCTTTAAATAAATATAAATGTAATAATATAATACAACTTAATGTAAATAATCCAAATTGTTTACTTGAATAATGCATAATTTTTTTTTATTTTTAATTTTTATATACTTTTAATATGAATGAAGTGGGTTATTACTGGGTTTTTTTTTTGTATTTTGTTATTGCTGCTGTTATTGTTGCTATCCTGTTTTATTACTATTCATCAATCAATAATATGAGGGGGTGGGTAGGTGGTTTAGTTGGTTTAATGAAATAGACAAATAGAATTTAAGCGTTTTTATAAACTTGATTTTGATTGGTCAACTTTTTTCAACCAATCAATTGTTTAGTTCGTAGGTGTAATGATATATATATATATATAAATTACAAGGTTAAGTGCAATAGTGAGAGTTCTTTTCAAGGTGACTTGTTATTGTTATTGTTGTTGCTGTTGTTGGTGTTGTTTACGGATCAATGTTATTGTGATGTTAGTTTGTGTGTAGTGATTTGGCATTAGAAATGTGTTGGTCAGATTAGTTCTGTTTTATCTTGTGAAAACTGTATAGTGTCCATGGATCTAATTTGAGTAATATTATCAGTTTAGAGGTTGTGGTGATTGTTAAGTTTTTGATTGAGAAGCCGTGACCAGTGGAGCTAATCCATGTTGGGTAGAGACAGGTATCTACCTCAGTACAATGGAAGATGGTCGCGCAATTTCGTGGACTGGTGAAGGTCAGACATTAACATTGTTGGGTGCCATCTCAGTGGTCCAGTAGGTTGATCATTCGCGCATGAAACTGAATACCATGGGTTCGAATCCCGCGAGCAGAGTCGTGGATGCGCACTGCTGAGGAGTCCCACAGTGGGAAGAAACGGCCTTTCAGGCTTTCAATAGTGGTCTAACACCAATCGGTTCATGATCTCAATCTAGTAATATTGTATGATTGGTTGTTATTAAAATATACAAATCGTTAATCCTCGTATATAATTATCAACTTAGATCATATTAGTGAATAATGTGGTTAAATAGGAGAATGGATGTTTGACTATGTATATTATGTACATTTGTTGATCGGAACAGACAATTAGAGAATTGCAACGAATGAAGCGAAACGAAAGGATGAGCAGTGGAGGAGTGTTAGTCAACTTCATTTAGTCAAGCGTTAATCAATATTTATAGTCACAAAAATAAGCTACAGGCATGTAGTTGATATGTGAATAATTAACAAAATAAAAATATGACTGAAGAAGAATGGATAAATTGGTTTGTTCAGAAGCTAGAATACGTTTTGTTGTTTTAGAAAATTTTGTCATGACATCTACCATATTATGGGAGAAAATCTGACCTAAGGCCTCCTCGCTGTGCATAGGCGGTCGACGGAGATCGGTCTAATTACTCACTCCGTTATATCCGTGATTAACTTGAGGCTCACTTAACCCCACCGGTCTTCCTGATGTATAAACTGATGTCAGAATTGCAGTAGTCCACGGGCTTGTATAGTTCATATATGTAGGTATATGCAAAGGGTATCCATGTGATGTTGTACTACGGAAAGTTTAGCTGGAATATTTTCTGTCCTATGTTGAATAAAATCAGCGGCCTAATCTATCAGATCGAAGATGTAATAAATATATATGATAGTAAACATTGAGGAGAAACAACCAACAACCTCTTATGAGAGAATGATCATGTGTATGTCAGGAAGTACTGTGGTAGTAGTCATTGATTGAATGATTTGCATGTAATGTGTAGGATATTCTGTTGTGGCAAATATGTTTCTAAGGGAGTGGTGAACATTTACGTTCTCAAGGAAGTGAATATACGTTTATGCATGCTATGAGATGCATGAGAAAAACCTGTGTGTTACCAGTATGCATGTAACATATATTTACTCACAAGGTCGTTATACCTACATGTATACCAAGAAATACCCAGATGAAAGTCCGTGTGTTAACTAGTTTGCATGTAGACTGCACCTACTGTTCTTTTCACTATGCCTACACACACACTAAGACCTTCGGGGCCACTGCCATCCACAAAATCACATCCGGACGGTCGGTTTGTGAGCCTTGAAAACATGGAGTCCATTCTAGAAGGGTCTACCGACGAATCTAGATGGAACACCACAGCCATCTTCCACATTATGCTTTTTTATCAACGGAAGGTGGGTGGAAAAAAATAAATATAGAGGCGTTACTCTAATTCCGCACTATGGTATTGATGAAAGCTGAATTTGTTTAGGATTTTGTCGGTTCATTACTTAAGTTACCTGTGTTTTTCTTTGTCCTACTATCAACTGTTCTTCACCTGCTTTGGTAATTTACTTATACACTACTAAATAACAATCAGTAGTTCGAGTTGCAATTCACAATTTGTACAGACGCAACAAACCGATTTTTTATACCCTTAGTAACTAATTAATTAATGATTACCATATGGGCTAGTCAGACGAATCTCGTGTACCTGACTTGATTTTTGTTGAAAAGTAATAGATTAGTTTCTGGATAAGTATCTGCAATAGAGAGAGTATCATTCATATATGCAACAAAATCGTTCATTGTTCGTCGATGTTAGTCTAACGTCCCGTTAGTGCTCAAGAGGAATCGTAAGTTATTTTGTTGAAGAAATTGGTGAACCAGTTTAATTTAACATTTGGAACTATCAGTGTAATGAATGCAGATTTAAAACGACTGAGTTGAATAAGAATAATAAAAGTGGGTGCATGTGGATGGTCATCGATTTTTAGTCATGTCAAGAGTCTTTAACTAGTGGCCACGACAATCATATAGATCTCGACAAGGTAATGTGTACTTACCAATATGACTGAGTTAAGCGATCAATGACTTCATAGATTGATGTCACTCTTTGTATGATAACTGTACACTCTCAGAAAGCTTAACTATTAGAACTCTGTTACATTGAGTTAATGGTACAATGTTGATTGTATGACATCAACTTTACGCAAAGCTGAGCATTAATGTGAAATAAACTGAACCAGAAGAATAGGTAGTTGTACATTCCATGATGATGCTGAATAATTCTAAACCCTATCATTACTGTCAAACTAGACAGGATTAAGAGAATATCTTATTTTTTGTCTTGCACAGAAAATTCGGCAAGCAATGTCATTTATCTTAATTTATATGCAAAAGCCGATGTGAAGGCGCGTATCGGCAAAGAAAGAGAAGCATATGTACAACTGAAGAACATCTAGAATTCAAAAAAACTGTTTGTCGCTCAACAACAAGGTCAGAATTTTCAATACAAATGTCAAGACAGTTCTACTGTATCGAGCAGAAACCTGGACAACTACGAACGTCATCATCCAGAAGATCCAAGTGTTTATTAACAGTTGTCTACACAAAATACTTCGCATCTGTTGGTCAGACACTATCAGCAACAACTTACTCTGGGAGAGAACCAATCAGATCCCAGAGGAGGAAGTTGATAGGACACACATCGAAGAAAGCACCGAACTGTGTCACAAGGCAAGCACTCACTTGGAATCCTCAAGGTCAAAGGAAAAGAGGAATACCAAAGAACACAATACGCCGAAAAATGTAGACAGACGTGAAAAGTATGAACAAAAATTGGATAGAGCTAGAAAGGAAGACTCATGACAGTATGGGTTGGGGAATGTTTGTGCATGGCCTATGCTTCACTGGGAGTAACAGGAGAAAGTAAGTATATAATGTACAAAAGCTTGAAAGAATATTCTTTCATGTATACAGTGTGAAAATGTGTTAGAAACGGTGAGTTTTTTTTGTACTATTATAAGGGTGACAATAATATCACGTAGATTATATCTTGTGACCTTTGACAACGATTACATGACAAGCCACCAATCACAGAATCCTGATTCGAATTTGGTCTATTTTTCGTCCACTATTTACTGTATAGCTTAACGTTTCTGACATGGCAACCAGTACAATTAACCATGAGTCAACAGGTAAGATAATATTGATTCATGATTAGCTAGTCTCTCGCTTTACCCTATTCCTGAGTCTAAATGTCTGCAACCAACCTCTAGTATATTTATAATTCAAAAAAATATAGTATATACACTTGTAATGTCAACTTCTATGTTAAACCTATATAGGTTATTCTAGATTCTGGACAGATCAATCTATTTGGTCCTCTTAAGTTACCCTGTGACTTTTTTGTTGATCACCTTTGACTGTTTTTGTGTAAGCATCATATAAGTGGATTTATTATTTTACTTATCACATAGTCAGTCAGTCAGCTGCAACGTAGGACCAGGCACGTATATGCATCGGTCCAAGTTGCCATACCGCATTAGCACAACAAGATGAACACCGGATTCATAGGAGTAGTTAATTCAGTGGTGGTAATATATAGCATTGTTGCTCAGTGCTACCAAAAGACTCGGCATTTCATCAGCGTCTTCACCAAACAGAACTATGTCATCTGCGTATTCTAAGTCAATAAGTGGACCTCCTGGTAGGAGATCAATACCCGAGAAGTCAGTCGATGAGAGCGTTATTTCCATCAGGATGTCTATGATAAAGTTAAACAAAAAAGGAGAAAGTGGACAGCCTTGACGGACGCCACTTGAGGTTGCAAAAGCAGATGACAGTTCGCCATAGGCTCTGACCCGACTAGTAGTGTTCGAGTAAAGAGCCTTCACAAGGTTTATGTACTTCTGAGGTACGCCTTTCAATGACAGACACTGCCACAGAAACTTTCGGTCAACAGAGTCAAACGCTGCTTTTAAGTCAAGGAATACCACCATTGTCGGACGCCGATAAGTATGCCTGTGTTCTAGAACCTGACGAATGGTGATTATCACATAGTTGTAACTTAGTTTATGTTCGACTATAAATATTGATTCATGCTTGATTAAATTGAATTGGTTTACATGATTTCTCTTCTGCATATTATTTTGCTTGATTCTCTTATATTCATTTCATCCTTTTGATTGTTTGTTCAGATTAATGTGTGTACAAAATTTACGTAGTTAAACATTCATTCTCGTATTTGACTTATTGAATTCCATTATTCACTAATAGTGAGTTAAGTCGATATATATATTTCAATAATAATCATTCATATGATATAACTCGATCGTAGTTGTTGGTAAGTGTAGACTACCTGGTTAGAGTCCGCGAGATGATAACAACCGATGGTTAGAGGCGTTGAATGTGATATGGCTAAAAATCGTTTGCAATGGTACAGGTTCATCCACTGTTTGTTTTCTCCAAGATTCTAATCTTCTGAATTCTTCGTGTCCCTTTCTTTTTTCTCTTTCGAAATTTATTGCACTGGATTATACTCCTTGAATAACATCTTCAAACCCTAATCTTTCTGATTATTGCTCATACTTTTACTACCTCTATCACTATGGGATTTGAATCGACAACTACATCTCTATGCTAATGTGGTATGACAACTTGAACTGATATACGTATGTACGAAGTTCTACGTTGTTACTAACTGATTATGATATAAACTGAAGTCAGATTTATGGCTGCTAAAGTGATGTGTTCGACGTGATATGAACACGCAGCCTTTCAATATGGAGTCAGATTGAGGGACATTAAACACTGACATACTAGACCATATCATGCCATAAAATAAAAAAAACATAACTATACATGAACAAGCCAAAAGATGAAGTGTGAATAGAGGAGAGATTTTAAGTAATGTAACAACAAAATATTAGGTATAGTAAATCCTATTTACTCTTTTCATCAACTATTTATTTTATTTATTTTAACACATAAGTATAGGTACAGGGAAGCACCAAATACATATGCGCCACACAAATCTCAATTGATTTGTGTGAGGGCTGTGATACTGCCCGGGTGTCCAAACCGAAGTAGGTGGTTTTCTTAGGGGGCCACACACCGAGCCTTTGACCTGAACGTCTGACCCACAAGGCAGTGGAGCATCGTGAGGAGATGCAGTCCCATGGTAGCCGGTGACTAACGATTGGTTCATACGCCATTTGTTCCTTCAGGATATTGGAGCCCATGTGCACCATTGATTTGGGGTCCGGTTAAAGCGCCAGACATTCGCTATTATTATTCAATGAGAGATCGTCAAAACAAGATAAGAAGTTTGGATGAGGTTATAATTTATGACTAACCTTCAAACAACGATAGAGTAGTGACCTTGAGGGTATGCACATGGTAACTAAGACTAAATCAGGACGTGAGAAATTACAATTATGATTTACAGTTGATAATTAAAGTTAGTAACTAGATTTAGAGTTTTCATCATGAACTGACATAAGCTGTAATGTCAAAACATTATTTTACTAGTTGAAATCATGAGTCAATTGAAGCTAGACCATCATGGAAAACCTGGAAGCACTGGATGGCCGTTTCATCCTAGTATGGGACTCCTCAGCAGTGCGCACTGTGATGAGAAGCCGTGACCGGTGGAATTCAACCGGGTCTGTTGTGAGATATCAGTTCACTGAAGACAATGATGTACGGTGGCGCAATTTCGTGGATTGGTTGAAGATAGATATTAGAAACGTCGGATGCCGGCAGGTTCAGTGGTCTAATAATTAACCGCTTGCGCGCGAGACTGATAGATCCTGGGTTCGAAAATCGCGGGGGGCGGGATCGTGGATGCGCAATGCCGAGGAGTTCCATACTTGGATGAAACGGCCGTCCAGTGCTTCCAGGTTTTCCATGGTGATCTAGCTTCAATTGTCTCATGATTTCAACTATTGAAATTACTCAAAATCTCCACAAAACTCCTTCTGATAAGACGTTATTTAACCAAATGAATGAGTGAATTTCGTACCAAAATTCAAGACCTATCACCAGAATTCGTTTTAGTGTAGTTACATTCTCTGAATTGAAACGTTTTCATTTCTTTTGTTGGTTATATAAAATCGATAGAAAATTTAGATAGATTGGATCCATCAAAGATGAAACTATACAGTTGGTCATCTTTGAAAAGAAAGTTCCTTTCAGTAATAATAATATTCAGAAATAACATAGTTACTTCTTTGATCTGCTTACCCATTTCTATGCAGGAGATAGCTTATCTAAATCTAGATTAAGATCTTGATGTAATCGGCTGATCAATTGTTTGAGGTAGAAAGATGAAAGCTATTCTATCATTTGCCCCCAAATGCCCTGGTACGGCCGAGAGTGGGGAGAGTACGCTCTCCCTCTCCAAATGCTCTCACATGGCCACGCGTATATAGCCTCTGTCAGGGAAGTCCTATTCACTGCCTTCTCGCACCACGGGTGTTCTTTACGAAAATGAGAGGACGAAAAGCGAATGTCCGGCGCTTTAACCGGATCCCAAAACCAATGGTGCACATGGGCTCCAGTATCCTGAGGGAACAAATGGAGTATGAACCAATCATTGGTCACCGGCTACTATGGGACTGCATCTCCTTATGATGCTCCACTGCAATGTGGATCAGATCTTCAGGTGGAAGGCTCGGGGTGTGGCCCCTCTAAGAGAACCACCTGCTTCGGTTTGGACACCCGGGCAGTATCACAGCACTCACACACATCAAATGAAATCTGTGTGCCGCATGTATATTTGATGCCTCCTTGTACCAATATCTAAGAGAAGATAAGTCAACTGGAACATTAGTTGATTTATTCTCAATTCTGATCTGGTTCCTGATTTCAGATTCATGTATAAAGATACTCTAAATAAATAGACCAGATCACAACATACAAAACAATTAGGAAAATACAATGACATTCAACATTAGAGATTAAAGTACAAAAGATTACATTTAAATTACCATAATTTTGGAATAGAAAAGACTATAACAATGAATCATACATTAAAAAATGACAGTTTATGATCTGTAGAATAGACTAAGGACAAATATAAATGTTACTAATTTATAAGCTTTGAATGAAATGAAATAATGTCCTCCCCCCCCCCCCAGAAAAATAGGTTCCATTGTTTGTTATAACCTCTTTCTTTCTTTCTCTGTTCAACATTACATACACATTTTAAGGTCACTTATAATAACATTGATAAAAGTTGGTATCTAGTTGATTTCAATGTTCACCTAAAATGTTTTATTATCATTCAGTGATTATGATAACAGTTTAGTCACGTTGGTGATAACCATGGTTTTGCACGTGATTTGCAATGAACCTTACCTTATATATATACTTTTTAAGGTACTTTGGTTTGTGTGTTAATATCCAACACTCATTGAATAGTACTGGATATTTTCGATGTTAATCTGATATAACAATTATAACAGAATATGTTAGGTTTTGAAGCGGTTACGAGTTCACTTAGTCTGCGAACGAGAACAAAGACTCGGTGACCAATAAACCAATAAGCTAGATATTCTGATGCGTCGCAGCCCTGCCAACTAGAGAGAGAAGTCCGAGCTTGGAATGCGGAAGTATATTCTGCAAACAGCCAGAAGTACGAGCGATCCACAACAAACACAAATCAAAACGTATATATATACAGTACAAAACTGTCCTTGGGGAGAGTTACTAAATAGCATACTAAAAGACTCAACGGACCAACAGCATTTAAGACTCGCCCAAGTGGGAAATATGACATGAAGGTGACAAGAGTGCTTTAGGCGCGAAAACGAAGAAATTCAAATCTTCTAAATAAAATTACAAACTCAGGTCCTTTTTCAAGTGAGTTCTGGGGCTCTAACGTCCCCAACAGAGTAGAATGCTTAAGAGTAAGAATTTCTTATGCAAACGTTGATAATAGATAGGAGTGGTAATCCAAAATGTGTACTTTCTCTTATCTGGAACTCGTCAACTGGATGTAACTACATCTGTGTCGATTTTTACGCTGGGATTAGAGCACACCGCCTCTCGCTTCAAACGTCCAATGCGTTATCCACTTACAAACTGAGTCCTTAACATAAATGAAAAGATCCAAATTCTTACAATTTAGTACACAAATATGATTGTGATGTCATACCGGCTTTGACTTTTATATGGATACAAATTTTTAATGGTAAAAAGATAGAAGCAAAAGATTTGTCGTTACTTATCAAGCGAATGAGTTATATCGTATCAATAAAGACTCAGTTAACCCTACTGGGTCGTGAGTTAAGATATTATCTTGTATACAATTTGATTCCAATTGGTAGTTTATCTTTATGTTGACAGGAGACAGATCAAACATGTGGTTTTGAGGGATCTGATATCATCTGTAGAGTTTTATTTTGCCAGCAATACTCAATTTCACAGTCTGAGACGTAACAACTAGGCTATTCAAGTTGCGACCGACCTTCGATACTACTAGTGGTAACATTGATGTCATGTTTATATGGATGTATTAATGGTGAGTTTGAGTGCTGTGAGAGGTTTTCGGGTATTTATCACTCCAAATTGGCCTACACATTGGAAAGATATAAAAGAAAATTGGGTTAGTAGTGGTCATGATGATTAAGGAGTGCGACGAGAGAGCCAAGCGACCAAACATCTATTGAAAGTGATGACTGCTGTTCTTAGGATCGACCAATTTTAACTCTCTCCTACCGTTATGGGAAGGCAGCAATTGCAGGTTATTTGTAAGTTATATCCTGTTGCCGTTAGATAAATTGTAGAGTCAATACTATGACTTTCTATTTTCAAACCTTAAGTTATGTTTTAGTCTTAACGATCTCCCTATCCAATCAATCTGGTATGGTATCACCTAAAATAGTTCGATTAGGTCATCATAATCTGTAGGCATGACCACCATGTCTAATATGATTAACATAAACACTAATCAAATCCTACCGACTAAATTGTAATGTAGTAGTCATTATAACTTCAGCACAAATGAATTGTATCTTACAATTAAACACAATAGAAGATCATAAAATTGTTGATTTTATTATACAGAAATTATTAATATACACAAAACAGACAACATAACAATCTAATACAATAACCAACATACATTTGAACATACTGGAAATAGTTGTCATAGTGACAAGAATATTTGAATAGTGCAAAAGTATACTCATTATCAAGTGGAATTATTATAGAGAATGGAAATGACCTGTCCCATTCCTTTTAGGTGCATCTTCCCCCTCGCTCTCAACAATAGAAATGTGTACAGAGTCTCAATAAACAGACAATATACAAAAAAAAAAGAAATGGAATGATTGTGCATTCAAGAAATTATTCAATTTTACTAAACGTTTATTCAATACATACACACACACACACAAGCACAAATATAGGTGCTAATAATTATGAAAGTGAAATGTTCCATTATCGGGTTTAGAATAATAAAAAAGCGCAAAAAAACGGAATGAATTATAAAAGGAGGAGGAGGAGGAGGAGGAGGAGGAGGGGGAAGAAGAAGAAGAAGAAGAAGGGGTGAGGGGTGGGATGGGGTGGTAGCCGGAGGAAATACAAAAAAAAATTCTGTATATCATAACTTTATCAATCATTGTTGTTGTTGTTCTTGTTGCTGCCTTTCACCAGTTTTGTTATAATAATGCACATTATATTATTAGAATATAAATAGAAGAGATTAAGATAATTTAGGTCGTTTTGTATAGATTATATCAGTAGGAATAGTTGAATTAGGAGTAACAGTTAATTTATTTATTATTGTTGTATTATTATTATTATTATTAATCATAGAAGAAGATGGAGCTGTTGTTGTTGCTGTTGTTGTTGTTGTAGTAATATGAAATGATGTAGGATGTATTTCAATGGGTCTATTACAATTAATTGTTATTGTAGGTGTTGATATTGTTGAAGATGATCCAGATAATGATTGTTTTATATTAATTGTACGTGTAGTTGTTGCTGTTGTTGTTGTAGTAGTAGTGGTAGACGTAATAGCGACAGTAGTTGTGAATGGTGTAGAATTAGTAAGTGATGATTCTACAACTACTGATGGTTGTTTTGCATCACAGAATGTAGTGACACGGACAACTTTACGTACAGGATTAGGCTAGATTGTTTTATTTATTTATTTCAAATAATAAAAACAAACAGGAAAATCAATTATTTATAACAATTAATAACCATTGAAATTACAATAATAATATCCACAAAACCCATCTGATTCTAATCAACATATGCTCACTAGTCACTGACTTCAAGAGGTATTTCTTGGAGTTCTAGTGAGATGTAGTGACCAGTGGAGTCCAACCGGGTCAGTTGTGAGACAGTAACTCACTGATGACAATGGTGGATGTGTCACTCAATTTTGTGGATTAGTTGAAGTTAGACATTAACACCATTGGATACTGACCAGCTCAGTGGTTAAGCGCCCGCATGCGAGACTAATAGGTCCTGGGTTCGAATCTCGCGGGGGGCGGGGTCATGGATGTGCACTGCTGAGGAGTCCCACAATAGGATGAAACGGCCGTCCAGGTCTTCCATGGTGGTCTAACTTCAACTGACCCATGATCTTAACCATCGAAATTAATAATCCTTTTGATCAATTTAGATAAACCACTAAGAAGGCGGCATTTATCAGAATTAACGTGCCCTGGTACGGCTGAGAGTGCGAAGAGTCAACTTTCCTTCTTCAAATGCTCTCATATGGCAACGTGCATACAATCACAGTCAGAGAAGTCCTACTCACTGCTTCTCACGCCACCAATGTTGTTTATGAAATCGAGAGGATGAAAAGAGAATGTCAGGCAGGGGTTCGAATCGGGTTGGTGGATATAGAGCATCAATCTAGGGGACTTGGAAAACCACAATCCCAAACCGATGGTGCACATCGGCTCCTGTATCTTAAAGGAACAAATGGTATATGTACTAATCATTGGTCGCCGGCTAACATGGGACTGCATCTCCTTACGTTGCTCCACTGCCTTGTGGATTAGACCTTTAGATCAAAGGCTTCGGGTTTGCCCTCCTAAGAAAACCACCTGCTTCTGTTTGGGCACCCTGACAGCTCTCATACAAATCGGATGATTTATGCGGCGCATATCTATTTGATGCATTCCTGTACCAATGTTTATGTTTAAATAAAAAATAAAAAAATGTGATACATATATATAAGTGAAATATACAAATTCACAATGATTATGACTGAACAATAAAACAATATCCGTGCTTCAATAAGAACTTAAACAACATGTAAATAAATGCATCACATCCCATTGTATACCAATTCATAACTATGTGTATGTGAATGGAGATATATTACCTCGGGGAACAGTAATTGTGATTCGTAAGTCAGCTCGGCTGAACATGTATTTAAATAGTTACAAATACAATCAAATGATTTAGTAAGTGCAGATGACAAAAACCTGAAGACCTGTGAAGTGGGGTTTGATTTGTAGTCACTAATTTCCAGATTTCAAGCCCGCTTCAATTACTTCGATTCAGGAAACGGAGTATTACTGTGGCTTATAACCAAGTATCTGGTTAGTGAGTGTATCTAAAAACTCAGCTCCTTCCATGACCTAACATTGTTGTTAAAACAGGAGATAAGATTAACCGCAACTTATCTCTTGTGGCCTTGTATATAAGCTGTCTAGTTTCAGATATACCATATATATTTGACACAACTGTTTTATTCCCAACATGTATAAACTTCACTAGTCATGAATGCAAAGGAGATTCATATGAGAATGAAACAGCTTGTTGTTATTATTACTATTTGAACACATAGATATTGGTACAAAGAGGCACCAAATATATATGCGCCACACAAATCTCGTTTGACATGTCTGAGGGCTATGATACTGCCCGAGTATCCAAACCGAAACAGGTGGTTTTCTTAGGGGGCCACACACCGAGCCTTTGACCTAAAGGTCTAAACCACAAGGCAATGGAGCATCGTAAGGAGATGCAGTCCCATGGTAGCCGGTGACCAACGGTTGGTCCATACGCCATTTGTTCCTTCAGGATACTGGAGCCTATATGCACCTTTGGTTTGGGATCCGGTTAAAGCGCCAGACATTCGCTTTTCGTCCTCTCATTTTCGTAAAGAACACCCGCGTTGCGAGAAGGCAGTGAATAGGACTTCCCTGACAGAGGCTATATACGCGTGGCCATGTGAGAGTATTTCGTGAGGGAGAGCGAACTCTCCCCATTCTCGACCGTACCAGAGCATTTGGGGGCATGGTTTAGTACTCAGAATGACAATAAAAGTTCCGTAACTAAACTATCTAACTGAGTGCAAAACACTATTAATATGTATATATATACATACATATATAGCTATATTCTATCTTACCACTGTTACGATTGACGGTGGAGAACAACTACCAGTGGTTGTCGTTGTATTAGTTGATGTTTTATCTTTATTAGATTGTTGAACAGTTAATTCAATAGGTGTTGACGAATTAATTTTATCATTATTGAATAGATTTGGATGTTTTTGAGTTAACTTCTGTAATTTATTTTTATTGTTACCGGTTCCCACGGCAGTGTTCTCCACAACCACTTCTTCATCGTTAACAATATCATTATTATTGTTATTATGAGGATCATTGACAATAACATCTTGAATGTTTGACTGTTTTTCATGGTTTGTTTCATCTTCGATTCCTAAAGTATCTTTTTTCATACTAGTAGTATTGAGCAAATTATCAGTTGAATCTAATGATTGAGGTATTAGAATAGTAGAAGTAGTTGTCGCACCAATTGAAGAATTTCGACAATAAGCTTGTGCTGAAGCATGTGCTTCTTTTAACATAGCATTTTCATCACCTAATGAATCATCCACTTCATCTTCATCATCTAAGTATTCATCAACTTCTTCATCGAAATCATCCACTTCTTCGTCATTATCATCATTATCATGATGATGATGATCTATGACATCTTCATCAACAATGACACCATCACTATCTAATTGTTGTTGTTCTCGTCTATTTTTCTCGTGATTAATAACATCATCAGTGCTAGCGTCTGGATTACAATCATCACTGCCTACAACAACACGGTCTTTAGTTAAATTAATTGAATGTTGTTGTTGTTGTTGACGAAATATGGAATTTGTATGATCTACATCATTATTGTTATCATCATTAACAAACGGCAAATAATTCGAATTATCATGTTGTGGAGAATCAGTTATTCTTGTATTATTATTATTATGATGAATAGATTTAGAAGATTTTCCAGGAACATTACGATTGTCTAAATGTAATCGATTTTGATTACAATGTTGTTGAGTAATATCCTATAGGGTAATAACATTTAAAAGATAAAAAAAACCCAGTTATTTTGTCTTAGGTTTAACGTATTATGGATCTTATCAGTTAGAGATTAATGATTAGAAAGTATAAAACATGAAAACTTTAGAACTTTATGATACAATGTTGGGTGAAATAAGGAATTGAAAGAAAACTGGGTGGTGGTGGTGGTGGTGGTGAATAAACCAAGATATGATATCAATTTACTTAGTCAGTAACATATTGATAGGCACAGATTATGTGATTGAACTGCGTAGGATAACCACGATTAGTGGTTGGATAAGTTGAATGACAAAGCTTAGAGTTAGCAATCTTCACTGTAGACCCAAAGTACTAGGTGAGTGTGGCGAATCCATTGACCAAGTGAAATGCTTAGGACACGTATTACATACAACAATCCCCAGATTATTTCAACAGGTGATACTGTCTAGTGTACGAGTAAGTTAGAAGAAATTTAGGAGTGATCAACGCAAGACATGACATCAGTTCATGAAGTCTATAACAAAAGGTCTGAGTCATGTAGGTGGATGCAGACAATCTGAATGAGCTCCGTTTGGTTATCGTAACCAACGGGTAGAAGTAGGTAATATGGCTAAAAATCGTTCACAATAACTCTTTGTTTTTTCTTGGATTCTAAGTTTCTATATTCATCATTAATTGTTTTTTTTTTAATCGAATCTCCGATGCCTAACCGGTTCTTTTACCACTAATATCGTTACTACCTGCATTAATTTGGAATTTACTCTGAAAACTTTATCTCTTTGAGCTAATGTGGTATGGCAAATTAAACATGTGCCAGGTTCTAGATTGAATTTGAGTGACTGATCCATGGGGTTTTAAATGCTTAAGTTTCACATAGATAGCTTAAATCTGTAACGATTTAACAAGACTATAAAGGAGAGGGTTAGAAAAACTTAGCCTAAAAGGAATACACTTCACCTTGTTTCATAAATTCCTTTTGCCAGAAAGTTTGAGATATATAGAGCTAAAATATCAAAAACTAATCCCAAAACGACAATGTGTGACTAGTTTCAAGAAGTTGTTTTTTGGAAGCGCTTCAGTCACGCGCCCAAGGTGAAAAGACTATTCTAATGCTACGAATCTAGTTCTCTTTTCAAGTACCTCAATAATATCTTTTCATGATGTGAACCCTCAGGAGTTAACAACTTCTGTTACAATTGTATCTAATGGAGATTACGTTGTTTACAATCAAATCCATTCGTCAATTCTTGTATGCATAACAAATTCTCATACCACATTGTTGGGGAATAACATTAGTGATGTAGCTAGACACACCATAAACTCAAAAATGTACACTTCCCACATCTTCATCAATGAAATTTCTACAAACGTCAATAATGATCCTGAGGCCCAAGCAAAATAGTCATCACATCTCATCAACCGTGAGAACCCAACTGCGAAAAACAAACTAGTGAGTAGCATTCGACTACTTATATCTCTAAGTAGTAGCAGTACTTGGTCGAATCAAAATCTCAGACGTTTTAGGTAAGTTGATAATGAAATTTGTTTCCAATTATCTAATTGGGAAATCATACTTTTTCTATTTAAGTAGGGATAGTTAGTTAGTACAACTAGCGTGCAGCTCAAAGACGTATACAACCAATCTGTAGGAGATCAAGGACCTATGTTTCTTGTTAGTTGGTATTCATCTGTAAGTTGCGCCTGTAATCTTTAAGGAATTGACTGTACTTATCAGATTAAAATCTTAGTCACCCAGGTTTACAATATGAAACGTCGCCACTGGACCATTCGAGCCATGAATAACTTCCTGTTGTACGAAGATGTTTACTATAGATTGGTTATTAAGTAGTGAACAATGTTATCTGTGCCTAGTCTTTAGAACTGACAAAATCTATTAATCAATTTACAGTTTAGTCTGGATAACTGAATAGTAAATCATTACATCAACACGTGAGCTTGATGGATTTCATTATCCTTGAAGTCTTTATGGCTTTTAATGAAATGACTGATTCGCTTGCAAAACAGATTTATTTACCTATGGCTACATAACTAACAATCACAGGTGCATCCACTCTTTGTGTTCTCCAAGATTCTAATTTTCTGAATTCTTCGTGTCCCTTTATTTTCTTTCCAAATCTATTTCACTGGATTATACTCCTTGAATAACATCTTCAAACCCTAATCTTTCTGATTAATGCTCATACTTTTACTACCTCTATCACTATGGGATTTGAATCGACAACTACATCTCTGTGCTAATGTGGTACGGCAACTCGAACTGATGTACGTATGTACGAAGTTCTACGTTGTTATTGACTGACTGATCATCTTACTTAAAACTCTTTAGTATTGATATTTGCATTGAGACTAGAAATGAGAATGTTTTTTTGCAGCAAATACGCCAACACGTTACCTACTGAGCTATTGAGTTTTGATGACTTATAATTTGTATATATGCTGGATTCCACTGATAGGCGTAATATCCAAAACATTAGTAAGCAAAAATCTTGTGACTAAATCGGAAAAACCTAGACAACTCGCACAGGATGTAGGTATAATAATAGAGATTAGATCAATTGGAGCGTGGACTATCAACAACTGGAAAATGACATAGAAATAATAGTAATAATAATAATAATAATAATAATAATAATAATAATAATAATAATAATAATAATACTTACTCTACCCATTTCACCCATAACAGCAACCGGTGTCATGCCTAAATGTGCAGCGACTTTATGCTCAACTAAATAAAATATATACTCATCATATAATAGTCGAATTAAATGAAAACTGCCAAAACTCGATGCTGATCTCAATGTCAGATCTCTAATCACCATTGAACTGATTGATGAGGGGAAAAAAGAGAAGAAAACAAAGTAATAATAATAATACGAATGATACAGTTCAATAAACTCCAGGACTTAGAGTATTAGATGAGCGTGGCAAACCCAATGGCCAGTTAGTGAATCGTTATCGATCGAGATGTTTAGGACATGTATTACATATGGACATCCACTGACGAATGCGACGCCAGATAATCGTGGTAGAAGAATGGATAGGAAGAAAGTTAAGGATGGCTAGATCAAAACATGACATCAGTCCATGAAGACAGTGATAAGTGAACTAAGCTGTGTGGATAATTGCAGACTACCATGTTCGGGTCAGAGTGATTATTATAATCAATGTTTTAGGTGACATGGCTCGGCCTTTTTGGGAATAGTGTGGGTGCACTTGCTCTTCATCTTCCTTTACATCCTAAGCTTCTAAGTTCTTCATTAAGTTTTTTGTATTTCCCGAAGCATATATGCGATGCCTAACCGCTTCTATTACAATTAATACTGTTACTACATTTACTACTCTAGGATTTGACTTGATAATTGCATCTCGTTGTGCTATTGAGGATATAACAGCTTAAACTAATATACACATATGTCAGGTTTCATGTTGCTTTTGACTGACCGATCGTTCACTTGACCCATACAGTATACAAAAGCTTAAATATTTCAACTCAAAAGAGTCAGGTTAGTAGTAAACAGTATGTTTTAAGCACTATATGAAAAGAAAACAACACCAGTCAAAGAATATAACAACTCACGTAATATCAGTATGCTGGCTGATCGAAAACAACCGTCAGTAAGCCTTAAACACCTAAGTTTGATACTATTCAACACTTATCAATATGACATATATTAATATTTCACCTCGTGAGATGTGTTCAAACTCATTTCGTTCAACGTAATCATAACAATGAGCTGTTCAACACCTGAATAATCTCTTCTTTTAGGACTAAGACATCCTCATCCCATTGAATCTACCCCTTACTTATCCTGTAAAAGGATGAAGTGACAAAACGATCTAAATAAAGATATATGCATAAATTTGTTATGCAGATGAAATACCCCCCCCCCTCGTACATAGATATTCTTATGATAACATCCATATATATCATGTCCTTTAGGATGGATTGTATGTTCAAAGTAGATACCATTGAAATTTAATTTGATCCTATGATAACAATACACTTTATAAATTGACTAATCAGATTTGAGATGGGTGGTTATGAAATGTTTCCATGGAAGTTAGAATGTCTTGAATTCATGAGGTTATATTATGGTGCATACTACTTATACTGACAAATATAAGTAGTATGCAATACTAATCAGAAGTAGAATAATTTTTCAGCAGATGGATGATTGAGAATATTAAAATTGAAAAGAGTGGGAAAGGAAACAGAGAACACTTGGAATAACAGTAGATTTGAAAGAATTATGAAGTATGTAAAGGATAATAGAAGGAAGATGTGCGAATCACATCATTTAATGTAATAATTTTCATATTTTATGAATACAGTGGTCTTGAGTGCTGTTAGAGGTATGAGGGCGGTTATCACTTCCCGGTTGCCCACACCGTGGAAGGGTTCTGCTGGAGGTACCTGAAAAGGAAATTGGATTAGAGGTGGTCATAGTGACCTGAGAGCGTGACCGCAGTGCCCAAGGGACAGCTGCTTGAGGTCGGTCACACACGACCTTTTTATGAGTAATTTTTGTGTTAGCTCCGTACTTGTTGAGACATTACCGCCGGAGACGGATATCCATGGGATAAGGCGAGGTGTGCATTTTTAGGGTCGACCTTTTCTAACCCCTCCCCTCCTTTTGGGAAGGCAGCATCGCTGTTATGCTGGTTGTCTGAAGGAAACACCTTACTGCTGTCACACCTCTGTACAGTCAGCAGTACGACTTCGCCTTCGGACCTTGGTTTTGTTGCTTTTAGTCTTACCGCTCTTCAACCGACCTGTCTGGCATGGTAGGACCTTGAGGAACGGTTGTTCCAGCCAGTATAGCTCAGTTGCTTCGTCACGAGAGACAAGCCCGACCACCACGTCAAGGTAGCAGCACGAGATGGTTGGGCCACGTGCTGCGTATGTCTGAACACAGATTACCACGACGCGCAATGCTAACCGGTGTTAGGGATGACTGGAAGCAAGTTAGGGGCGGCCAAACCAAAACGTGGCATCAGTGCTTGAAGTCACTAACTTCTAGTCTGAGCCATGTTGGTAGATGCAGACTACCTGGTTGGGGTCCGCGTGACTATCGTAACCAATGGTTGGAGACTCTTGGTGACATGGCTCAGAATCGATCACGATGGCGTCGGTGTATACACTCTCTGTCTTCCTTTAAACTAAGAGATTAAAATCACTTCAAATCTTTCTTTCTAGGAACTAATTCTACCTTCCTGTACTATCTCCTTATACACACTCTTTCTTCTATGTATTACCACCACTGAATTAACTACTTCTATGAATCCGGTGTTCATCTTGTTGTGCTAATGCGGTATGGCAACTTGGACCGATGCATATACGTGCCTGGTCGTACGTTGCAGCTGACTGACTGACTGATTTTATGAATACACTTTGTAATCTTGCGTTAAACGAAAAATTAGTTCTCGTTCAGGACAATAGATTACTAATAAATAAGTAGAACTGAAAAGAATGACGGAAGTGGGGTATAAAGATCAGGATTTATGAAACCTTGAAGACAACTGAAGAGTTCTTGGTATTAATCTTTAGAAAGAAAAAATGAAAGAACTAACTGGTTAAATGTTCATCTATATATGTCTATTTGCTTAATTAATTAAAACGTTCAATTTTAATTCTTCTTAAGGATACTAGATTCCTATAAATCTTGATGGAGTTTTATTCTCTGAGCTGGATGGTTTGGTCGTGGAGCTTCCATCGTTCTTCTGAACGACATCATCAGATAGAAGTCTGAAAATTGTGCTGATGATGTTATTCAGAAGAATGATGAAAGCTCCACGACCAAACCATCCAGCTCAGAGAACAAAACTCCATCAAAATCATCCACCTGAGCTATAAATCTTCTCCGCCATACCTAGAAATCGTTTGATAAACATGCTTTTTCGATAATTAGAATTTCTCACTTTTGTGCCAAAAATATCCGCTTTTACCTTTAATTTGTATTTACCATTTGGAAGGACTTTAAATATCATTGGTTCGTTTCCTCTTTTAGTATGCTGTTTTGTGACGTATTCCAAGGATATTTTGGTACTGTATCTATACGCATGAATTGTGTGCTTATTCGTTTGTGCTTTCAACTTACGCCTGTTACTCCTAATGGAGCATAGGCCGCCAATCAGCATTCTCCAACCCGCTCTGTCCTGGGCTTTCTTTTCTAGTTCCATCCAATTCTTGATCATTTTTCTCATGTGTATCTCCATTTCCCGGCGTAATGTGTTTTCTGGTCTTCCTCTTTTCCTTTGGCCTTGAGGATTCCAAGTGAAGGCTTGCCTTCTAACGCAGTTGGGTGCTCTCCTCAATGTGTGTCCTATCCACTTCCAACGCTTCTTCCTGATTTCTTCCTCCACTGGGATCGGATTTGTTCTCTCCCACAGTAAGTTGTTGCTGATAGTGTTTGACCAACGGATCCGAAGTATTTTGTGTATTTTGTGTGTTAATAAACACTTGGATCTCGATACAGTAGAACTGTCTTGACATTTGTATTGAAAATAATCATTCCATTGATGAATCAATCAAACTAGATACAATTCATAGATTATTAGTATAGGAAGATTTTCATAGTTTAAATCACGAACTAGATTCAAGAAGGAACTTCTGGAGATCTGGTGACGCCGTAATCAAAGCACTTCAACTTTGACGTGTAAAAAACGATTTATTATCCATTTGAAGCAATCAATAAGAGTTGCCTTAATTGAATGCCATTTCAGTGGTCTAGAGGTCAAGCATTCACGGATGAGACCGAACAACTTAGGTTCGATTCCTTGTGTGATTAAGATTGTGGATAAGCACTGTTAAAGAGTTCTATATTAAGTAACAAACAGTTGTTCAGTGATTCCAGGTTTCCAATGATTTCTTATCAAGAAGATTACTTTGTAATTTAAACTGTGAAGATTTTTAGATTTCAATTATTATGAACTTACCTGTAAAAAGACCATTTCAAAACTAATTGATGTGCAGCTCTTGTATAAGCCAAACTATTGCCTTCAAGTGGTTGTAAGATACTGGTCACTACTGTATCTAACCATTGAGCCCATTCTTCCAGTGATGCATGCTTTTGTAAAATACGTTTAAAATCATGCTCTAGTTGACTAACAGTAGAATCACTGCATTGACAAACCCATGAAGCTTGTTCCTGTAGATCGAGAGAGAGAGAGAAAGAAAGAGGAAGAAAGGAAAGTAAGTAACACTTGATAGAAGAGATGTTCGAAAAAAAGTGAAGATAACATTTACGGTAAATTATGTTGTACTTTGGTGGAGTTGAAGTTTACAACGAAATAGTCTTTATTATTAGTTATTGAGTATGATATGTCATTAATGTGATAATACAGATACATGTAGATAATTACGTATATGAACTCAACTCAGTCAGTCATACACAATGTAGAACCTGATACATATGTGTATCAGTTCAAGTTGTCATTACCAAATTAACCCAGAGAGATAAAAACTATCACAAGGAAAACTCCACAGTAGTAGTGGAAAGATTAAGTGGAGAAAAAGAAAATATGAGATTTCGGGACTTAGGTTTTGGAAGAATACAAGGATTGATTTTATTTACGTCATTGTGAACAACTTCAAGCCATGTCACCCGAAACATTGGTTATGATAATCACACCCACCTCAACATGGTGGTCTGGATCTACCTACATGACACATTTCAACAATTAGTATTTTCATGGGCTGATGCCATACCATGGGTTTGACTATCTCCAAGTTCTTCTAGCCTACTCCTGAATCGGCCATTATTAAGTATCGAAGTAGTTAGTTGATGTCCAAATGTAATACATATCTCAAATATCTCAGTTGATAATAACCCACTATTTTATCAAACGATTTGCTATCCCTATCTAGCTGGTCAATCAGTATTTCAAAAATGTACGAGCAATACTTCGAAGACATCTATGATTAAATACAAGAAATCTACGGATATCCTCTAATCTTAATGGCCCGATTTAACACATACAAAGTAGAATGGAGCAAATTGTTGTATAGAATCTCAACACAAATTTAAAAAGCCCGGTTGGTTTTTTACAACTTACGTCACTTGTAATGTAGGCAAACAAAGGACAATCTAAACTGCACATAAATCTTAAGTTTTAGAGTTATCTTATACCTTCTGTTCCACGTAACCAATGGTTGGAGACTCTGGGTGACATGGCTCAGAATCCATCACAATGGCGTAGGGGCATACAGTCTCTGTCTTCCCTTAAACTATGAGATTGAAATCGCTTCATGTCTTTCTTTCTTCCTGTACTATATCTTTATATGCAATCTTTCTTTTATATATTACCACCATTCACTTAACTACTATGAATCCGGTGTTCATCTTGCTGTGCCAATGAGGTATGGCAACTTGGACCGATGCATATATGTGCCTGGTCCTATGTTGAAGCTGACTGACTATTGTTCCACGAATTCATACAGTTTCCTATGCCCATTGTTTCCTATAACTAATGATTCTGTTAACCCATCACAAACAAAGCCAACAAAAAGAACTGATTTAACGGCTTGTGAAATAACTAGGAAGCTAATAAGGTTGTTATCCAGGACAGAAATGAAAACTGAGTATATTACTCATCTAGCGTCAGAGAACTTAATAACACCGAAAGCAACTACTATAACTATAAATATTCACCATTAGTTCAATCATGCTATATAATTGAAGACCATTAACAGTGTTATATTTCTCTCTTACGGTTATAACGCAGCTATTCCTATTGCTTAGTATTCAAGGACACCAATTCACTCGACAAGTCCCCAAATCAGAATACGGTTGAACAGGAAAGAGATTATATTCCAAATAACAAGGTCAGATGGAAATAAGAAGCACAATAGGAAAAACGTTAGCATATTTATAGTTTTTACATGAGAAGATTCCAGAGTATTCTCCAAGCATCAGCTAGCGCTGATTGGATAAGAATTAGCCAATCAGCGTGCGCCAACGCAAGTGCGCAATGAGCATGATTTAATCCAGTCTATATCCCGCTAACAAACAGAAACCTATGTACACCGTAATAGTCGAAGATGAACATTACATTGCAGATGATATTGAAAAGTATGGAATACTGGATGTTTTGTGACATAGCAGTTCATCGAAACTACACTCAGAGTATTGAGTTGGAAGAACACAATGATTTCATATTTTCAACTGGAATCCATTTGTTTACTTCTGATGAATTTCCTCAACTGGAATGACAAAAACCAGTGTCCTCTATTTTTCCTTTTTTCAATAATCTTTTAATGGATGATAAATTCGAGGTGACATTAACAGCGTTGAATGCCGGCTCAGTGGTCTAGAGGTTAAGCGTTCGCTAGCGAGACCGAAGATCCTTGGCTGGATTTCTGCGTGCAGGGTCGTGAGTGCGCAATACTGAGTCCCATAGTATGATGAAACGGACGTTCGATGCTTTCAGGATTTCAATAGAAACCTAGTTTATATCGATTAGTGAACTCATCTGAATCATATCCTTTACACATAAGAACGACTATGACTTCTATAAATCTCATGAATTAAATAATGAAGTCAGATAAACTGCCATTAATCAAATACATTTTTCATTAGGACACCATATACTACAATAATAAATGAAATACTCACTTGTACATTATTAAAATCGACACGATTTAAATCGGCCAACATTTGATTAATTTGATTAGCATTTTTTAATACAGCACGAGCAGCTTGAGCTAAATGATTTAAACTAGTGTAACGTCGAAGAGTTTGTGCTAATGCACATACAGCGGATATTTTTAAATTAATCAAATCTGTATCTAAACCTTGTATAGCTTGACGCATCCAACCCTAGTAAAACAAAATATAGGGGAGAACAAATTGTATTAGTTCATAAAGTTTGTGAAGATTAATGAATCGTATCGTTTACATCATGGATTCCATTTAGTTAAACAAATACTAAAAACCAAAAAAGCATTGGGTAGCTGTTTCGTCATAGCATGGAACTCATTTGGTATGTGTGAGGGCTATGATACTGCCCGTGTGTCCAAACCGAAGCAGGTGGTTTTCTTAGGGGGCCACACACCGAGCATTCGACCTGAAGATCTGATCCACAAGGCAGTGGAGCATCGTAAGGAGATGCAGTCCCATGGTAGCCGGTGACCAACGATTGGTTCATACGCCATTTGTTCCTTCGGGATACTGGAGCCCATGTGCACCATTGATTTGGAATCCGGTTAAAGCGCCGGACATTCGCTTTTCGTCCTCTCATTTTCGTAAAGAACACCCGTGGTGCGAGAAGGCAGTGAGTAGGACTTCTCTTGCAGAGGCTATATACGCGTGGCCATGTGAGAGCATTTGGAGAGGGAGAGCGGACTTTCCGGACTCTCGGTCGTACCAGGGCATTTGGGATCTCTGGTAAGATTTTGCGTCGGCAATTATGAAGAGTCTCATATTAGGACAAAACAACTGTTGGTGTTTCCTAGTTTTCAATAGTTATCTAGTAACACAGATTCAGTAGATTTTCATCACAAGCTGATATCAACTGGTTAAGGAATATAGGACACCAAGAGAGGAGGGAGGGAACACTGAACTGCTCATTTATCGTAATATGAAATAATTATAGTTTTCTTCTAAAAATATAAATTGACTCACTTCAAGAGATTTTGCAAAATTACGAATTGCTTGTGTAAGAGTTGGTGGAATAGGTCGAAGTACATTTGGTATTAAAACTTCAGCTAATGATTGATAGAATGTATGATCATAAAGTCGAATGAATTGTAAAATGGCCGGATCGGACACAAGTGAATATAATCGTTCTTGTGATAAACTTTGTTTTAACCGAGAATCCTACCAATAACAAAACATAAACACATATATTAGACTTTGAAATTATTTAAATAATAATTCAATGAAAGAGTATTCCGAAGATTGTAAATAATAAAATATCCAAACGAAGAAACTGCGTTGATCAATCTTACTTTTAGAGGAAAATGTGCATCTAAAAGGAAGTCGTACGTAAGAAGGTAGCTGCAGGTAATTGACAGGAAATCCTGCACGACTTAGGTCTCGTTCTAGATGGAAATGGCTAGAAAGGTGTACTTATAATCTTAAGCGAACTAATGCTTGCTGGAGGGTTCGATCTCATGTCACTCAGCCTCAGTAAGAGATGTTATAGATACACCTTGGCGATAAGTACCTAATAGCAGGAAATCTAGGTTAAATTCCCTGTCGTCTGCCTCCAATCATCATCACCTTACATCCCATACATACATAATATAGATAACTGCTCAATAATCAACCAAGTGTGAGTGACGTCAGATCTTTGCATATACAATTATCAAGGATCTAATAGATAATGGATATGAACTATCTCTAAGGCGTTCAAAACAATGGATAAGCAATGCATCAAGCTTTTACTTCACTTTTTAGAAGCCATCGCTATCACGTGTACAGAAAAGCGAACTAAACCTTTTTGGTCCCAACTAAGCGATCGTGAGAGACTTGAGATAATGCGATTTGGTCAGTCATTAATCTACTGATTACAGAAAACGCATGAAGTCCAACCAAGAAGTTTGTCACAAGTCGCTGACATAATATTACCATACTGGCTCTTTTTCAACTCATATTTTCATATCAGCCAATATTGCTCGTCGAAGAATCTGAAGGTTGAGTTAATTTTGATGTGTCCCTCAGTCGATGAAGGTCTATATACTTATAGACTTGACTTTAACACATACCTTTTTGTGTGAGAGTTGTTTAGTCTAAAGCAGTTAAGTTGGAGTTGAAACATAAGCTGCCAGTGATTGAAATTCAAATGTACCACAGTCGCTAAGAAATTCGCTTCTTAACGATACTACCCTATTGATAATTAAGAATATTGTGAATATATAAGTACAATTGAATAGTTGGAAAAATAATCGATAACACTTTCATACTTACTCGGACCTCTTCAGTACACCAAAATGCTTTCCATACTGTTTCAATTGAAGTAAAATCTAAATTAACTACCGCATCAAGCATATAACCAGCGGATAATGCATAAAGACGACAAAATGTAATTATATCTTCATTTATTGGTAAATTATTTGATGTTTCAATTGTTTTTAAACGACTTTTATTCTCTGGTAAATCAACTAGATAGATTGTAAAAACAAAAAAAAAACATAAGAAACATTATTAGAAGAATATCCTTATCATTGAACATTTTCAATTAACAATGATGAATTAAAGATAAAAGTAAAAATGTCAATTAATTAGTTAGGGGCGGCCAAACCAAAACGTGGCATCAGTGCTTGAAGTCACTAACTTCTGGTCTGAGCCATGTTGGTAGATGCAGACTGCCTGGTTGGGGTCCGCGTGACTATCGTAACCAATGGTTGGAGACTCTTGGTGACATGGCTCAGAATCGATCACAATAACGTCGGTGTATACACTCTCTGTCTTCCTTTAAACTAAGAGATTAAAATCACTTCAAATCTTTCTTTCTAGGAACTAATTCTACCTTCCTGTACTATCTCCTTATACACACTCTTTCTTCTATATATTACCACCACTGAATTAACTACTTCTATGAATCCGGTGTTCATCTTGTTGTGCTAATGCGGTATGGCAACTTGGACCGATGCATATACGTGCCTGGTCGTACGTTGCAGCTGACTGACTGACTGATTTTATGAATACACTTTGTAATCTTGCATTAAACGAAAAATTAGTTCTCGTTCAGGACTGACTGACAATTAATTTCCCTTCTCTTTTATGATTCAAAATTGTCATAGATATGTGGTACTAGAGGTGAATAATTTGATGTCAAATTTTCCGACGATTGATCTTCTATATAGAGACTTTTAGATATATACATAGGGGGAGAAAAATTTAAAGTATGAAGATAAAAGATGATTTTATTTGATGAAAATATTGATGAAATCCAGGTCTCCAAATACCCTGGTACGACTGAAGGTGGAGAGAGTCAGCTCTTCCTCTTCAAATGCTCGCACATGGCAACGTGCATACAACCATTGACAGGGAAGTCCTACTCTCAGACTTCTCGCACTAAGGATGTTGTTTATGAAATTGAGAGGACGAAAAGTGAATGTCCGCGCTTTATCCGCGTTGGTGGATACGGAGAGTTCATCTAGAGGAGTTGGAAAACCCTGATTCCAAATCAATGGTGCACATGAGATCCGGGATCTTGAAGGAACAAATGGCGTATGAACCAATCGTTAGTCACCGGCTACCATGGGACTGTATATCTTGATGTTGCTCCAATGCCTTGTGGATTAGACCATTAGGTTGAATGTTACGGGTGTGGCTCCATAAGAAAACCACCTGTTTCGGTTTGGGCACCCTGGCAGTATCCCAGCCCTCACAAAAATCGAATGATTTATATGGCGCATATGTATTTGGTGCCTCCTTGTACCAATGTTTATGTGTTTGAATAAATAATAAATAAATCTTCCGAATACCCCAAGTAATAATAAAAAAATACCCAAGGTATGTGCTCTTGTTTTTTCTCAAGTGGAAAGCATTACTTTGAAATAGATATGCGCCAATGCTTAATCTGATCACAGGAAACAAAGTACTTGGTCACATGATGATCACTTTACCAATACTATGATTTAAATCACACCTTAGTAGATGATAATGACTGAAAAAATTTAAGTAAGGGATACACAAACACGTCTCGGTTTTCGTTATATATTTTCGACATTCATTGTCAGATTTTCCAAGGGTTGATTTCCTATTAGGGGACTTACTTGTTGACTTGGAATACGCAGATGGAATAGTTCTGCTGGGTGAAGATGCTACAAAATTCAGTCTCATAACCAATTTAAGCAGGAATGCAAGCATGTTTAGATTGCGATTCTCTCGCTCCAAATACAAAATATTACTTCAGGATTAGCTTGTGTGAGCACCTGAATTAATGATAGGGAGTGAAGTATTTGGGGGTTCCGACTGCTTCACTTAACTTGGGAGTTTCGTCAGTCCTTATAAGCTGGTATCTGACGAAATCTCATCTCGGATCATGAGAGCTCGATTGAACTCTGCCAACTTGCGTTACTTGTAGTGTAAGCGAGATACATACACCTGCCAACCGAAGGACGAATTTACTGCTCAGCATTTCGCTCTATTTTACTTTATGGGTGTGAAACGGCCATCAACATAATTATAGATTACTAGTATTCGATCATAGGTATCTTGGTCGAGTATTTTGAGAACACTCAGTTGGTAACCCCGAGGTTAGGCATAGGTTGCTGGGTACGGATAACAAATCGACTAGTGAAGCAGTAAATCTTCATCAAATGAGATCCTTGGGATACGTGTTACGTACACTTAACCACCACCTACCTACCTAGATGGGCGATGCTGTACAGTGTAAGAGTAAACTAGAGGCAGATAATTCAAAACGTAGCACCGGTCCATGAAGCCACTAGAAGCTGGACTGAATAATGTTAATATGTGTAGACTACCTGTTTGGGGTCCTCATTATTATTGTAACGAGTGGTTAGAGACTCGATGACATCACTCAAATCGTTTGCAATGATGCAGTTGCATCACTTCTTTGTCTTCAACCCAAATATAAGCTTCGAAATTCCGCATAATTTTGTTGATTCCTAATCTCTTTTATTACAATTATTACTATCTTTACTGCTCTGGAGTTTGCCTAGATGATTTTATCTCGCTGTGCTGAGGTACAGCAACTTGATATGGATACGTACAAGGTTTTACGTCGCAACTAACTGGTTGTAACGCAGGCGGTGTCCACAGAACTGCTGTGGAATATGCTTTGGGAAGGAGTGATGAGAATGTTATTAATTCCATTTAATACAAGTATCTAGAAAATACTGACTATGTATAGTGGAACCCATTGGGTGACTAAATGGTTACGTTTTGCGTAAAATAGTAAAAAGTACGGAATATGGATCGATTGAAATTTCGTTAAATAAGACTATTTACAGGGAGGGGTGTTATAAATTCCCAAAAGGTGTGGATGTATCTCGATTAATTCACGGTATTATCAGTGGTCAGGAATGAGTGATCCCATATTCAAATCAATTCTAACCTAGTGTTATGACGGAAAAATTGATTTGACAGAACATTGAGATCATCGCTCCTCCAAATGCCCTGGTACGGTCGAAGGTGAGGAGAATTCACTCTTCCTCTCAAAATGTCCTCACAAGGCCACTATTAGGGAAGTCCAATTCACTGCCTTTTCGCGGCAAAAGTGTTGTTTACGAAAGTGAGAGGACGAAAAGTGAATGTCCGGCGCTTTAACCGCGTTGGTGGATACGGAGAGTTCATCTAGGGGAGTTGGAAAACCCTGATTCCAAATCAATGGTGCACATGAGATCCAGAATCCTGAAGGAAAAATGTCATTTGAACCTTTATTGAGTCTACTAAACATAAGTTAGTTCTTTTGATGAAAAGAATCAACTATGAATTTATATATAAATCGATAAACAAGATTGTGTTTCTCACCTTCACTTGGCACAGGAAGACCAGATGATCGGCATATTTCATCTAGATTAGGCAATGCGGAACTAGCTTCACCAAGAAAATGTGCATGATGTTGACCATTACCAACACCACTAGAAGATAATAAAGGACTTGTTATTGAATTTGTAGTAACACTATCAACATTTTGACTAGTAGAATGTGAAGAAACATTTCCACTACCAATATAAAGATTATTATTTAACATTGATTTATCTGAAGAACGTAATGTTGTCACTGTTGTACTAGTACCATAATGAGATGATAACTGAGAATTACTACTACTAATATTACTACTAGCATTACTACATGAAATATGTGATGTTGAATGAACATGAGGTGTTAAATTATTTAATCCAACAGAAGTATTTCCAACTCCAACACTTCCACTATTAACTCCATTCCCATTTGTACTTAAAGATTTTAATCGATTTAATGAAGAATTTGTAAAATTTTTCCATTCAGCTGCAGCTTCCATTGTTTGACGATGATAATTAGGATAATGTCGAAGTGAGAAACCAGCATCTTCAATAAAATGATTTAAAGGTGAACTTGGTTTAATACGAATACCATAATAATGATATTTAGAATTTCCACGTGTACCTAATCGTCGTGTACGTAGGCCATAAAATACAGAACGTATTAATTTACCAAATGATGCTGGATTCATTGGCTCTAATTTATGTTCATTACAATGTTGTAAATAATGAAAATATAATGTACTACGTGGAAGACTAACACCTTCAGCTGTCTCATAATTATCAACAAGCCATTGAACCTAAAATATGATAAGAGAGAATGTGCTTTATTAGTGAATAATGTTAAAAAAAAAACAAGTTTAATATAGGTCAAGGAAAAAATACAACATACGTATACCATTAGATTATAAGCTTTATAAATAGTACATCATATGGATTTCAGTCGCTAACTGTAATGTATATTAATATACGAAGCTAACACATTAAGAACTAGTGATGAAAAAGTTGTATGTAGCTGGGTTTCAACAGGTGTTGTCGTCTGAGCTCTGTTATCATTCTCCCAGATCAGTAAGATCACTTACCTAACCTAGTTTCCTTTTCAGATCCCTTAAGAATAGTGTGTAGACAACTGGGAAATGATAATCGCCTACCGACATTTTCAATACCATTTAAGATCATCTTGTTCATTGATTAACTAACTGAAGATTAGGTAAAATGTACCAGATCTAAGATTTATCGAGTAAGAGTTTAGTTTTGTGTGTATAAAACAAACAAAAGACATTATGGTACAGTAAGGTAATAATAATAATGTGTCACACAAAATATTGTGAAGAAACAAGAGATGGAATTGATTGTATTATCAACATGTAAATCAATGAACTAGGTTGGTATTTAATAAATGCATTATATATAACCTACTACCGCCTACCCTGGTATTTGGTTTGGCAGAGTAGGGGGTTAGGTGCGAAGATAGCAAAAGATGGTCGAACTAACACAAGGGATTAGTCCATGAATTTATCGAATGGTACTCTGAGGCAGATGTGGTTGGGATCCGAGTGGTAACTATGGTCAGAAGTTGCAGACGTTGCGGAAGATGATTCAAAGGCAGTCGCAATGCAACAGATGCATTCATTCTTTGTTAACCCTTTAGATTTCGAGTTTTAAGATTACTTTATACTTCTTATTCTTTCTTCTCTAATTACACTGTTCTAATATTGGTAAAGAATATAGTGTGAAAGCTGATGAAACGAAATTCGCAAAACATGTTCGAAACACTAAGGCTGTTGTTTGCAGATCACGAAATTAAGTGCATTATCATAACCAGTTTGTGAGAATGCTCAGTGTCGGACCTCGACATTATTTCCACGCTCTTGTCACTGAATGTAAACAATCACATAGAAACAATATATACCATCAGATCGGAAGGACCAAGTTTTACAAGCATGAAGTAGAACCAAACTCAGTGACGCATTGTATAATCAATCAACCGTTTACAGATAAAGTGATATTATGGCGGCATCAGAGATAGCCTGCATTAACGCATTAACTACTTCAAATTTCAGTATATGTAGATCGATCTCCTCTAACATCAATCGTGTTAGCAAGATATAGATTGGATTAAGGAATATTCCGTATAGGATTAAGTTAGAGTACGTTGATTGGTCATTTATCAGTCAAACAGCGTTAGCGGATACATGAAGACTAGAATATCGTGTAAAATTATAAATATACTAACGTTTTTCTTATTGCTATTCTTACTCCCATTCAATCTTTTTTTATTTGGAATATAATTACGTCCCTGTTCAACTGTGTTCTGGTTTGGTGACTTGTCAAGTGAAGTAGTGTCCAGGAACACTAAGCAATAAGAGATTAAAAGGGGTTGATGAAAATAAGTAAACTTGTCTGTTCAACTCCATTTTCCAATTGTAATGATGACAAAAGGTATTTGTATACCTTAGTTCTGCTTGAGTTGGTTTTATTCTGCATCGACTTCAAAATGTTGGTAAAATTTTCAGGAGCGTACTATTCTTTAAAAGATAATCCTATCGTAAGAGTCCGTAGAGCTTATGAAATTGAGTTACAGGTATATTGAACGAAAATTTAACGATTAAACAATGAAACCAAACCAATTATTCATAGTGAGCAGTTAGAAGCAATCGAGGAGTTTGTGTATTTGAGTAGCTGTGTAAATGCCGGTGGTGGCGTAACTGATGAGATTAACTTACGCATAGTGAAAGCCAGAGCAGCTTATGCCAATCTGAGCCATCTTTAGTGCTCTTATGATATTAGTCTGTCTGCAAAAGGTTAGGTCTACAACGCGTCGATGAGAGGTTCGCTCTATGTTTGTGAAAGCTAGCCTCTCCAAGTTGAGGATGTTAGGTAAGTCATTGTGTTCAACCATCGTTGTATCAGAACGACTACTGACACTCAATGGTGACACTATGTTAGTAATGCAGAGGTTCACCAACGTTTATTTGGGTACAGTGACAATAATCTAGTTACTGTCATCACTTTAAAACATCAGCTTCAGTGGCTTGGAGGTATGCTACCAATGTCGTTTCAGCCAATTTCACATCGTGATTTATTTGCCAACGCTAGAACTAACTGCAAAAAGCGAAGGAATAGTCAGCTTATGATGTGGTGTCGTGCTATGAAAGAAGGCTGTACAGGACTGACATCTGTCAATCATTCACGACTTCTTGGTTGGGGTGTTAGAAACAATGCAACATAGTGACTTGGCTCAAAATAGAAGTCATTGGCGATTGCGCTGCAATTTCCCCTTCCTTTATATGAGAGAGAACTTCAACTAGGAGAAACCTTTCTGCATATATTTTTTTCACTTTTTTTATCAATTAGTGTTTCTTTTTACTCAATTATACTTACCTGTTCTTTGCCTCTTAAAAAAACTCATTTTCCTATCGTTTAGCATTAGTACCAACATTTATGTGTTTAAATATAGACACATAAACTATGAAATCACTACCAACTAATCAATATCTACTTACAGTGACAGGACTAGCTTTTGCTGTATGGGATATGGAGGATCCATCATCATCTAATTGACCACTTTGTACTAAATATGTTGCACCTTGATGTGTAACTAATTGAGCGTGACCAACACCAGTTGTGGCGGTTAAATTTGCATGTGCTGCCGCAGCAGTATGTAAGGCACCAACATGACCTGTTGCACTATTCGCTGCACCAAAAGCAGTAGCTAAAACCTAAAAAATTACAAAATACATTAGACAGATACGACATATAAAGATAATGTAGAATTTTGTACAAAACTATGACGCACTAATTCATCATATTTTAGAACAGAAAAAACAAGTATACAATTTAACAAGGGAACAATCGATAAAACTGTACATTCCCAAAAACTGCATAGTGTCTTAAAATTGGGGGAAGGAGGATAGTGGAAACTAGAATACATGGGAAGATGATGCCACTGTCACTGATTATTACCCATGTAACTGATCAAGATCATCAATAACTAATGATGGCCAAATGCCCCGATACCTTCAAGTACATCCAAGGGTGGAGGGATCTAAATCTCATTCTGTCCTATTCACTGCCTTCTTACCATAAAGATTTGCTTACGAAAACGGACCCCTTTGTACCAAAGTTCACATGTTTACATAAATCAAAAATACAGTTATCATGTGAACTCCAACCAGTTAGTCTAAACCTATTCAGACTAACAAGCGGTCAATGGACTGAAATTATGTGTTTATAATAACCGCCTTTAGCTCTCATTTAACATACTAATCACTCCTACCCCTGACAGTACTGAGCGTTTAGGTAGGTAGGCGATGATTGGGAACATATAACACATATTCCAGTCATCTCAGTCGATAAGAATTTAGAATCTTATCAACGGATTCATCACGTTTTTAATGTAACATTTAACCTCGAAATTGTTTGAGCGATATCATCTGAAATATTAATAATCATTTGCTTATCAGTAGGTAACTTAAAGATAGATTTATGAATACATTAATAAGAAATTATGATCAATAAAATCTAATCAAGCTAACAGAGAAACATATCACTAATACCTTCAGATAAGAATTGAATATCCTAAAATAATTCTCACTACAAGATTTGAGAATGTCTAAGAAAGGGAAGATTTATTATTTATTTATTTTAACACATAGGTATTGGTACAAAGAGGCACCAAATACATATGCGCCACACAAATCTCATTTGATATGTGTGAGGGCTGTGATACTGCTCGGGTGCCCAAACCGAACCAGGTGGTTTTCTTAGGGGGCCACACACCGAGCCTTCGACGTAAAGGTCTGATCCACAAGGTAGTGGAGCATCGTGAGGAGATTTAGTCTCATGGTAGCCGGTGACTAACGGTTGGTTCATACGCCATTTGTTCCTTTAGGATACTGGAGCCTATATGCACCTTTGGTTTGGGATCCGGTTAAAGCGCCGGACATTCGCTTTTCGTTTTCTCAATTTCGTAAACAACACCCGTGGTGCGAGAAGGCAGTGAGTAGGACTTCCTTGGCAGAGGCTATATACGCGTGACCATGTGAAAGCATTTGCAAAGGGTGAGCGGACTCTACCCACTCTCGGCCGTACTAGGGCATTTGGGGGGAAGAAATTGATCTCATATCAATTTTATATATGAATATCTACTACTGACTAGATCAATCAACATTATATTAAATATGAAAATCATTTTTCGAAAACTATTCAAAATAGTCATAACAATGAAGAAAATACTAACTTGTCCATTAGCTGTTTGATAATATGTTTGTCCACCTGAAACAGGAGCATAAATAATCGGTGTATATTCTTGATATTGTCTAATAAAGAAAATAAGTGGGGAATAAAGTTCAACAAATACGTTGTTAGTAATAATACAATGTAAAATATTATTTAGATATTTCAATAAAAACGAAAACCAACAAGATAAACACAAACAAAATCATATTACTATACACAATCTGTTCAACAAAATAGATGAACTGAGACTGTCCAAACAATTTATGATTTGATCAATAATATTGTTTCAATTGACATTTCCTTCATTCATGACAATATACTTACAATTAGTATCAGAACGGGTTTTGTGGAGATTGTAGTAATTTCAATAGTTGAGATCATGAGTCAATTGAAGCTAGACCATCATGGAAAACCTGGTACCACTGGACGGCAGTTTCGTTCTATTGTGGGACTCCTCAGCAGTGGCTTTAACAGGTATTTCCTGGAGTTCTAGTGAGAAGTAGTGACCACTGAAGTTCAACCGGGTCAGTTGTGAGATTATTTATTTATTTATTTTAACTCATTGATGACAATGGTGGATGTGCCACTCAATTTCGTGGATTAGTTGAAGTTAGACATTAACACCATTGGATGCCAGCTCAGTGGTCTAATTGGTTAAGCGCCTGGCGCGAGACTGATAGGTCCTGGGTTTGAATTCCGCGAGGCGGGGTCGTGGATGCGCACTGCTGAGGAGTCCCATACTAGGACGAAAAGGCCGTTCAGTGATTTCACGTTTTCCATGATGATCTAGCTTCAATTGACACATTCACAATTGATGTATATATTCCTGGATGTTCATGAAAGTTAAACTGTTCAGCTATTGTATCATTCCATATTTTACAGAATTGTATGCATTAATGATTTATTCAAACTGACTTCATTAATAATCATTCAGATTGTGAAATATATGAGATTGTTAGTCAGTCAGTAACAACGAAGAACTTCGTATGTACGTACGTACATCAGTTCGAGTTGTCATACCACATTATTTATTTATTTTAACACATAGATATTGGTACAAAGAGGCACCAAATACATATGCGCCACACAAATCTCATTTGATATGTGTGAGGGCTGTGATACTGCTCGGGTACCCAAACCGAACCAGGTGGTTTTCTTAGGGGGCCACACACCGAGCCTTTGACCTGAACGTCTGACCCACAAGGCAGTGGAGCATCATAAGGAGATGCAGTCTCATGGTAGCCGGTGACCAACGGTTGGTTCATACGCCATTTGTTCCTTCAGGATATTGGAGCCCATGTGCACCATTGGTTTGGGATCCGGTTAAAGCGCCGGACATTCGCTTTTCGTTTTCTCAATTTCGTAAACAATACCCCTGCCACGAGAAGGCAGTGAGTAGGACTTCCTTGGCAGAGGCTATATACGCGTGGCCATGTGAGAGCATTTCGAGAGGGAGAGCGGACTCTCCCCACTCTCGGCCGTACCAGGGCATTTGGGGGCCATACCACATTAGCACAGAGATGAAGCTGTCGATTCAAATCCTGTAATACGAGATTGAAAATGTTTGATAATTTTTATTAACATACAGAAAGCTGACTGGGGCTTCAGTTAAAATTGAAGTGTTCAATTACTTGATCTAGTTTTTGTAAACAACTATTTTCTTTTCTTAATAAATGATCTATAATATTTGATACCTTTTCTTTGAGAGTACTTCTTATGTTTTACTAAAGATTATTAGTAGCTCAGTTTCTGTAAATATGTATATATGTATATTGAACAGATCATGCATAACTATAACTGAATAGCTTGAAAGCAAACTAATTAAATAGCCAATACATTGAAAAATATAAATAAAGGCAATATAATAAAGACTTGACTGTATATAATCGGATCAGTAAAATTCATGCAAGTCGACATATATCACCAATCAACATGCCTATAAAACAATACATGTTAATATCAATTCATTGCCATTTATACTTCAAACAAAACTACTCTCATTTATTTTTATTTAAAGAAACCATTCCAATTAAACAAACTAATTATCAACGAAAAAAACATGCACTTAAATGCCATTCCATAATATTCAAACATACAATATAAAATACATTGCACTTCAAAACGGGGGGTTAGGAGTACCAAAAAAGCACACACACACACACACACGGTGGGGAGGGTTAGGAGGGTAAAATTAGACTAGTTTAAAACGAGTAAATAATGATGGTTTGGGGAGGGGAGGAGAAGGGGTTAGCGATAGCAGTATTATTCCTTCATTCCATTGTCCAAATCAATCACTCAATTGTTTTATAACAACAAACGAAACTCTAGAGAGAGATGGATCAAGCATAAATTACCCAGACAAAGATTTCGTGACTGATGCAAATAGTTTTCTTAATGGCGTACCAGACTTAATTTCGAGAATCCCACTGAAAATCAAGAAATTTGATATGAACCCAAAGAGAATGAAAGAGGAGCAGTAGCAGCATAGAAAACTGTGATGTAAATTAAAATACATAAAACTGGAGAGGATTCTTATTGTTGTGATCAGTGGAAAAATGAGGTATTTGATATATATATATATATATATATATATATATATATATATATATATATATATATATATATGCCCGTTTGCATAAAAAATAATTCATATTCTATCTTATATAAAACTTTGAAACTATCTCGACAATCTACTAAACCAAATACCCATAGCGTGGTCACTGTTGACTAACTTTGAAACGGACTTCGAATGTGGTAAGAAGTCACAACCGGTGCTCGTTCATATCGGAATTAAGACAGTTTTCATAAATGGTATATGTTATTATGAAACTATGAAAGTCGGATATGTTGACAGCTGAACTCCAACTTAGTGGGTCTAAAAGTGATGGGATCACCACGAGACCTGGAGATTCTAAGTTCGATTCTTCAGTTATAATAGTTCATTAGCTGAAGTCAGTCGAGAAAGCCAATTAAAACAACAGATTGGACGATTTTCGCAAAGTTAATATTACTGATAGTTAAAATAATTCCCCATTCAAGTATATTTGCTGAACAATACAAAATTTTCTGAGGAATGAAAATACAAACTGAAAATTGGTAATCCATTTGTTAATATTTTCAGGGTATTTTTCGTAGCAAAATGAAAGGCTTTGACATTGTAATGAGAACTGTTTACATATCACAAAGTATATTAACCATTTAATAAACATACAAATACAATCAAAGAACATACTTACCCGCCTTCTCCATTTGCCGTATAAACAGTTTGTTCAGCTATAGCTTCAATATAATGTGCTGGATATATCGTTTGTGAGTTATTTGAATGTGCTGTTTGTAATAAACTAGTTTCTACTCCACTTGTTGGAGGACGACTACTAGTAGAGTCAGAAGCTATTGTTAAAATGAAATATTGTCAGTATATTTAACCTTACCAATTTTACTAAGTAGGACATGTTGACCACTTTGTTGTAAAATTGTATGATTTTTTGGAGATAGATGAACAATGGTGGTACCTGGACCCGATGCTGATTGCATGATCTTGATTGTAAGGGAAAATGTGGAAATTTGTGCACCTAAAAGATGAAAATAAATCGAATTAACTAATCTCCTTCGAATGGTTATATCAGTGAGAAGTAGACTGAAACGAGATGAAGTTATATGAACAGAAAATGAATCTGGGCAATCTTATTACACCAAAATAAAAGGACACTTAATAGTTACGCTGAAGTAGGTTACGACGGAAATAAATTACGGAGTATGGAAGCTACTATGTGAAAAACACAATAGAATCAAAGTTTTAAAGTAATCTAATCACACCATATAGAAAAGACAAAGTCATTTTTCTAATCATGGGTCAATTTAGGTATGATCCATGTGTTACTATTTATAAAAATATACTTGTAGTCATTAACAACCAGTGGACATGGTGGGGACTGTTATAAATTTTCATGATTTCTGTGAACTACGTGACCTGCATCTAGTGCACACCTTTAGGTGTATCACATGTCATTTTGGTAAGGTGCATTTAAACTGACGAGTCGATTATCTAACACTACTTAGCGATAGCAACGCCCAAAAGACAAGTTAGCTAACAGAAACATGATTATTCTCACATCATAAATAAGTTTTCTTAAAATAAAAGATCAATCTGTTAAGTAATAGAAATTACTTGGATTCCAAGTAATTTACTTCACTACGTTTCGAGTTGTTGGTTAATTTACGAAATCGCACAATGTGTAAACCATGATATTATGCTGATATCCTTACAAATGTAAATCCGTGCAGAAAGTCTCAAGACAACCAAGGATTTGATAGTTATTTGTTTTTGAACTTAGAAGTTACCAGTATTCAGTGAATGACCAAGGCCTACTTATAGTTATCGCAATGCTAACTAACAACCAAGTAAACGTATTTATGTAAAAAGATAAACAACTAGGTCTCCCAGAATTCCACCCGAGAACACAGTGTAAACTATTTACTGCAAATGTGCATTGCAGGGGTTTATTTGTATCAAGTGACGATTTGGGTAGTGTATAGAGAGAACATTAAACTAGATAACTCCGTATGATGGATGTCATAGAATATATTGATCACTATATAGTGCTAAAGATGGTCAAAGACTTCCACTTTTTCTGAAGTACTTGTTTGGAACTTAATCATGCTATAGGGAATAAGGTTTCCGTTATTCAGTCATACGCACAATCCTACGCTTTAGTAAAGCTCAGAAACAATGAACTAGGCCCATTTCGGACCATGCTGTATATGTATGATCTGAACAATGTTATATCTAGATTTTGACATTTATCTGTAGCTATTCTCTTTGACCTGAAGGTAATGTTAGACTATCGATTTAACCCATTATGTTCATAGCTATTGACGAACGTTACACAAATGAAGACTCTACTCAAACCTAATTGGTTCAGAATGATACAGGTAGTGATTTGACGATAAGTAGCCTCGTTTGACTAACATTAGTTGAAAAAAGGGATGACAGGGAAGTTCTTTGAACAAATAAACACGGAGAATGTGTTACGAAGTGGTGTAGAATAATATTAGTGTCTTAGAAACGACTAATTCGATAATACGGAGTGTTTTTCAGAAAACTGCGGGTTTTCAGACTGATAGCTTACAGAAACAAAGTGCTTAAGCAACATCCACTAATTTGTATGGTTGATAAAGCTAAGGAACCGGGATATTTACGAAATATACTTTTTAAAAACTGTAAGCCACTGAATCTACACAGGATTGTAGTATGGATAACCACAAATACTATGTGTTGATGAATAAATACCTAGGGATAGTGGTATACCAAACAGTACCCAAGTCGACATGCAAGGGGATTGATTTTCATCAAGATATGACAACATAGAATTCCTAGATAAATTTTGAGTAAAATAATGAGACGAAGCACATAAGTCGTCTTTTATTTTTTGTATTATTGTGACTAAAGTACTTGAAAGACTGTTTGAAAACGAGTTTTAGGTCGAATAGTGCAGCACGGATTATTTCCAAAAGAGCTATTGGTGATGTTTAACTAGGTGTAGAGAATTCGATGGAGCTCTTAAAGCTTTCTATAAATTGGCGAACTTTGAAACCAGGTGACAACAACGATATTCGTTATTCATCGTCCTGGTCAACAGTCACAGATATATTGGAAGGACTGGACTGATTATACGACTACAATAGCTCAAAGTATAAAATAACAACTCTCTGACTAATTACATGTTGCTTGAACTTTTATTACTAAGATTACACCATTAACGCCGCAAACTACTATTTAAATCATAAAATGAAAATCCCACCTCAGTTGACAGGAAACAGTCGCCAACAGCTACGGTGACTATGGCGCTCACTATGGCGGCAAAGCGTTATGTCAACGGTTGCCAGCGTCACAAAATATGACTTGTTTTAACGATTAAGTCATACAAACTTCTGATGATCATTGAGTAACTTTCAGAACACAAATAACATTATGATATATGAGTGAAAGCTAAAATACCATTTTAGACACTATACGTTTATTGATTATGTACAGTGTACAATTAAAAATTCTCTCATATGGACCTAATAATAGTAACCTAGCAGCTATTGATGAATTTTTGTGATACCTTGGTGGAAGTCAGATACAATTTCTGACAACCCTATAGTCTCACTTTGTCTAAATACAGAAGTTATACATGTTAGATTAATATATAAATATGAGGAGCAACTAATTTTCGACATGGAAGGAAAATAAGGCGAAGATTGTGGCATAGAAATATCACACTATCGGTCTGTCGAATGCTGAGATATATGAGAAGAAATAAAAAAATTCTAACTGATGATCGAAATTTCTGCGTCTATGTAGTCTCCCATACACACGAACAAATGCAGGTCAAGATAATAAATGTGACAGAAGCCTCTGCATCAGAAGGTCACAGCATACACAAGGAAAAAAGTCAGATCCTCGAATTCAACACGGAGAAAAGCTACCCAATCGCGCTCGATAGAGAAGCTCTGTAAGATGTGAAATATTTCACATTCCAGGGAAGCATCATCAATGAACAAGGAGGATCTAATGCAAACTCAAAGGCAAGGATTGGCAAAGCATTGACAGAATTCCTACTGTTGACGAACATATGTATTTCAAAACAACTGTCCGTGAACTGATATGAAAGTCAGAATCTTCAATGTAAACGTCAAGGCAGTCCTATTGTATGAAGCTGAAACTTGGCGAACTACTACAACCGTAATAGAACGGTAGAGGTATTTATAAACGTTTATATACGCAAAACACTCAATGTGTACTGGTCGGATACCATCAGCAACAGTCCATCATGGGAGAGAACAAACCAGATTTCAGATGAGCAGGAAATTAAAAGACATCGGAAGTGGATAGGATATACATCGTAGAAATCTCCAAACTGCATCACAAAACCAGTGCCAACTTGGAATCCTAAAGGGAAATGAAAACGAGGAATGCCAAATAACACACTGTGTAGAATTAGAAGCAGACATCAGAACGGTGAACAACAAATGAAAAGAACAGAGAGGGATTACCCGTGACAGGGTTGAATGGAGAGTGGTAGTGGATGGCCTATGCTCCTCCATGAGTGGTAACAGGAGTAATTAAACAAGTTATCTGTGTAGCCACTAGCACTATAAGATATAGTCAGAGTCTTACTTTCCTAATACTTCAAGTAAGACCATCCCAAACAAGGATATAAGAATGAAATTGCGACGAATTCTGGAATGCGTAGACTTATTCATCATGATACCATCTGACATTTCTCTGAACTTCTCCAGACTAATTCTTATCTGAAATTTTATCCTCTGAATCATCCAGTGCAGATGCTTGAAAACTAAATCTTCCATCTTGTAATTAAGATTTCTTTAATCTGTCGTGGTCCTATCAGTGATGTTTGCAGCGGTGAAACCAGAGTTAACCGATCCCTCTTCTACACTTCGAAGTACCGATAATGCTAACCTCACAGAATTTTTTCGATTTCCTCTGGATAAATTTGTAATAAGTGTCACTAATACTACTCGTGCTGAGTATTTTTGAAATACCTTTTGAAAAAAGATCAAAAATGGCTAACTGCACTGATAATCATTAAACCATGGATCATAAGCAAACGAATATCAATCATCATCAGGAGACAGCATCATATCCGCTAGATAATGTTTAGTTTTACCCATATATGTGCAGGAAAATATCAACGGAAGAATTGGCCGTGTTTCCTTCTTTCGAGGCAGCTTTCTGTCACTTGGGTGTTTGGGCTTGTATGAAACAAACAAACAACAAAACGGAAGAATAAATTGTCTTCAGTGATACTTGATATAATCATTACTGTCCATAAGGAATAAGTAAGACAGTTAAGTACCGATAATATTCCAGACCATTGTTACATGACTCTACAATAACATACTAGCTGGTAATCATTTACTTCACGGATTGACCCACAAATGCCTATAAACCATATTAGAAGGTAGGATCTGGTACAGCTAAGATGGTACGCGATCAGAACTGTTGAAGTTGTCGATGGGTAACTAGGAAATGGAGATACTAAGAGCATAGGATCATTATGATGAAAACTGAAAGTTTGAGGATAATTTAACAATCTGAATCTATGAAGTTCTACATAATTCAGGATCCAACTGACCGCTAGCATTATAACTTTGAACCTAGTGTAAAGGGAAATTAATTTATGAACCATTGTATCTTTTTCCGCTGTACAGAGTTTCTAGACTCTGGGTGTTTACGTTGAGTTTATTTAGTGACTAAACGTTAGTTGGTTGTTGACACTTGTATATTCACTGTGATAGAATATTTGTAACTTATACTCCCACATGCATCAATCTACTTCGATAAACACCTCTCTGTCGTTGTGCATTCTCAACTGCTGATATTTTGTTTGGAAACTTATACATTATACTAATGTACAATAATGCATCGGTGTATAATCCACAGTCCATAACTTGAATGCGTTTGGCATGTTGGCAATATAGTGTCCCCGAAAATGTCGTTTTATGTCAGAATGTGAGACGTGGATCTTTGAGTAGAACTTAACATTTAATTTAACAATCACCTTAAATAACCCCAGAATCACAAAAGGAGTTAAGGTGGAGTTAATGACCAGCAGGCATCCTCGGAATCGGTTAGAGATGTCCACAATGATGCGGAGTGTAGGTCTAGGTCGATGTTAGTGAACTTATCTTTGCCATTAGAATAATGATCCTAATTTAACAGTATGGATTTGCCATGACATGACCACCCAACCATAGAATCATATTTAGAAGCTACATTACTGCCTATACAAACTTGTCCTATCGTGAAAGTCAGAAGTCTGGTTTTTATGAACCTTTAAATATCACGTTGAGGCTGAGGACAGAATAAAATTTATAAAGAAAGAGGTTATATAGAGTGACCATGTCTTCATGACAGCCATGCCAACTCTATGTGACGTTATAATGGTGTCACTTTGAGAGGGTTTTCATCTTAAATTTACAGTTAAGTGTGATGGCTCGGTTGAATCGTTACGATGCCGTAGACTGTACTGGCACGATCAATCTCACGTTTTGAGGAAATTCTAGTAATTATGGCAAGCGGCATTTTGTTAGAAGAGGGTATAACAATCTTTAACTTGAGTTAACAAGCGACATGTAGGATTTAGTGTGAAATCGAAATTCGTTTAATTATGCCCTTAGGTAAAACATCTAAGTATATTCTTCTTGAGATTGTCCTCTGATCTACAAGACTTTAAAGATGAAGGATTGTTTAGAACAAATATGTGTCCAGCTGAACTATTACAAGGAAATTGATCCTTTTTCTACTATTCTTCAGATTTAGCCTGTTCTAAGGGACTTTCCTTGATATGCGATTTTACAATAATTATTCGACTCTTCCCCTGTCCTCCTGGCATTTGTTTAGTGTTAACGATATTAAAATTTGAACGACGACAGAAAGAGGTAAATAGCCACAACTTGATGAAAACTCAGGAGATCGAATTTTCACAGTACATGTGAATTTCTAGTTTCATTTACCAATATTTTCACCTATTTTATAGCACTGTGATCAGAGTTAACTACATCTAGAGCCAGTTCCGAGCCCTTATAGGGTAAGAAGTTTGAGCATTTTATCTGCAGCCCTATTTCGAATAAACGATCATTCAACAGGAACTCAAAGGATAAAAGTTATTTGAGTCATTGAGACTCTAGCCATATAGTGCAAGCATTTTCATTCTGGAGAGGTGTGGAGCAGAGGCTCTTTTGGACTCTGGTTTTGAAGAAGTAATATTGAAGTACTTGATAGCAGCGCAGAAAGCATTCACAGGATGAGGGTCTTACGATTCAGGACCATCAAAGTATTCCTAAAAATAAATTCGAGAAGAATTACATCGAATGTTGTTCAGTGTTAAGCAACCGCTAATAACAGAAGTGGAGACGATGAAGTCAAATTTTGTTAGGGACTTCAGTCATTTGTTAAAATATGCTCAGGAGACTGACTGACAATCCGAATAGGAGACATTCACTCTAGAAAAAGACCTAAGTCTAACGAGGACTTCTGAAACCGATGGAATTTAATATGGGAAAAAACTGGAAAGTGACTAAAAAGCACTAAATTCAACTTGCCACGAAGTATTCTACCGCGACAATCATCAATAGTTGAATGAGCGCATAGGAAACCAGAACACTGGCCCAATACACAGAAGAAGACAAAGAATCGAAAAAAATACAGCTAATAAGAGGAAATACGTGAAAGACCCAGCAGTGACGATGAGAAAAGCTGCAGAGGAAGAAAATTTGAAACAAATATATGATACAACGAAGACGTTAGCAGGGAAACGCATTAAATCAGAATGACTAGAACAGATGGATAACGCACCTTGAAGAATTTTCGTGTCGATCAGCCCCACTGATCGCACCAGTCGTTGTACCATACATACAGATCCTCCCATATATCTTACCTCATCAACACGGGAAGAAATAAGCAGTCATTAGATAAAGCGACGATGTAAAGTCCGCAGGACCAAATAACATCAAATGAATCACTGAAGTCGGACATAGAGTTAACTACAAAGACGCTCTACGCTATATCCAGGAAGATTTAGCAGGAAGAACAAGTGCCGACGGACTGGAAAGAGGAACACCCCTTCAGGATACTAAAGAAATGAGATTTCGGAAAGTGTGAGAACTACAAAGGCATCACACTAATATCAGTAACAGGAAACATCCTCAACAGTGTTGTCAAACTGGATGAAGGATTCATTAGACACCCAACTTTGAGATCAGAAGGTCAGATTTTGTTAAAATTGAGCGCACACAGATTAAATCGTGACTCTACGAATCGTTATTGGGCCATCAATTGAACGGAACTTGTCATAGTACATCGGCTTCCTTGACAATCAGAAAGCTTTCGATACTGTCTATTGAAGAGCCTTATCGACATTTATTCGACACTGCGGCGTACGTCAGAGGATTGTCAACATTAAAACCAAATCATACAATGGACTGCACTGAAAGATCATGTAAGGAGGACAGTCGACTGATGCATTCTAAGTGAGCGTCGGTGTCTGTGAAGACTGCTTTCTCCATATTTACGAAGAAGCACGAATACAATGGATAGCTTGGACGCGGCTTTGGACTGCACAGATGATCTAGATATTTTATCACATACACAGTGACAAATGTACTTGGGAACAGCTAGTGTAGCATCAGAACCTTCTGCAATTGATCTCAACATACACCAGCCCAAAGCGAGATTCTGAAAGACAACACTGAGGATACTGAACGAAGGACATTTGATGGATAAGCTCTGGAAGAGTTGAAAAGTTTTACATATCCGATCATCATCATCGACAAACAAGAGGGATCTGAAACAGATACAAAAGCACGGATTAGCAAAGTAAGGACAGCATCCATACATTTGAAAAGCGTGTGCTACTCGAAGCAATATATACTCTGGTCGGACAGCATTAAAAAAACTACTTTGTGAAAGAACAAATCACCTTCTAGATAAAGAGAATACCACGAAAAGACACTGCAGGTAGAATCGGAGGTAGGCATCAAAATGAATAGAACTTTAGAACAACTAGAAATCAGAGTTGAGGACAGAGTAAGTTGAAAATTCCTAGTCGGCGGCCTTTATTTCATTATGGGCGTCAAGCTTAAGCGAAATCTAAGAATTATGGTTGCGAGCTGATTAAATTCAATATCTATCTGTTAACTTATAAGATAACCTGACTACAACTATTTTCTTTAGTTCATTCTAAAAGAAGTCGGTTGGACCAAGATTTGTTTTTCAAAATTAATAATACCTGCTTTCAATGAATCAAGAAAACTGTATTATCCAATTACATGCAGCTTATTCATGAACGAGCTACTGTCACGTTACCGAGTTGACCTATACTGACTTCCACTACTATTTATCGAGTATTCGATAGGCTCTGTAAATTCTTCAAGTTAGTGCATGCCCAACTTCAAAAATGATTAATTGTGAGGATTCAGTTTTATTTCAGGATCACTACAAATGATCGATATATTTAAAATCATCAAAATAAGACTGGATAGTCAGATTTATGAGCAAGCATCATAGCGTGATATGGTAATTTGTTTGTATCCACATTGTATATGTTGAAATAAATGAATATATGAATAGTTATATAGTTGTTTTATTATAATTACTTATAAATGTAAGAAGTAAAGCCTCATAATTAATAAGTAGTTTATTTATCAAACTCCGCCTGCAGTCCCTTTCGGAGGGCTACTGCCGGTCCCAAGCCCGGGTAAAGGAGGAGGGTTGGGCATGAGGTTAGCGTCCCCATCCCGTAGAAAACTAACTCGCTAAAAAACGCTAACCAGAAAAAATAACTCAAACCATTTAAACTCTGCCCTGGGAGTTAGAGGTAATATGACGCTTCATGGTGAAAGCCGAGTTCATTCGGAAGCCATGAGGCCGATGCCCCTTCTAACAACCAGAGCAACAATTTTTATAGGTACATGGAACGTCCGGACAATGTGGGAGACCGGGAAGACCAGTCAAATAGCAACGGAAATGAGGAGATACATTTTGGTAGTGCTGGGAATCAGTAAAACCCATTGAACCCAAGCTGGACAACAAAGGCTAAATACGGGAGAGATGCTGCTATACTCCGGTCACAAAGAGGAAAATGCTCCACACACTCAGGGAGTGGCTCTAATGCTGTCCAAAGTAGCACAAAATACACTTGTAGGATGGGAATCTCACGGATCCAGAATCATCAAAGCATCATTCAAAACAAAGAAGGAGGGGATCACAATGAACATTATCCAATGTTATGCACCCACCAATGATAGCAACGACGACGTTAAAGATCAATTCTATGAGAGACTGCAATCAATTATAGAGAAGTGCCCAAGAAAGGACCTCACCATTTTGATAGGAGATCTAAACGCCAAAGTCGGAATGGACAACACCGGATATGAAGACATCATGGGACTACATGGACTGGGAGAGAGAAACGAAAACGGGGAAAGATTTGCAAATCTGTGTGCATTCATTAATTTGGTCATAGGTGGTACAATATTTCCACACAAGCGTATACACAAAGCTACATGGATCTCATCGGACCACACCACAGAGAACCAGATAGATCACATTTGCATCAATAAAAAGTTCCGAAGGACAATGGAAGATGTAAAAACCAGGAGAGGAGCGGACATAGCTTCAGATCACCACCTGGTTGTGGCCAAATTGAAACTGTAGCTAAAGAAGAACTGGACAACTGGACAAACAGCACTACAAAGGTTCAATACAGCCTTCCTTCGAGATACTGACAAACTCAATGAATTCAAGGTAGCTCTCAACAATAGGTTCCAAGCCTTATAGGACCTACTGAAGGAAGAAGAAACTACTATGGAGGACAGCTGGAAAGGCATCAAAGAAACATTAACTTCAACGTGTCAAGAGGTTCTGGGCCCCAAGAAACATCATCACAAGGAATGGATCTCTATAGAAACACTGGATAGGATCAAAGAAAGAAAGAACAAGAAGACAGCAATTAACAACAGTCGAACAAGAGCAGAGAAAGTCCAAGCACAAGCAGAGTACATAGAAGCAAACAAGAAAGTGAAGAAGAGCATTAGAGCTGATAAGCAAAAATACGTGGAAGAACTAGCAACGACGGCGGAAAAAGCTGCAAGAGAAGGAAATATGAGACAGCCTTACGATACGACGAAGAAGCTTGCAGGGAAATACAGTAAACCAGAGAGACCAGTCAAAGACAAAGAAGGAAGACCAATCACTGAGATTCAACAACAGCGCAACAGATGGGCAGAGTACTTCGAGGAACTCCTGAACAGGCCGGCTCCAATGAATCCACCGGACATCGAAGCAGCACACACAGATCTTCCTATAGATGTCAATCCACCAACGACCGAAGAAATCAGAATGGCCATCAGACAAATCAAGAGCGGGAAAGCAGCGGGACCTGACAATATACCAGCTAAAGCGTTGAAGTCAGACATCAAAGTAAATACAAGCATGCTTCATCTTCTATTCATGAAGATTTGGGAGGAGGAACAAGTGCCGATGGATTGGAAAGAAGGACACCTCATCAAGATTCCAAAGAAAGGAGATCTGAGCAAGTGTGAAAACTACAGAGGCATTACACTACTGTCAATACCAGGTAAAGTCTTCAACAGAGTGTTACTGAACAGGATGAAAGACGCAGTAGACGCTCAACTTCGAGATCAAAAAGCTGGATTCCGTAAGGACCGGTCGTGCACAGACCAGATTGCGACACTACGGATCATCGTCGAACAATCAATTGAGTGGAACTCGTCACTCTACATCAACTTCATTGATTATGAGAAGGCATTTGACAGTGTAGATAGAAGGACGTTATGGAAACTTCTTCGACACTACGGAGTTCCTGAGAAGATTTTCAACATTATCCGGAACTCATACGATGGACTACAGTGCAAAGTAGTGCATGGAGGACAGCTGACTGAGGCATTCCAAGTAAGGACCGGAGTAAGACAGGGCTGTCTACTCTCTCCCTTCCTGTTTCTCCTGGTGGTTGACTGGATTATGAAGACCTCGACATCTGAGGGAAACCACGGCATACGATGGACAGCTCAGAACCAATTAGAAGACTTGGACTTCGCAGATGACCTAGCCCTCCAATCACATACACACGAACAAATGCAGATAAAGACAGCCAGAGTAGCAGCAGTCTCTGCATCAGTAGTCCTCAACATACACAAAGGGAAAACCAAGGTTCTCAAACACAACACGGAGAACAGCAATCCAATCACTCTTGATGGCGAAACTCTGGAAGATGTAGAATCCTTCACATACCTGAGAAGCATCGTCGATAAAAAAAGAGGTTCAGATGCAGACGTCAAGGCAAGGATTGTCAAAGCTAGAGCGGCATCCCTTCAACTGAAGAACATATGGAACTCAAAACAACTTTCAACCAATATCAAAGTCAGAATCTTCAATACGAACGTCAAGGCAGTTCTACTGTACGGAGCTGAAACTTGGAGAACTACAACAACCATCATCAAAAAGGTACAGGTATTTATCAATAGCTGTCTACACAAGATACTCAACATCCATTGGCCGGATACCATCATCAACAGCCTTCTGTGGGAGAGAACAAATCAGCTTCCAGCTGAGGAGGAAGTTTGGAAAAGACGATGGAAATGGATGGGACATACATTGAGAAAATCATCAAACTGCATTACGAGACAAGCGCTAACTTGGAATCCTGAAGGGAAGCGGAAAAGAGGAAGGCCAAAGAACACATTACGTTGGGAAATGGAAGCAAATATGAAAAGGATGAATAAGAACTGGAAAGAGCTTGAAAGGATTGCCCAGGACAGGGTTGGATGGAGAATGCTGGTGAGCGGCCTATGCTCCTTCACGAGGAGTAACAGTCGTAAGTAAGTAAGTTATTTATCAACCGTTTATCCTTAAGATGTGTCACTGGCCACATTGAGTTTTATATTATTCCTAGAGGGAATTCGTTGCAGACTTTAAAGATCCACTTTTTATCGGCGAATTTTACTTATTCCATAATTTATTCACGGTTGATAACTTTACGGGTACAAAATATGCTATTTGTTAATATGGTTTATTAGCATGATTGTAAGATATTTGATTTCATTGTAGATTCTCGATGATAAACAGTATTTTAGGTTTCTAAATAAATTTTTGAGAGGTTTATGTCGTCGTCAATGAAAGATTGTCAACCGAATATCAATGATATGGATGAAATCAACTTATTGTCCTAACGGGATTTATTGTAGTTGGCAAGTGCTGATGGGCGACTTATGCTCCTCGACGTGAAGTAACAGGCTTAAGTAAGTAAATACATTCTGTAGCGTCGGTATTATGTTGAAACCATATACCTTATTCTAGCTTTCAGACAGCTTAATCTGTTCATTCTACTTGAGTCCCATTCTGACCTTGTTAATTATTCGCTTATCAATCTTTACTGTTTTTATATGAGCGCATTAGTGTGTGTACATTTTTTATCCTATTACTCATCACATGTCTGTAACTTATTTTAGTGTAACTATGAATATTGATTTACGCTCGACGAAATGGAGTTGGCTTACCCGCCATCTCCACTGTGCGTCGTTTTGCTCCACTCTATTCCATTTGCTTCATATACAAAATATATGAATTCAAAAGTCCATTTTCGTTATTTGACTTATATAATTTCGTTATTGACTGATGCGACTTATTCGATGATTTTATATGTGGATAAGTGACACAAATATTTCGACAACGATCATTCATACGATCAAATTGAAGCCAGATCTCGGGCCATTAAAGTAGAGAGTTCGTCAACAAACATTGTCTGATCTAAATGACGATAAAATAATGGGCCCCACAGTTTTAACAAGATAAGGTTTTTAACAATAAGAGAAATGAAAACATAAAAAAACTTTCAAAAGCCTGTTATTAGTATATATTAGCTATAAAACAATACAAATAGCAATAGTATGCCGCTTTCAGTAAAAATTATTCGAATATGTTAATTATGAAGTGTACAGGCCAAAAAAGTGACAGAATATTAAGGAATACAAGGTTTCGTAATACTTTCATAGCTTTAATGTTGAAATACCATGATAACATAGAAAGATCTATGATGTCAGGAATGTCTCATCTATTTACGAACATTTATATGAGGATATGATATACCTTCCGGTATATCAACATTTAAAAATCTACATAAAGGTTCCCAACCATCACCAAGATTATGTATTAAAAGACGTTCAGGTTGTACAGTTTCTTTAACAATTCTATTATATTCATCATAACATATAAGCATTTCTTCATCATTATCTATATCAAAATCAATTTTACGAAATGCTAATTTCATTGAATCAATAGCCATTTTAATGAATTTTGGACCAAGTTTAGATATTTGATCAGCTTCATCTATTGTTCTATTAGATGGATCATTTGATTTTGGCATTAAAGTTTGTCGAAAACTTGACAACCAATCATTTTTATCACGTATTGTTAATATAACCTAAATAAGATAATAAACAAATGAAGTTATTCAGTTTTTGATTAAGATTACGAACCGATTAATGTGAGACCATCGATGAAAACTAAGAAGCAGTGAATAACATTTTCGTTCTATTATAGGACTTCTAAGAAGTGCATATTCACGATCCCGTTCACAAGATTTGAACCCAAGGCCTTCAGTCTCGCGTGCGAACGTTTAACCTCTCGATCACTGAGTCAATAGTTTCAAATTAGGCAGATTATTGTGTTAGTTATACTGTTTTATTGATCACATTTTGACATCATTCATGTTATTCGGAATAAACTAGTATGATTATTATAAATGATAAGTTCATTTGAAGATTAATAATGTAGATACTTAAGGAATGATCTAATCTATTAATCTCTCATTCATTCTAATTGACATGTATAAAGGTTATCACAGAAGTACCTTCCATACTTTGGATGTAGTTCTAAAATGAGTCTTGTGTGATGCATGTCTTATACTTTGTATGACTAAATTCAACCGATTTGTAAATGAATGTAAACAGTCTGTTATTATCTTTTTCACTAACGTTATACTATATACATCAAGGATTATTGAATGTACATTATATTAATTGCTTACTTACACCAGTTACCCCTCGTGGAAAAGCATAGGTTACTGATCAGTATTCTTCATCAAACTATGTTTTGAGTAATCCTTCTTCAGCTGTTTCAGGGTTATTGTCTGTCTCAAGCCTGAGTCAGTCAGTCAATAGAACCAGGCACATATATACATCACTTCAAGTTGTCAAACCTTATTAGCACAAAAACTTGAGTAAAGGGGGAGGATTAGGCATGAGATGACCAATCCCTTTCCAAACAAAACAATCTTGATAAAAATAACTCTAACCAACTAAATACTAGTTGTAATTTTTATCGGAAACAATCCATGTGCACTGTTGACCATTCAAGAAAAAGTATAGATTCTCTCATGAATTGATATGGACGTTGTCACTTAGATCAACAATAGATTATTTTTATATTATAGAATATTCGAACTACATATAATGGATTATATTCTTTCCACTTTTGTTTGTTACTTTTCAGCAGTATGATTGCTGAAGATGCAATAAAGGATCATATCCATGACCTTTAGTACCTCCGACGATGATTTTTCTTTCAAATCTTTGTTAGTATTTAGTTGTGTGCATTTTTCAACTATAGATAATGAATGATATAGTATTGTGATCATTAAAGTATAAGTATTTATAAATAGTTGTCTATGCACGATTCTCAACATCCATTGGTTGGATAACTTCAGCAATAGCCTTCTGTGGGAGAGAACAAATCAGCTTCCAGCTGAAGAGGAAATTCGGAAAAGACGATGGTAATGGATTAGACATACATTAAGGATATCACCAAACTACATCATGAGGCAAGTCCTAACTTAGAATCCTGAAGGGAAGTGGAAAAGTTAAAGGCGAAAAAACACATTACGTCGGGAAATGGAATCGGATATGAAAAGCATGAATAATAATTGGAAAGAGCTGGAAAGGATGGTCCAGGACAGTGTTGGATGGCGATTGCTGGTGGGCGACCTATGCTCCTCCGCACGGAGTAACAGGCATAAGTAAGTAAGTGAGTAGGTGATCATCATTTCACATTAATGAAACCTTCCTTATTATTGATAAAGTAGATAAGGTGAGACGGGTCACATATTCCTAAATAGACAAACAGATCATAGTTATCATATGTTCTAGTTATATTAAGGCCTTTAATATTTGTGAGTATATGCAATTTGTATTTCAACTAAGAATATGAAGACCCAATCAAAATGTTGTGTTCCATGAATAAGTTGACTAAAGAGAAACGATGATATGTATGTTCTTTCTTATTTGATATTTGTCCAGTAGTCAGATTCAAGATGTGCGTTTTGTTCTAGTGTGGGCTTCTTAGGTGTCTGTACCTACATCTTAGTATTGCTGATAACAGTGAAAATAGAATCTATGGCATATCATTTTAAATGATAACACATTATTCACTGAGTTGTTGAGTTCAGGGGGCTATAAACGTATTCAATATATATGAAGATACTTGAAAGGGTTTACAATCAGTGGTTATCTGAACTCACTACCTAGGTGAATAATGTGTTGTAGTTTAAAAAAATGGGAAATTTATTTAAATCTCAATGTGACCAACAGGATCAGGAGGCTGGTATATCCAGCTGATGAATCTTAAATAAGACGAAACTCACTTTCTGAATTCCTATATACCTGAATGCAAATAAAAAAAGGTCAAAGAGTACACTGAGTTGAGAATCGGAATGAGACATATAAATGATGAATATCAACTGAAAACAACTGGAAAGGATTGTCAAAGACAGAGTTGGATAGAGATTTCTGTGGAGCAGTCTATGTTACTCCATGAGGGTTAACAGGTGTATGTAAGTAAATATGTAAACATTATATCAAGGTGATCCAGTTAGAATCTAAATATGGGAATGAAGAACTGGACAACTATGGTTTTAAGTAAGAACAAAAGGATAATCAATTTCGTCTCCAAAAAATGTTAAACAATTCAATTGTAAACCATTTGTTACTTTGATTGGTTTAATACAAAAGGATGTAATTTTTAAACTGTATGGACAGAATAGCTATTTAGGCTGAAAAGTTCCTTTGTTCAAGTATAGGACTATTCAGTAGTTCTTATTTATATCTAATACAAAAATCTTAAGCTTATTAATCATTTGTCATGTATCGATTTTGAAAGTTCTAAGAAGTTATTGAAGACAAGTAAAAGTTGAATTCATGAATCGATTAAAACTAGACTACCATGAAAAATCTGGAAGACCTGAATGGCTGTTCAGTCTCAGTATGGGAATCCTCCCTCACGATCCCGCTTTTACAGTTCGAATCTAGGACCCATTGGTCTTGTACGCGAACACTTAACATTTATATCACTGAGCTAGCATCAAACAGTGTTTATGTCTACCTTCAATCAATCCATCAAATTGAACCACCTTCAACCATTATCTTTTGTGAGTTACTATTTCACAACAGATCTGGTTGAACTCCATTGATCACTGTTTCTTACTAGAATTCCAGGAAATACCTCTTGAAGCTAGTTACTAGTGATCACATGATGATTATTATCAGAAGGAATTTTTGTGAATATTATATTAATTTTAATAGTTGAGATCATGAGTCGATTGAAGCTAGACCACCATGAATAACGTGAAATCACTGAACGAATTTTTCATTCTAGTATCGGACTCCTCAATAGTGCGCATCCACAAACTCAGAACCTTCAATCTCATGAGCGAACACTTAACGTCTAGACCACTGAGCTAGCATCTAACGGTGTTAATATATAACTTCAATCATTATCTTCATTAAGTTACTACCACATAACAAACTCATAAATTCAACAAAATCTCTTCTACCTAACATTTGTACTGATAATGTCATTGTTCAAAAGAACAATGAAACCTTCAATGACTAAACCATCTAGATCATAGAATAAAACTTCATCACAAAAAACACATTAACAATTATCTAAATAATACACATTGTTATTTATTCTTACCTTAGCATTTGGATAGATCTTCATTAACTCTTGATAGAATCCACATGCTGGTGCATCAGTTACTGTTCCATAATCATTTAATATATCTTTTAAACCTTGATTAATTATTATTTCATTTGGTTTATTCTTTAATGCTTCATCAAATAATTGTTGCCATTTCTCAATATCATTATGTTGTTTTGTTATAATTTCAGTCATATGATAACATGGTTTATGATAAAGAATTTCTAAAGCATTCTTTAAACTTTTGGTTCCAGTTCTTGGTAGACCAGCTCCAATAACTAATAAGTCATTTGATGATTTTGACATATATATTTATATATAATACTAAACAAAATATAATAGATGTATATAATTAAATGAAATGATAAAATACTATTTATATACTTATTAGATGAATCATATTTTAGTTCAATAGTTCAATGATCAGAATCATTATGAATGATTAATGTAAAGTAGATTATATGTATAAAAAAGAAATTTATTATCAGTATAGAGTTGTGCGGTATGTTAAGTTTTTTGATTGAAATCATGGAACGATTGATGGTAGACTAACATTGAACACCTGGAGATACTGTATGGAAGTTTTGTCTTATTGTAGGAGACCTCTTCAATAATACGAATTCATGATCTTATTAGTGGGATTCGAACTCCGATCTTATCGGTTTCGCGTGAGAACACTTAACCTCCAAATCACTACGATGACCGATATCCAATGGTATTAACGTAATTGCACGACCATCTTCCATTGTACTAAGGTAGATACATGTTTTTAGCTGATAAAGATGAGCTCAACTGGTCACAACTTCTTATTAGAACTCCGAGAATTCTCCCACGAAGCTAGTCACTAATAAACATATAGTAATTATCAATGTAGTGTTAGGGTTCTGGGTTTGAATCTTGCGAATCGGATTATAGATGCGTACTGTTGAGGAATCCCACAGTAGGACATTAAGGCCGTCCAGTGCTTCTAGGTTTTCTATGGTAGTCTAACATCAATCGGTTCACGATCTCAATCAAAAAATAGATTTATTGCCTGATTATATAAACATTTAAGTTAGATATGATATTTCTAATAAGATATTGTAAATCGACAAAAACTGTTCTTTATAAAATCTTATAAAGTAAGGTAATAATATAAGGTATATAAACAAAAGTTTCAAAGAGACTACTGAAATATTAACATGATTGAATACCGTTTCAATGGTCTAGAGGTAATCTGTTTGCGAACAAGACTGAAAGTCCTAAGTTTGAGTTCAACATCCAGGATCATGGATACACGTTGTTGAAGAGTCCTATACTCGGAAGAAACGATCGTTCAGTGCTTTCAGATTTTCACTGTTGGTCTAGGTTAGATCGTCTAGCGAATTCAACTATTATAATAGTAGTAATAATTAATAAACACAATCAACTAAAGATTGCTTACAGTTTGAATGATGGATAACTATTCAACAATGGAGAATATAAAACTGTTATTTATCAATGATTCAGTAGTCATCATATAATAAAAAAGATATGAATTCATGCTTAATATGAATTATAATAGTTGAATTCAAAAGTCGATGTAATCTAGACTACCGTTGAAATCCTGAAAGCACTGGATGGGACTCCTCAACAGTTCGTATCTACGACCCCGGTAAGCCAGATTTGAACCGAGGATCTTCGATCTTACATGCGAACACTTAACCTCTGGACCGATGAGCTGACATTTAATGATGTTAATGTTTAATTTCTAAAGAACCTCATATTAGGACGTAACGGTCATCTAGTGCTTCCAAATTTTCAACAGTGATCTAACTTACATCGATTTATGAATTCAACTATTAAACAAAATAAAACAGACTACTACTATGTCCACAAACCCCATTCTAATCATAATATAAATTAATTAGCGGAATGAAAATTAAGCATTTTAAAAAATTTCATCGATAGTAGATAGCAATGGAATCCAAAACCCGCGTTTCGTCCTATTTGGTATTCGTCAGTTGGGCACATTTGCATCCTTGCAGAGTTGATATTCACTCCATGATTAATTATTTACTACTAATTTAAGTAATAATTTTTCATTCTTATTTATAGTTTGTTTAAATTATAAGTACAAATTATCATTATCATTCTAAACAATAGATACAATGATTGATAAAGTACAATCTGATATTGATTATTCTATATCTTAATCAAACTGTATAAATAAGGAATTTAGTTGACAAGTGCAAATAGGTAACTTGACAACAACAACAACAAAAAAATAATTGTAACCGTGTTCCTTTCTCATTTTTTTCTCTTTTAATTTTATAGAAAAGAAATAGTTGACAGGGATTTATCATAATAGATTCATTTAATTGATATAATATTGAAAAGTATAATGTAATGGAATGGATGATAAGCAAATATAGATGGTGGCTAGCAATAGAATCAAGGACTCGAGTTTCATTCTATTTGGGACTCGTCAGCTGGATGTATACCTGTACAACTTGTGATTTAAGGCTATATCAAAACAATTCACACTGGATGCATATATGCTAATAAGAGATTGATTAATTGAAATAATAAATAACAATGGGAAGATATAATTAAAACAATACTAATTGAATAGATGATAGGTTGAAGTAAGTGTTAGATTTTGTTTTATAATTTACTTTCCTAGATTGATTGAAGCTAGACATTAACATAGTATGATGCCGGTTTAGCGATCTCAAGGTTAAACGTTTGCGCGTGAGATCAATAGGTCATGGGTTTGAATTTCGCGAGGAGGTATTGTGGAATCGTACTGCTGAGGAGTCCCAAACCAGAATAAAAAAGCCGTCCAGTGATTTCACGTTATTCATGGTGATCTTGCTTTAATCGACTCATGATCTCAACTATTAAAATTAATATAATATTCACAAAAATTCCTTCTGATAATAATCATCATGTGATCACTAGTGACTAGCTTCAAGAGGTATTTCCTGGAGTTCTAGTAAGAAACAGTGATCAATGGAATTCAACCAGATCTGTTGTGAAATAGTAACACACTAATGACAATGGTCGGAGGTGGTTAAATTTGATGGATTGGTTGAAGTTAGATATTAACATTGTTGGATGCTGGCCGACTCAGTGGTTCGAAGGCTAAGCGTTCGCGCGCGAGATCAATAGGTTCTGGGTTCGAATCCCACGGTGCAGGATCATGGATATGCACTGCCAAGGAGTCCCATACCAGGAAGAAACGATTATCCAATGCTTTCAGGTTTTCCATTGTGGTCTAGCTTCAATTGATTCGTTAATTCAACTATTGAAATTACTTTAATATCCACAAAACCCTCTTTCTGATAATAATTTACTCAATCCGCTACCAATTATCTATTTAGCTTGTGTTTAATCTCATCTAAGATTGAGACTACTTGTTTCGGTCATCGAAATATTTCAAGTTACTTTACTTTTGTTTGTTTAAATACATCAGGCGCGTTTATGAATAGTTTACGACTTTTCTCTGTCAAACTTACAAAAAAGTACAATCAAATACATCGTGAACTTACTTACGCCTGTTATTCCTTAGGAGCATAGGCAGTCACCGACCAGCATTTTCCAACCCAGTCTGTCCTGGGCCTTATTTTCTAGTTCCATCCATTTCTTGTTCATTTTTCCTATGTTTATCTCCATTTTTCGGCGTAATGTGTTCTTTGGTTTTCCCCTTTTCTTTTGGCCTTAAGGATTCCATGTGAGGGCTTGTCTTGTAACGCAGTTCGGTGCTTTCCTCAACGTGTGTTTTATCCACTTCCAGCGCTTCTTCCTGATTTCTTCCTCCACTGGGATCTGGTTTGTTCTCTCTCACAGTAGATTATTGATGATAATGTCTGGCCAACGGACTCGAAGTTGTTATATCCTAGTGAAGATTACATTACGAGTAACTTCTGAGACCTATTAATGAACTAATATTATCTATATATTTCTACTGTATAACTATTCAGTAAGTACATTATGTATATCTATATTCCCCTTATTACAAGCTTTATTTAGACTGATATATTATTATTGTACGATTTACTGTTCTTAAGCTATGTTCAGTTTATTAACTATTGCCTCCCACATTCACAGCCACTTTTTGGCTTTATTGTGTACAAATGTTATTTCCTATTTTATGGTGCGTTGAGGTCTGTTTGTTTAATATATAAACCCAGAATATTTGAAATATGTGATTCGAATAGTGAGAGTTGGTATTGGTGTTCTGGACTCAAGTGGATGGACTAGGCGGATATAGAACCAATAACGATTCTAGGCTACTCATACCGGTTGAACGTCATTGGTTTAGCACAGCGCTAAGATTGAATAAATCGTATTTTGATTGGTGGATAAATCATATGATAACTAATAGAACAACAGTAATTATTTATAACAGTCAAATAAACGTGTATAACTGATATCAAATAATTAGGTTTCTCACCAAAACTTTCATATTAAGCAATTTGATTTGTAATCTCTGAAATTGCTGGAAATTGCATTTAACGACACTAACCATATATTTAACCAAAAATATTATAACTGTTCACAACAAGTTTGAAGTCGAAGCTTAACAGTATTTTACTATCTAGCTAAATGTCATTTCGGCGAGACTCTAATCTATGGACGACCTTTGAATTAATCTTAAGTGAACTTGAGAAATATTAGCGAATCAGCAAACAGTTAGTATAGAGTAAAAACAAATTATACAAAACCAAAGAAATAAAGTGGATAAACTTCTTATACATGTTTCAAAAACTTATCAAGTTTAGAAAGTTTCTGAAGTCCTAAAATCGTAATACATGTAGTAGAGGAACTCATCCATACGGCGACAGAATAGTCGGCTTCTGAAGCCATGATGAGGTCTCAAAAACTCTTTCAACCTCCATCACATAGCTTCAATATTGTTTGAGTGTACTCCGGTTGTTAGTCACAAAACTGACACTTGTGGGTAACGATGCGATGCACATGACCAAGTCTATGTAGAAGTCTGTACGCTTTCCAATCATCCATATATATTGTAGTACTTGGCTGCAGCCAGTGTTACTGATGATTTTATTAGCCAGTTCACGATAATTTTCATAATTTGCCTTATTTAGGAATTATATATGGGGTTTTCATCACGAACTGACATCAGCTATAATGCAGGAAATCTATTTAACCAAATGGATGAAAGACTTTCGCACCAAAATCCGAGATTTATTATCTTATACCTGATTGATTCTGTAGCGTGGTGTCGCGTTGAGCTTGACTATGAACACCGCTACAAGACTACGTGCCAGTTAAACAATAAGATCTCCGTAGACCAATATCAGAAGACAGATGATGGCTGTAGTCGAGATGTATTTGTTGGCGATCTCGTGGTATCGAAAGAATACCGAGATCGTGCCAAAGGACTACAAGCGTGGTTACTAGGCGTAACCGAATTCGTACAAGTTCAAAGTCAACGGGAGAGTAAGTGTAATAGCTGTCATTAGCATAGTTAAACAAACGAGCACAGTAAAACAGTCACTGGTACAATTGGTTATAATAATAATTGTTTTCATTGAACTAATCGCGTTCTGTTGACAAAAGTAGGTCACTACAATTCGTCCATAAATTATAGTCTCGCCATTTTATTTATTATTGCCGCTCAATTATCACGTTTTGTGTAAAATTTACTTGTAAACGTTAGTATTAAGCACTGAAGTTGGCGCCGTAACCTTGAAACCTCTCACACGCTCCTGATTGGCTCGTCCATAAATTAGTGTTTCGTTGACATTTCTCCCCTTTATAATACAATCTTTGTATAAAACAATTTATAAGTTCTGGAAACATTTGTTCAACTGCTTCAATTGCTCAGTCGATTCATTTCTGATAATCGTTTCCATAAGTTGTTTCTTCTGGTAGCGGTTATTTATATGAGGGTAGGCTATGCCATGTGGTATATCCAAATTCAAGGATCCACATAACGGTCCGCAAGCATCTTTAAGAATATGTACCAGAAGGCATTCATATGGCAAGATTTCCAGTACAGTTCTTAAATATTCTTCGAAATTTGGGTGAAACATTGCGTCATCATCATCATCCTCTGGAAATGTAAACACCAACTGATAATGAGATTGTCCGATTCCGGATGTAGCCCTATCCGCAATCTTAATTTGTCCAATTCTCTCTTATATGGATCATCTGATTTATATCACGTAAAGCCAATTAAACCTGAATAAGGTAATAAACAAACAAACTAACCAAAAAACGACTTTTAAGTAGTAAGTGTTATTTTGTGTTCAGAGTAGTGCGCAAATGGGCGAAACCCACAGGAATCCACAGTAGGAAAATGAGCAACTACGTGTTCTAGGTGAATAGTTCATACAATAAAGGCTGTACCAGTCACAATGAATTAAGTAAATAATATAAAACCCGACGATCAAATGAGACAAATGAATTCTAAGTGAAAATTCTTACTAATAATTCAGTATGCAAAACATCATTTAAGAAACGTGAGTTTTAAGACTTTACTGTCATGGTCATTTAAAAGACAATCAGACTAATATCTATGAGAAAGTAATGGGAAACTGGCTTAAAGCCGCTGAAGAATTCAACGAACCACTTCAAACTACATTTGAAATTCAGTTTGTCAAGGATCATTCTGTTAAGCTCAGATAAGTAATTCATAATTTAGTAAAGATTATACTGTCCGTCATCCGATTTTCACGAAACGTTTCTTGGGTCATGAATTAAATCTGACCGAATTCACTGTATTCTCAAATAAGCTCGATGATTACAATGATGTGGTGAATAACTAGTACATTTACTGTACAACAAAGCATTTCATTTTGTGTTTATATCCTATTCAAATTACAATCTCATACTGCATATTTCAAATTCGAGTACTTGTTTACGTCTTGTTGAAGTTGTAGACTCATTGGAATTAGAATTATTTCACTAGACTATTTCAAATTCACAAACGATTTACTGTGATTGTATTTGATCATATGAGATTCTGAAACGTGATTAAACCTCGTTAACAGTAATCCTTCAATCATTTAGGCTGACTCATAATACAGATACATTGTAGTCATTCAAACGAAATGAAATGACATTGATTATTTTGATAAAGCATATGTGACACTTTTGTGTTCTGTAGACTGAGAAACTCTATTATGTTTAATAGTACTTGGTATATAATTGGGAATACAAAATTTCAAGTGATAATCAGTCTTGGATACGTTTATGCAAAATAATTCACCATGTATCAACTGAACAGTGAACTATCCATTGTCATCAATGTGATAAGCGTAAACACGTATGTGAATAGAGTGGATAATCCGAGTAACAATATAATCTGCTCATTCCAGTGAATCACAATCATCTGGAAATAACATGAGTCAGATATTCCGGTTTTTAAATTCGATGTAAAGCACTTGTTGTTCGTATTACACATAATGAAATACAATAGTTTGTTAATCACTTAATGGAATTAACAAAACAATCCAGAATAAAATGACGCGCCAACAGATTTTTGCTCTAATTCTAAATATACCGTCTTGAAGATAAAGAGAGAGGAGAGGATCAACAAGAAAGTAAGGCAACTCAGCCTGGACTAATCGCATGCGAAACCAAATGTTAATGTATTATCTCTCGTTTGCTAAAACAAATTTAATGAAGTACGAGTACACTTCAAGAAAATTCAGACAATGAGTCCTATTGATGGAAATTCTTAGCTGAACAACGTGTATATTACAATCGTAAATGACCATTCATCAGTGTTCGTTTGCCACAAATTTGACGACCAATTTTATAGCTCACATTAGCATGACGAAAAAATAGAAAACGCATGACTGCCTGTCTGTCACAGATACGTAACTATCCAGTATCTAATTCAAACATCTATGCATCATCGTTTAATCCGGCGTTACCTTTCGAGATTTGTGTAACAGTTTCTGACATTTTTCAATATCATAATGTTTACTCAAAGCAACTTCAGTCATGTGAAAGCACGATTGAGTGTAAAGTATTACTTTCTGTTCCAGTTATTGGAAGACCAGCTTTAATCACTCTGATTGATGTATGTATTCAAGTTATTATTATAATCGAAATTGATTTATAAGTCACACTGATAACCTACATCTATACTATTGATGTAAGTTAGATTTCAGGTCGAAAACTCAGTACAAAAACAGCTGATTCATACCTTATCGAATTAGAATAAATCTGAAATACAATTAATTGTATGTAATCACAAATGTGGCTTGTATATAGAATAAATACTTTAGTATACAATATGTATGTTTATCAAGACAAATTACTCTCATTCATCTTATAATGACATACATGAACTAGTACTGTAATCAATGATCGAATCATTTCATCAGAAATGATATAAATGTATGAAAGCTAAATATTCAATCCACAAATTCTTTTTATTAATTGAATTTATGTCAGAACCGTCAACAACAATCAACGTTATTGGAGCTGGTCTTCCGAGAACAGGAACAAGCAGTTTAAAAACTGCATTGGAAATACTTCTCCCTCAACCATGTTATCATATAATTGAAACGGTGACAAAAAACCATTGTGATATTGATAGATGGCAGAAATTGCTCAATGAAACTAAGAAGACGAAGCCAGATGAAACAGTGATACATGAAGGTTTGGGTGAAATATTGAATGGTTACGCGTCAGTGACAGATATTCCGGCATGTGGATTTTATAGAGAACTGATGAATGTATATCCTTACTCGAAGGTAAAATCAGTGTTACTTTTGAAATTTCCTGATAAGTATGAGTTGTTTGCTGTAACACAATGTAAATAATAAAACTATTTAAATGTCTTTGTGAGCTAGACGCATGGATATTTGTATTGAATCAAATGGATGGATACAATACTTTGCTTACGAAATTTTCCTACCTAAAGACATCAAGAAAAGTGCTGCTCAGGGCTTGAACAGAATGAGTAATAATATTTTCATTGTTATTCACTTTGTAATAGCTTCCGAGGAATCGATTTCGTCTTCTTGATGTCAACTGAAAAGTTATACAATTCCATGTCGATGTCAATAGGTTTTTGAGACATTTTCGGGAACATACATTGTTTCACAAATACTCTCAAATTTCATAATTACTAAAATCTTAAAAGTGAATCTTCTTCTTCATTTCTTTCCTCGAGTCAACTGTTCCTTTCTGAATGGTTGTAACTTCATTAAAGTAGGAGGCATTTAAGAATTCAATGTCTAATCATTGAAGTACATTATTTATCACTATAGCTGTAATTCGTCCCAGTATGTTGTCTAGTCATTTGCATTTAATATGTATTTTACTTCGCAATTGTATACATACTTTACTTAGGTTTCCGATGGATGTATTGATTTATTAATCATAGTAGATTTCAGAATTATGAACAAATTTGCATTCTTAAGTTTGAAACTTGACGTTGTTGTGATTATGTAGTTTGTTGCTAACCCAGCTGTCACAAAATTTTGACACTGTTTGTTGGAACGACGGTAAAGATTCTCATTCCAGGTGAATACTTGTGATATTCTTGAGCATAATGTTTGTGTGTATTCATCCTAATTGTTTATCAAGACAGCATCACTCAAACTTACTTCAATTATTAGTGAACCTGTCAGTTGTTATTATTCAGTGATCTCAACCTGAAGAATTGGATCAACGAGTTAATTAGACATAAGGCAAACACGTTTTCAGCTTACGTTTCTTGTGTTTACCCACTCACGTACATAAACCACGCAAAACGACACACGCAATTCATCTACATAAGCATACAAATTAATCGGCCCGCAAGATTTTAAAGAGTCTCGAAGAACATGACCGAGTAAGTCCGGCTTACAGCTGAGTGTTACGTCCGATCACCATCGACCGCTGAATTTGGCTAGAAAGTTTGCTCGTACCACATAGTAGCGTTGTGGAAAAGCCTTAAGTCGGACTTTGCTGCCGCTAAAACCGCTACTTGTTTTGAACCCCCTACCTTATTGCTGGATATCACACAGATAAATAATCATCTCACTTGTTTGTTGTCCAATGTTTCAGGTTATATTGACAATTCGTGACAAAAACGACTGGCTGTCCAGTTTACGACAAACAATATTACCGAAAACCAATCATTCACACACACTTGTGGTGGATAAAGTCAAGCATATACTGGGACTTGATGCAGAATTCGTTAAAATGGCATTTGATTCACTGACGTTTGCATTTAGAAAAGAGGGAATTGACTTTGATGATGATACGGTACTATTAGAATGCTTCGACAAATATAATGAACTGGTAGTTGAGAGTGTACCATCTAATCGTCTTCTAATACATAAACTTGGAGATGGTTGGGTGCCCTTGTGTAAGTTTTTAAATGTGAATGTACCTCGTTGTATACCATATCCTCATGTTAATGATCGGAATGAAACACTGAAGCGTGTTGATTTACTCAAAAAGATTGGTATCTTCTGAGTACATTAAACCACGTTGTTTTGGAATAAATCGTATGGTCTAGTTATCACATATTTGTAGAATATCATCAAACAGATCGGATAATTTTATTTAATGAATAAAAGATTAGATAACTTTAAGGTCTTCCTTGTTTTGCATAATTATAGCGTGTCATTCACATCGTTTGCAAAAACATGTCAGCATGTCACACAACAAAGATTCAATTATCTATAACTGCTTTTGTTACTTTGAAAATCTACATGTGGCTGTCGAATGAACATCTTAAAAAGTAAAATTAAGCTTCACTTTGCATTGCTTATATAAATTTCAATGTATAAATTTCGTTTGATATTTTTTGACATCAGAATCATTTGTTCGACAGCATTTCATGTTTGACATAGTAACTCATTTCAGTTAGAAAATATGAATTTCTGGAAATGAAAACTTCACCAAACTTGACATTTCACGAAATTACGAGACTGAGCTTAAACGTTTTTTCGAATATAAGTCACTATAGGAGTGCACACTTTTCACTTAACCAGGGATTTGCTTGTGAATTTTCAAGTATAACGATGGGGAGTTAATTAAACAACGACCATCGAATGCCAAGGAAGATGAGTGCTATACCACGAAAATATTTTAAGCACACATTACAGCTTTAGGCCCAGGTAAGAGATTAGTACATGATTACAGCTTTTATAGAGTTGACCTTTCTTGAAGTAACACTGAAAATTATAATCTATTAATCGCTATGGCGAATGTCATCTTCTCATAGAATGAATCTTCACAAAAGCAATAATTTGTTTGAGTCTGTCAAGATGTAATGGATTATTGTGCTGACAAATTATTGATCTTTCACAAGACGATTACGTTTCAATCACTGTAGGCTTTTTGTTTGCACTTCTGATGGGTCCATATAGATTGTCGTATATGGAGTTCATCAGATTGATAGAAACTTTCAGTATACGAATTAATCGTCACATCTGGTTATAATGCAAATGTTGTTGATTACTGAATATCAACATGTTCAGTGTTTGTGTTTTGTCAACTTGCAGTCCATAAGGCTGGTTTACTGAATACATCTAAGGAATTTTGTCTGCTTAGTCTCCTCGCTCCTCTTTGTTTTGGTGATCGACAGGATTATGGAGACTGCGACATCTGAGGGGAAACACGGAATGCAATAGATAGGTCTCATTGTAAGGAACGTCTTGTAGAATATCATTAAGTGTAAATTTATGAGCAGTAGTAAGGTAGAATATAGTGAGAATAGCATCAGTATGATATTGATCATGCATTTTGCCCATTATAAGGACTGGAGTCAGACAAAGCAGCTTATGTTCATTCCTTCATTTTCTTCTAGTGGTCGACTGGATTATGAAAACCCTGACATTTGAGGCAAAGCACAGAATACAATAGACAGCTCGTAATCAATTAGAAGAATTGAACTCTGCATACAAAATAGCCCTTCTATCTCATACACACGAACAATTGCGGATGAAGTTAACTAGTGTAGGAGCAGTCTCTGAATCAGTAGGCCTCAACATATACAAAAGAAAAATCAAGGTCCCCGAATACAGCACGGAGAAAACCAACCCAATTCTTCTTGATGGAGATGCTCGGGAAGAGGTGGAGTCTTTCACGTACCTGCGAAGCATCATCAATGGACAAGGAGTGTCTAATGCAGACGCAAAGCAAGGACATCATTCCTACCGTTGAAGAACATGTGCAACTCAAAACAACTGTCTGTCAACCAATATAAAAATCACAATCCTCAATTAAAGCGTCAATGCAGTTCTACTATAGGAATCTGAAACTTGGAGAACTAAAAAACTATTATCAAAGAAATAAAAGTATTTAAAAACAATTATCTACGCATGATACTCAATATCCGTTGGTCGGATACCATCAGCAACAGCCTACTCTAATAGAGGACAAACCAGCTCCAAAATGAAGAGGAAATAAGAAGCCTTTTTGGAAGTATATAGGACATACACTAATGAAATGACCAAACTGCATCAAGGGTTAAGCCCTTATTTGGAACCCTGAAGGGACGTCAAAGAACACACTACGTTGGGGTTTGAAAGAAGACAATACGAGAATAAGTAGGAACTGGAAAGATTTGGAAAGGATTTCTCGGGGTAGGATTTAAAGGAGAGTCTTGATGAACTACATATACTTCTCTATGAGGAGTAACAGGCGTAAGTAAGTAAGTGAGTAAGTAAGTAAGGAATTTCGTCTAATGATCAATAAAGATAATTTGTGTGTTTTAACTCATCATTTATTTGCATCAATATACTCAACGAATTATACAAAATTTCATCCCCTGACTGATGGAAAAGATGTACAGAACTCAGAATAAATCAGAATGAATAAATCATTGTCTTTCTTTGCAGGATTATAAATTACTGTCATTAACCTCGATAAGTTAGTAGCTGTTGAATATTTAATGTGGATCAAGAAAGCTAAGTTGGCCTTGTCAACTTAAAAATTACACCATTACAAAACATATATCAAATATAAAATTGAACAGTGATAATACAGAGCAAACGTGTAGTGGCATTGGATCTTAACCACACATTCCTCAAAGTTGAACACGAGATAACTAGCAAATTGGATATACAACATTTACGGTGGAGAAGGCGGGAAGAATGAATTCAATCAACTCGAATTAATCGGGTAGCATGGCTCATCCTTGTATATGTGGTCGCTCTGTACAACTTGCTTTTATTCATATTAAATATATTATTTTATCTCTAGCCTGAATTTGTTCTCCATCATATATTGATAGTTGTTACGATACGACGAGTCAGTGTAGAGAATGATGTGACTTCCACGTAAGACCTTATAGATTAGGCAGTAACAACATGACGAATCTGCAAATTTAGGATTAAGTCTATTATTAAGGTAGCACCAATAACGTGGTAGACCGTAATTCTACAGATGTTCACGCTATTCTGGTTTGTAGTTGAACTAACAATTAAATGTGTTGACTATGTTTCTAGTATTACGTTTTGCCTACGCACCAGACATTTATAGTGGGTAGGAAAAACTTGAATTAAATAAAGCAAACAACAGATAAGAATATTGAATTGTTTAATGTAATTTATTGAATTCTGTGACCATCCTTCCCCTTTGCACTCTAAATTGGCCAGTGTACATGCAAGATGTAATAAAGCTGAGTGAAGCTGGTCTTTTACATAATCTCAGTCTGTGATATATCATTATTATTATTATTATTATTATTATCAGTGTCTTTATTCAATATTATATTTTTGGTACAACATAGAATTCTCAGCACAAAGTATTTCAACAAGTTGCTCCTTCTTATTTCTTGATCAGTTCTTGCGATAAATATTGAGTGGTCGCCAGTCAAATATTAGCGGTTCAGGAATCAACAGCTGATAAATGTGTATCATTTTCGATGCATACTGCCAGTAACCATGATGTCTCTGATTAAGCACTTTTGTAACTTGTACAACGAAATGTCGTAGACTTTTCACAAACCCATTTGAATAGGTTATGAGACTAATAGGCATAATGACGTGTTAAAACAAACAAGAAAACATATAACTTGTTGAAATATCCAGATAGTAGGAACAGGTAGCCCAGATATTCAAGCAGACCGCCTAGTACTTGACTTTTAGTCTGACTTGCATTGATTATTGTTGACAACATATTTGATATTCATCGCTTTTGCTGAGAAACCAAATTGTCGACTAATAATCGGATCAACGACTTTTCTGATCACCTTTCCGAACGATCATAAAGTTTAAACCATAATTTATATGACACGGGACAGATGGATTTCTGGTTAATACTTGAAAATTTTAATTATCATCATTACTCAAATGTACTAGTTGTCAAATAAGTAAAAATTGTTAATCATTCATGAGTAGTCATATGAATACTAAATGATTGTATCCTGCTTTCTTGTAATTGTTCGCAAATGACATAAAATTAGTCATTTCAAAACCAACCCAACATTTCATTGATTTGAATAAACAATAAGAATATAATCATATGAAACCCATTTTTCATGACGATGTGACAGATTATAGATGAATAAATTGTGTTATAAACAGAGACTTTCATGATGCATGATCTTTCTAAATCACAATCATAAATAGAATGTGACGAAAAAGAGTTATTGGTAGTCTATGTAAAAACGTATTGTGGTATGTGATTAAAGTAGTATGTATCATCAACCGGATGTGAAATGTACGGTGGTGTAATGTTATTAAGCTCGATGAAATGAGGATGAGAAAAGAAAGTGATTGGTGTAAAGACGAAGGAACAATTAACTGTGATACAATCGATCGACACTTTGCAAATGAAGTATTTTCTGTTTGGTTCTCAGATTTTACTAAGAATGTCATGATAGTCAATAAACTCAGATCGTGCATGTTATGATGAACATAGTTCAATTCAACGAATTTTGTGCGTCGAATGAATATAACACTGATATGATGCAGATATATGTTGAAACAAAAAAATTACACTGAGTGATCATTATACTGATATAAAAACGGAAGCGATATTGAATAAACATCACGTCATATCATATAGATGCACTCAAAGAACAGATATGAGGGCATACATAGAAAAAGATGAAAACGTTTCGGTAACGGATTCCCTAGCCATTTGCATAATACCAATCGACACAACATATGGTCACGAATTTTGTGTTTTTCGAGTCGTTTAGTGCAGTTAAAACTTTACCGATGAATTCGCAGTTCGATTGCCAGTTTGAATGACTTGATATAGGGTGCACCATGTTGTTGAGTGGTGATGTTAAGTGTTTGATGGCAGTCGACTGGAAGCCCTAATGTATTTAGGATTTAAGCACGCTTATGAACAACAACAAAGGACCTGAGGATACTGATTCTCCCTGTTAGATTCAAAGCTTCATTTTGAAGCTTTGCAGTTGAATCCGAAGTCGCTGAGTAATTTGGGATTTAACTGACCTACTGTACAAACACGATCATGAATGGTTACCGATTCGTTATCACTTCGTTTGTTCTTGGTGGCTGAACATTATAAAATCGTGGATCAATGTCTCCGGGTAACTACATCTAATCACTTATCAAGATGAAATTGACTTGACAAGCCAGAGAGAATTGTATATACATAAAATTATAAGTTCAGATCGATAACCCTCATTATTTTTAATTCAGTAACGAAGTAAAGATAAGTTAACTTGATTTTAAGAAGCTTAATTAACTAGCGGACAAGTTATAATACTCATTTGTCTAAATCGACGTAGATGGATTATGTTTTAGACATGAAAACTAGTGGCTGAAATTAAAACACCTCAGTAAATGTACCATCACTAAACATCAAAATACTTAAGACGTCTTTATGGTTTAAAATGGTAATTGACTGAACGGTAGATTGGAAAGTACTCAACACCTTGACATGATAATGATAATTTATCTTGGTTGAACAGAGTGCTTTAATTTACGTCTACAGTAAAAATTTAAATAATGTTTATTAGTAGGTCACTAAAGTACAATTGCTGCATATTCATCTTACTAATCTCCAGTACTGACCACTATCCATTTATACATGGTGATCACATAACTGGAATTACATGTATATCAGATAATCCTCTTTCAAAATGTTTTCACATTGTGATAACACGTTTTAGATATTTAATCTGTCCTCAGTGACCATCAGTGTTCTGATTACATATAAATATCAGCTATCATCAGTTTCGTGTAATATACACATTTTGTGGCTGACATTATGTCAGAAAATTCAACTTCATTGGTGGTTATTGGAGCTGGTTTGCCAAGGACAGGAACGAAGAGTTTAAAAGAAGCACTGGAAATAATTTACTCGCAACCATGTTATCATATGATTGAAATTGTGACTAAGAAGCGTTGTGATGTTAACAAGTGGCAGACACTGCTGGATGAAGTTCTCGACGCGACACCGGATGAAACAATAATACACAGAGGCTTGAGTGAACTATTGAATGGTTATGTAGCTGTGAGCGATGTTCCAGCGTGTGTATTCTACAAAGAGCTGATGAGTATATATCCGAATGCGAAGGTAGTATCAGTGGTATTTTGTTGAGTGTTACGATACTTGAGAAGTGATTGATACTCCAATAGTTGATGACCTAGTTACAAGCAAGGGCGTTTCATCATATGAATATTCCATTCCAATGTAACCAACTTATCCACGACTAACAGCCTTCCAATATGACATAATCATAAACTGAATGAAATGGATTTGGCCGTCACACAAGTTTGTGCATTTGCTTGTGTTTCCTCACACAAATCACCAGTACTCATCACACATCAGTTGCTAAATTGTACGTTAAAAAACCATAACATTTGGGCACTCGCTTGATATTTGAGAGATTGATTGACATCTTCTTTGTATTCGAATAGTTATCGAACTGTTAGTTCAGTGATTTGTATTGAATCAGATTATTATGTGATCGAAATCTCCTACGTTCGACTATTAACGTAATATACAAACGGTAGATCATTGTTTTTATGTTATTGTGTAGTTATAGAAAGTTGTCACTAAACTGCAGAGTTTCGATTACTTGTTTAACGGGTATGAAGTAATTAGTAAGCGTTTTGATTCTACCACACTCGATATTGATTACTGCAGATGATCAGTCTTACTTGTCATTTTTAACAAAATTCTCTGTCAACGAGATCTTTATAGAATGTATACGTAGCAACAGAGACTGACCACGTGTTATACTAAATATCAGTGACGTGAGATAACATAGTCTTACCTCTTCTCACGTAAATACACTTGATTTGTCAATGTTTATATATATATATATATATATATATATATATATATATATCTGTATACTCACCAAATTACACAATCGCTGCTTGTGACTTTTAGATTGATATCTTGTCTTTTTTCAGGTCATATTGACCATACGTGATAAAAATGATTGGTTATCTAGTGTACGACAGTCAGTATTGCCAAAGTCAAACGATCCATACAGTCAAAGACTAGACAAAGCGAAGCAGACATTGCATTTTGGTGAAGAGACAAACAAAATGATCGTGGATTCACTGAAATACGCATTTCAGGAAGATGATCTGGACATTGATAATGATGAAGTTCTACTTGAATGCTGTGATAAATATAATGAAATGGTGCAACAAACTGTACCATCTGAACGTCTCCTGATCCATAAGCTCGGAGATGGTTGGGAACCACTATGTGAATTTTTAAATGTTAATATACCAGATGGAACAAATTATCCTCATGTTAACACTCGCGATCAGCTGAAAGAAGTGATGGAATTAATCGGGACAAATGCATCAACTGAGCAGTTGAAGCAAATTTATCCAGAATTTTGTGATGCTAAATTCGAACATTGGTGAGATATTGAGTTAAATGTCACTTTTACATTTTGCTGCAAAATAAACTTCTGATAAGTATGTGATTTGCTACCTATTATGTTGTTATCATACTGTTATCTATCTTCACTGAGTCTTAATAAGGTTCACCAAAACTGTGAAGTGCGATTTGAATTTTGCACCGGATTACTCCTGCATCAATGATCCAGAGTTTGTTTCTCGATTAAAAAATGAACATCTATTCCACCATGTTGTTAACCTCAAAGGTGACTGATGAGATCATATTTTGAAAAGTGTTGGCATACCCATTTATCAGTTCGTTGTTGAACATATAAAAACAATACAAAGATACCTGACGACCAACTAACACAATGACGCCGGTTATTCTTATCCCGCTAAAATGATCTAATTTGGTTTCATTCATTCATTTTAATGTCACTGTTACATAATTACGTAAAGTCTGACGATGTGACAAAATCTTCCACAGGCTGCTTAGGTTTCGATTTGACAACGGCATGATTTATTCCAGTAATAAAAACCGTTCTTGAGACAATCATCACAACTGACGTTTGAGGGTCATTACACCATGCATTGCTAATCAATATGGCATGGATGTAAAATTTGAAGTACGCAATGCAGCATCTGACATATTTGTATATGCATGGTTCTGTGTCCTACACGACAATCGAAAGTTTGTTCAGTACTCACTGTCAACGGTATCGTTGTAGATAGCAACCATGGAAGAATACCATACAGATAATAATCGAATCCCTACAAATGCTTTTGTTTGAGCAATTTTATTGTTAACTTAACTAGAGATAAAACATCACACGATGCGTGCAATCGAAATCGTAAGCCAGTAGATTGTTTCTTAAGCGGCTCTGTGAATAACGACATCATGAGAAGTTCACTTTACAAACTTAATTCATGTATTGTCTAGAGTATCCAAACGGGTGTATATATAGTGATAGAAAGGATGCTTCTTTGTATACAACTCCAGGAATTACTCGTAGTTAAACAAAAACAAGCCACTTGTGGCACACTGAATATGCAGTAGCATTAGTTACTACCCACGCAATGATTGAAGCTGAAAAATTATTCTGAGGTGATTGACATTCATCATATAACACATGCAGGGCATTGGTAATGGTGAACGTGGGAACATAGGTTCAACCAGTATGGTATGTCATTCTTGTGTAACGTATCTCCTTTGTTCACAATAAATGTATTGTTCTATGTCCATACTAAATGTGTTTTTCAGAAGCACAATACATCATATTGATGATGATCTAGATAGGACGACTCAGTGTAGAAAATGATGGGACTTTTACTTAAAATCTTATAGAACAGGTAGTTATATCATGACAAATCTACACTTTTGTGATTAGATCTGTTATCGTGGTAGTACTGATAACTAACCAAATCACAGTTTTACAGATATGTCTACTAAATATTGATAACTTAATAATCAATGTGAGAACCACATACAAAATATCTAGAAATCCTTACAAATAGGCTGATAGGTTACTGGGGGATTCTCTAACGACAACTGCGATAACATTTGTAGTGTTATTAATAATTAGAATTACTAACATTACTGTACTAACAAGTAATTTCCAAAACAGTGAAATTTAAGTCAAACAGAATTAGATGAGAACAAACGAGTGTATTGTATTTGGAATTCGTTATCATAAGTTCGTACAACAATCACAAACGACTGATGACTTTTGATCCCCAGGTTCCTTTAATGAAATTCATTTTGGGGAAGATTTGTTAGAAGGAATCAAGAAGATTTCATAAACAAACAAGCTCACTCATTAATAAGTCAATGAAATTCCCATCCCCGTCGCCATTTGTTATAACTTGTGATCGCAGATTAAAGAGCAGTGACTTATCGATCGAATGAATGTCGCGTAAAACCCGTACGAGCAGCCTAAAGTCCTGACTGGTTTTGCTTCTATCTAGCCCAACCAACTAAGTTCAGGACACCAATCCCAGCCCTTGCGATATGAATCATGTATTTCAAACATACTAGGTTTATATACCAATCAAACAGACCACAACCTATCATAAAATAGAAAATAACACTTGTACAAGATTTGGCCAAAAGTGGCTGTGAGTGAGGGAGGTAGTAATTAATAGACAGGGAATGTTTCAAGAATGGAAAATCGTATAATAACAGTTCATAAGTCACAATAAAGCTGATAATAAGAGGACTAAGAATATGAGTAGTTTAGTTACATAACAATTATACGTATAGTATTGGTACACAAATGAAACCCAAAAATTACCACTCATTATTCTTATCGGAGCATAACAATTACAGAGTCTTATCAACTGAGTACAATATAAATGTGAAATAACAAATACACGTAAGATACATTGAGAATAAAATAACTAAATACCCTGACACAAACAGAATTCACGAGAATACTTTTATGTTGACCGTGTGCAAATCACAGTGAATCGTTATGAGAACAATGATACTGAATTTCTTTCTCTCACCGTTGTATTTCGGAATATGAGTCAATTATGATGCACTAATAAGTGTTTCAAATGTAATAGACTCATATAAATACATAAAAATAGCACACATCACAATGAGTAGATTCAGAGTTGGCTACATGCTTAAAATTGATCCAATCTACTTAATATTAGCAAGTAATATAGTGTGATACACACAAAGCGAGATAAGCTGAACACTAAAACTGACCGAATTAACAAGTACACTGAATGAATTTACAAGACGTAAGAAACAAACTAATATGTGCAAGTTTTCTATCCTTCCCCAACTTACGGAAGGAAGGCGATTTCTGAAGCTCAGAACAGCTGATAGACAATATACCACACTGAGATTGATCAATGTTTAAGAGATTTATTCTGAGCAAAACACTTATTCCGTCAGACCATATGAATGACTACTCCAATATAAACTGTGAAAATGAATAAACAACTTATTGGCTATAAAGTGAAATGTGTTAGAGCATATTACTACAGAGAGTTTAACATGAGTTACACAACAGATGTGACATCCAGAAATGTGTTCACTAAACTTATCATAAATACTTATTGACTTACTTATTTGCTTACGCCTGTCACTTCTCATGATGCATAAGCTGCAAGAAGGGATCTTGAAGTAACTTTTACTGATCCTTCCTTTCTAGACTTTATCAAATGCTGCCCATAACCCAGATCCCGGATCTACGTGATGAATGACCTGCCTTACGATTTCTGAACTAGGGCTGCCATTATGACCGTTATTACGTGAATTGTATGCAAGATAATTGAACTCTCTACGTGATAGTTAGCTAGTACTTTACCGCGGTAGATATCTGCTAACAGTCTTTACCTAGTAGATCTGAAGTATCGTGTGTAGACAGATGTTTGTTTATATTTGTACACTTTTGTAGATGGTGGTAGTTTTCGAAGTTTCAGCTGCTTAGAACAAAGTTGTAACAACGTTAGCACCTATATTCCATAGGTTTACTTTCCTTTTGCTTTCCCAAACAATTCCGAAATATCCCCAAATGAATTACCAATGGTCATGCATTAATTGTATGTCAAGAAAGTGTATACAATCTGATGAAATATCTGACAATGTGTTGAGTAGAATCGAAGTGTGGAGATTTGCACACAGTCAGTCAGTCAGTCAGTTGTAACGTAGGACCAGGCACGTATATGCATCGGTCCTGACCGTTGTTGCTACCTTGACGTGGTGGTCGGGCTTGCCTATCGTGATGAAGCAACTGAGCTATGCTGGCTGGAACAACCGTTCCTCAAGGTCCTACCATGCCAGACAGGTCGGTTGAAGAGCGGTAAGACTAAAAGCAACAAAACCAAGGTCCGAAGGCGAAGTCGTACTGCTGACTGTACAGAGGTGTGACAGCAGTAAGGTGTTTCCTTCAGACAACTAGCATAACAGCGATGCTGCCTTTCCAAAAGGAGGGGAGGGGTTAGAAAAGGTCGACCCTAAAAATGCACACCTCGCCTTATCCCATGGATATCCGTCTCCGGCGGTAAGGTCTCAACAAGTACGGAGCTAACACAAAAATTACTCATAAAAAGGTGGTGTGTGACCGACCTAAAGCAGCTGTCCCTTGGGCACTGAGGTCACGCTCTCAGGTCACTATGACCACCTCTAATCCAATTTCCTTTTCAGGTACCTCCAGCAGAACCCTTCCACGGTGTGGGCAACCGTGAAGTGATAACCGCCCTCATACCTCTAACAGCACTCAAGATTTGCACACAACTCCAAAATGAATCCTAAATATTATATATGGTTCACAATCAGTAACGAGGAATTCACAGGATACAACTGAAGATTTATCATATCTCATCAGCCGAATGTAACATCTCACAGTAGAAAGTTCATGACCAGTGATCTTTGAAATAATTCTTCAGTAGTTTCGATTATAGTATTGAGATTTTAGGTGGGATATCAGCATTGTCAGCAAAACATCATGAAACGAACCACTAGACAGATACAATCGATTTTCAGTGTAAAGTGAGTTACTCGAAGTCATATAAAAAGATCATATGTGATTAATAGAATCACCGAACTTATTATTATTAAGATTCGAATTACAGGGATTATTATCGCTGTTTTAAAACGAACAATTGTCCTATGTATCAGATTGATGCGTGCGGTTCGGCTACAGTTGAAGATTTAGCTTACTTGTTTACTTATTTTGTTACTCTCGATGGAGCAAAGGTCGCTGACCAGAATTTTTCAACCAATTCTGACCCGGGTCTTCATTTGTAACTTTATCCGATTATTGTTCATTGTTCTCACGCCCGTCTCAATTTCTCTACGTAATATGTTCTCTGGCCTTCTACTTCTCCTTTGGTCTTGAGGATTCCAAGTGAGGACTTGCCTTGTGATGCATTTGTGTGCTTTCCTCAATGTGTGTTCTATCCACTTTCAGCGCTTCTTCCTAATTTCTTCCTCTTCCGGGATTTGGTTTATTCTCTTCCACAGAAGGTTGCTGCTGTTAGTGTCTGGCCAACGGATCCGAAGTATTTTGCGTAGACAACTGTTATCTTGTGTATCTCGTATTTTCTAGATGATGGCTTTCTCAGTTCTCTAAGCTTCAACACCATACACTAGAAGTGTCTTGACATTTGTATTGAAAATCCTGACTTTGGTGTTGGTTGCCAATTGTTTTGAATTCCAGATATTCTTCAGTTGTAAATATGCCGCCCTTGCTTTGTCGGTCCGTGCCTTCACATCTGCATCAGACCGACCGTGCTCATCAACAGTGCTGCCAGATGTGTAAGGTTTTAACATACTCCTAAGATTTTTATCAAGTATGTTTCAATTGCTACATGTTGTGTTGTATCGGAGAACCTTGCTTTTTCCTTTGTGTATATTGAGACCTATTGCTGCTGAGGCTGCTGTTACACTGGTCGTCTTCTCTTACATTTGTTGTTGCGTGTGTGATAGAAGAGCCAGATCATCTGCGAGGCCTATATCATCCAATTGCATCCTAGCTGTCCACTGTATCCCGTGCCTCTCCACAGATGTTGAAGTCTTTATAACCCAGTAGATCATCAGGAGAAAGAGAAAGGGTGAGGGGGAGCACCCTTATCTGACACCGGTCATTACTTTGAACGAATCCGTTAGCTGTAATTCGTGCACGATATTGCAGTTTATGAATTCCGTATGATGTTGATTACGTTCTCAGACACGCCGTATTGACGAAGAATCCTCCAGAGTGTTATCCTATCCATGCCATCAAATGCCTTCTCATGGTCAGTGAAGTTGATGTAGAGTGATGACTTCTTTTCAATTGATTGCGTCACAATGATCCGTAGTGTTGCGATTATGTCGGTACACGAGAGTTCTCTTAATTGCTCTACCGACCTGTTTTGTTGTTCTTCAATGTTGGTGATTGCTTTAGCTTCATTGGTTTTTACTGTTCGTTCTGGTTTTCTATAATTTTCAGTGGGCTTCTTTGTTGTATCATTCACTAGACTCATGCTTCCTTCTCTTGCAGCATTTTCCGCTGTGATTGCTGGGTCTTCCACATATTTTCATTTGTCGACTATGATGCTCCTATTTACTTGCTTGTTCAATTCCGTGTATTCACCTTGTGCCCTAGTTTTCTCTACTCTTGTTCGGCTGACGTTGATTGCTGCCTTCTTGTTCTTTCATTTTTGAATCATATCCAGTCTATGAAAAGTGATCCATTCCTTGTGATGCTGCTTTTTGTGGCCCAGAACCTTATGACATGTTAAAGTGAGTGCGTCCTTGATAACTTTCCAGTTGTTCTCCACGGAAATTAACTTTCCATTAGGTAGGTTGTGAAGAGTCTGGAACCTATTGATGAGGGCTATCTCGAATTCGTCCAGTCTGTCAGTTTCTCGAAGAAAGGCTGAAATAAACAGTTGTGACAATGTCCGCTCCGTCATCCTGTGCTTCTTTAGTCTCAGTTATATCTTGACGACCAGCAAGTGGTGATCTGAAGCTACATCAACTTCTATCTAGGTTCTCACGTCCTTCATTGTCCTTCTGAAGTTTTATTGATACAGATGTGGTGGATTTGGTCCTATACGGTATATTCCTGTGAAATCTATGCGGCTTTGTAAGCGCGTTTATGTGGGAAGGTGTTGCCACAACTGATCAGTTTGTTGAAGGCATATGGGTTTGCAAATCTCTCATCAATTTCGTTCTTTTCTGTGAATGAACGTCATCCTATGATGTCTTCATATTCGGTGTTGTCCATTCCAAACTTAGCATTTAAGTCTCTCATCAAAATTGTCAAGTCCTTTGTTGGGCAATTCTCATCGGTTGACTGCAGCTTATCGTAAAATCGATCTTTACCGTCTTCATTTTAGTCGTTGGTGGGCGCATAGCATTAAGTAGCATACATTTTATTGCCCTCTTTCCTTATTTTGAAGGAGACTTTGATGATCCTGGGTCGATGAGATTCACATCCTATAAGTGCTTTTTGTGATTGTTTGGATAGCATCAGTGTAACTCCTTGTGTATGTGAAGCATCGTTTCTCTTCATGATCGAAGCATAACAGCGGGTTCTTCTGAAGCTAGTCTTTGTTGTCTAATCTGAGTCCTATGTGTTTTACTGATTTCAAGCACATTCAGGTAGTACCGTTTCATTTCTGCAGCAAGTCGGATACCCCTCCTGGTCTCTCACATTGTAAGAGCCTTCCGCGTACCTAGATTAGTGGTTGTTCTGGTTGTCAGAAGGAGGGACCTCAAACCTAGGTTTTCATCATGAGACATCATAACTCTTCTAAATAAAGATCTTATAACCTCCAGGACAGGGTTTAAATGGTTCGAACTATTTTTTCGTGTTAGCGTTTTTTAGTGACTTAGTTGCTTACGGGATGAAGTAGCTAAATCCCTACCCAAACCCCCTTCTTTATCCGGGCTAGAGACCGGCAACAGCTCCTGAGGGATCCATGTGAAGTTTCATCGTAAATGCTGTTTGGTAAAATTGTACCGCATGGAGGGGAAAAAGCAACTGATCAAATTTGTTTAATCAACTATCTGCTGGACTCTCAATTCAAGTTGTTTCCTGTTGCTAATTATTCTTGTAATGTCTGCCAGCGATTCCCGAACCGGTGCGTCCTTCAGTCTTTCTCTAACCCTTCCGTCTTCTGCATTACAAGCTAGCGACTACCTCATTATGCAGTTTGATTTGCTCTATCGACCTCTAGAGTGTTTTTCTGATTTTCTTTTGAACTATGGGCTGATTTATTCTCTATCACAATAAGATGTTGCTGAGTTTATCCAGTCAAGGGATCTGGAATGTCTTAAGTAGACAATTCTTTATAAACAGGTGTGCCTGTGTGATGATGGCTGAAGTGGGTGTGCAATTTTTCACTCGGTAGTTTACAACTATCTCGACGTTTGTATTGACGTTTCTGACTTCGATATTGGTTGACATTTGATTTGATTCTCATGTGTTCTTTGAATGTGGAGATGCTGGTCTTGCCTTGCCAATCCGTGCATTCACTTTTGCATCAGATGCTCTATTTTAATCGATGATGCTGACCAGTTACTTAAGAATTTCCAACTCTTTCGAAGTTTCTTCACCAGAATTTCCCGAGTTGGTGCAGTCTGTGTTGTATTTCAGGATCTCGCCTTTCCTCTTAAACACATTTAGGCTAATCACTGCATTTGTCGCGGTGTATGGGAAAGAAAAGCTAGGTCATATTTTTAGTTCAAAATTGTATGACCTCTTCTAATCTGTCCATTATATTCGTGCTTCCTCTCAATAAACCCCAACTAATCGACCACGAGAAGAAAGGAAACGTGGAGGGAGAGACTTGCCACAGCTGAAAACCTGGAGGTACTGAGTGATCCTATCAAGCTAGTGTAGGACTACTCAGCAGTGCTCATCCACGGTATCGCATGCATGGGTTGATCTATGTTGGACATCAACATGTTGGCTTAGCGGTCTAGAGGTTGAGCGTTTGCGTTCTAGACCGACGGTCCCGGGTTTGAACCTGGAGGCGGGTTTGTAGCAGCACACTGCTGGAGAGACCCATACGTGGACGAATCCGCCCTTCAATGTCCCCAAGTTTTCAACAGAGACGCGGCTTGCATTAATTCATGAATTCGACTAATAAAATTATGCGTCTAGTCGAATAATACTGTTCTAAGTTAAATAATCATCACACTTAATTACGCAACAGTGATATGTAAATAAATGAATGAAAATCGTAAGACGAAACAAGGTCATTCAAATTGGTTAATGATAAAAATGATAAAAGGATTTCACGAATGAGTTTTATCAGTAAAAATCGTATGTTTTCTGTCTATTGACACTTATTAGATTACAACTACAAGTAATAATAAGAATAATTAAAAGCAACCTCATAAGATTCGCAAACATTTCGACTTGTTATGTCCATCAATGCTAGATTAAATCAACTTAGTAGAAATGACCGTTGCGTAAAATCATCTTTCATCTTAAATGTTTGTCTAGCCAAATTAAGAATGTAGATCATCATCATTGAGTGAAAACAAACGGAACAACGATCGAAACAATTTGTCTTTTTGCTTGTAATGTTTCTCCTGGCTAACGAACTAACTCAGATATTATGTCTCATACACATAGTCCCCTTTATCATTTAGAAAAGAGAAAGAACAAACATTCTAGCAGAATAGCATGAATTCATTTTTATTTCGTTGGTTCTCGTCAGTTGCGCACAACCTGTGATATTTAAAATCATAATTACACAATGGGTCTAAGTTACATGAAAGAGTTCGATTGGAAGTTATATTGAAGACACATTCGTATTGTATAGCAAGGGCGTAAATAAATTTAATAGACTGAATATTGTAAATATATACCTTATGTGAAAGAACATTCTACAACATTGATTGTGACAACAGTTCAAACGGCTAGAAACAAGTAAACATTGATAGGAATAAAATGAGTACAGTTCAGTTGACAAAATAAGATTATTAATTCGTAAGATAGTTGGAATAAAACTCAATGATGTAATAAATGCAAGAAAGAGTTTGAAGGAAAAATATATATGTTAAGATACAGAGAAGGAATATTAGTCACCGAGGCAAGGAAAGATTAATAACCATCTTTTTTTGAACACATAAATCAAGTTTTTGGCGTCTGATAGCAACGGCTTCAGCATACTTCAGAAGACTGGAGTTTGGCTGCTTACTAATTACCTTGAATGACTTTAGGGTATCGACCTGATGTCCTGTATCAAGGTGATATTTAGTGATTGCACTGTTTAGAGTCTTTTTTCTCATGTTCTGAGGCTTTTTGAAACATGTTCAAAAAACCTAACATATGCCCTCCTTTCTGTTCGGCCAATGCAGCTGCTGTGACAGGTACACGTTAATTTATTATGAACTAATTTGACCAAGGTTGTTAACAGGAGTACCTGAGAGGTGAAATGAACACTGTTGAAAAATTGTGAATATACTAGTTAGATAATTGAGAATACATTGGTTCCATTCACTGTATGACTAGAGTTGATCGCATTTGTTATAGAATGGAAGTATGAATTCATTTCTCATTGAATCATTTCAATAGACTCTGGATGACCATTTGTAGTGTCATCTGAGCAAGTTCGTCTAGTTTTGGCTGTCTGGGTCAAATATTTTGAATGTTTAAGTTTAAAAGAAGAAAAGATTCAAATTAACATAGTTTTTCACTTTGAAGCTACCTTGATTTATTATCCAAAATGATGTGATTCGTATTCGTTGATAACGCTCATTAATCTAGTACAAATTAGTGTAGTTCGACTGTCATTCTTCATATATAAATATCACAGTAAGGGAATGCGTGGTTAGATATTTCATATTTGTGAAATACTCCCTCGTGTACTAAGGTAGTTTGAAATAAGTTTCACTAATCCGTAAAATTTGATTGATGTTCTAACAGTATAACATTGTGATGCACTGTTTTTTTTTCTTAAATTCATATCTCTTTTCACAGTTGAAATTATGTCGGAAACTCCAACATCATTGTCGGTTATTGGAGCTGGTCTACCAAGAACCGGAACGTTGAGTATGAAAAAGGCATTGGAAATAATTTACACTCAACCTTGTTATCATGGTTATGAACTTGTGACCAGAAAACAATGTGACATTCCTAGATGGCAAATGCTTGTCGACGAGGTACGAACGACGCGTCGTGAAGAGAAGATACATAAATATTTAAGTGAGATATTGACTGGTTATGGATCTGTGGTTAATACCCACGCGTGTTGGTTGTACAAAGAAATGATGACTTTATACCCTAACGCAAAGGTGGGTTGAGAGTTTTTATTATGTGGATGCTTATAATCACTGGATTTGATCATTTCAAATAAATGAGATCTCTGAAACTACTATTCGATTCATGTATATATATCACATTGTTTGAGAACAAGTAACAATTATCTTGTGTTATGTTTTACTGTAATTATGTACTTTATTCACATAGTATTTTAATGACACGTACTGGGATATTCAATTGCTTCTTTAATTAGCAAACGATTCTTAGTATACCAATTCAACCAATGTGTAACTTGTTAATAAAATTATTAGTTGGACAACATTAGAACTTCCTGAATTAAAAATTATTATTTCTCCAAAGCCTCCTCATTCTTTCTTCTTTACTCACTCATCATCAATAACTCAGCCTATAACAATGTGGATAAAAAATCTCTTTGATCTGTGTTTTTGTTATAGGTCCTACGGGCATGGTGAAACATGTTTGACGCCAAATTTTCACCTCGCGGTAATACCTGTCCTGAAATGGCCTACTGTGATATCGGGGTACTGAGGTTACTTTGATGAGTGTACTAAACAAACAAAATATTGCTGAAGTTGTAAACTTAGCAAAAGTCGCGAATATCTGTTCATTATAAAACTGTAATGAATAATTCAACATTACTGCCGAAATTAAATATTTGTGGGCTGATAACATTGAAGTTTGAGGGTGGAGTTACCACGAATAGTTTCTCAATAGCTCAAACAAACGTGATATATAAAATGGATCAAAATACTGTTTCGGTATAGATCTTTGAGTGACTTTTAATATGTGTTATTTCTATATCGATAATATGTTATTACACCATAAATCTCGTTTTATACAGGTTGTGCTAACAGTACGCGATAAAAACGATTGGTTGACCAGTTTTCGGCAAGTTATAATGCCAAAATCAGATGGTCCGCGTAGAAAGCAATTCGAGGAAGCGAAACGACGTTCGGGAATCCCTCTTGATTTAGACAAACTTGCTACTGATTCGTTTAAACTAGCATTTCAAAAGAATGATATTGATTTTGATGATGATGCAATGTTACTTGAATGCTACGAAGAACATATCAAAACTCTTCAGGAAAATATACCATCTACACGTCTTCTGGTACATCGACTTGGAGATGGATGGGAACCCTTGTGTAGATTCTTGAATGTGGATATACCAGTTAATATACCGTACCCCGAAGCTGGTAAACAGTCTGATTTGCAAAATCTGAGGGAATTAATAAAGAATTGTGGATCAATTCAGGATGTCGCTAGAATGCATCCAGGAATTATATAAACTTGAAGTAAACACGAATTGTATTGAACACTGACGTTATTATTAGCTGGGAAATAAAATTGTCATCAAGCTTTGAATTCCACCTTGTTATTGACGGCCATTGTAATTTTAATGGAAAATAAAGTCAGTATAATAAACCATAACTTTGGATTTCTCCATTATTATCTTGTTACACATAATAATGCACATCAAATACAGCTAGTTTATCACAGTCAAAAAACTGAATGTAGGGATGACGTGATGAAGGTTATTGAACTACATTTAGGTGTCTTAAGCAGTGATTAGAATTTCAAGAGCAACAACTTTCCCAACCCGATCCATGTTGTTAGAAGAAATTTGAACTTTCTTCTGAACTGGTAGGATCACATACATTTGAGTATATAATTTTTGCCAAATGAATTAAGTCTCACCAGATTAAAGATTGATGTGGGAACACACGCTCAATCGGACTCATACAATACTTGACATAGTGAATTAAGTGTCTTGATTGCAATGAGTAGACAAATATTACGATAGTTGAATGCTTTACTACTTATGATGCGCAATCCGGAAGTGATAACAGTTTTCACGTGGTCTGAGACATTCTCGTCTTAATCGTTTTTAGGGTGTACTTTAGTTGTTCTTTTATGAATCAGTGATTGCTTTGTACTTGATGACTGCCTGATTTCTGATCTCGAATAGAATATGTGCCTTTGCGCTCACCTACTTTCCTCTGGTTTGATTGCTTTATCTATGGGATTTCTAGTTCGTACAATAATTCAATTATTTATGAGCATCACAGTTTTGTACTGAGATCATGGAGACAATTTTGACGGACACTTATTAGTTTATACATGCCTGGAGAGGACTTCGTTTACTACATATCTTATATAATCTCCAAGCAGTTGACATTGATACGCCTTTATCTTTGGATTACACTTGTTGTAATACAAGTATTCAAATGGTCGTCAATCTTGCACGTAATAACTGAACACCTTTCATCTGAAAGATGTTATGCACGTATAGTCTCAGATCCTTGTACTAAACCGGTTAATAAGTAGTAATAATTATATTATCAGATATTCTATTTAGTTAAACAAGCCCTCTACTCACCTAGATTCGCATTGTAGCAGTGGCTATGGTGAAAGAGAATTTTCGCCAACTTCGAGGCCAACAAATTTGAACTCCTATGTCTGACGATTTCGTACTCAGCTGTGTTGATGTTTGATAACATATGAATGTAGATGGTCTAAGTCAGTTTCACAGTTGGCGCGCTTCAGGAAAGTTGCGTTGCGACGTGCAACTGATGGTTGATAATAGATTCATGGGAAGAGGGGGGCTCCTAGAAATCGCGACCCTACATCGCCTTGGAACATCTGTGGCTTTAAGGATGGTGCTAGACGAGGTCACCCGTTCCTTACATCAAGGAGGCTGTCTCTACTAGTTCCATGTTACAAGCAAATCAGATAGTTCAAGCGTTTGTATTATGGGTTAGATATCCATTTATTATATCACACTGCTATGAAGATAACTAATCGTGAAAGTTAAAAAAACGGGCGAGATTATGTGGTTTAAAGATAATAGGACTAATAGCTTCGTATGATCGGCCTAGGTAGATCAGCATTTATAAGACTAGTGAGTTAACTGTCTACTTACAATAGAAAAAAGGATACTAGCACTTAGGAAGAATCATGTATATTTATTGGGCAGAGAGATTCAGGAACTGAAAGTAAGGGTTAGGAGCATAAGGCCATGAATAATAATCAATGGATAATAGGAGAGGTTAAACTATATGTTCTGTAATTTTGTTATACTCATATTAAAAACGATAGGGCTCGTTGTATCCGTGTTCCGTCTAGACATTAGGCGGTCCATAATAAAGTGTCCCATTGGTTGGCGGGAGTTCAAGGAAAGATTGAAGCTCTTTAGAGTCTAAAAACAGGGTTATTAGCCCTTTGAATTTGGTAAATGTGTCACAGTTACGGATAGACATTGGCAACCCGTTTCACAATAAACTGTACCGTACTGTAGAAAACTTACAACGCATTTGTGTTTGGTGTTTTACGGCAAGTAGTGTATATGAGTTGTTTCCTAGTCTATAGGCTGGGTCGTGGGTCATAGTTGGGCAGGAGGTTAGAAATGAGAGTCCATATATCGCTCTGTATATAAATATTACATTATTCTTTAGCCTACGGCCCCATAAAGGTTCTAAAGAGAGGTGCTTACATCTATCTGTGTAATCGGCATTCGAGTTACTTCCTAGAAGTTGGCGTATGAAGCGTCTTTGAAGGTCTTCTACTCTTATCTTATCTGTGGTATTCATATTAGAGAAGATAAAACAGCGGTATTCCAGGGAAGGTCGTACACATATTTTGTAGAGAGTAAGCTTAGCCTCTGTTGTGGAGAAATTTCTCATTATGAAAGCAATTTGCCGTCTACATTTAGAAATAATAGATGAGGCATGTTCTTTAAAGTTCAGACTTCTTGTGTAATGAATTCCTAGATCGTATACTGATTTGAGTGTCTGGACTCTACTTTTATTTAAATGAAGTTGCAGTTTATAGGGGTGCTTTCCAAAGTGCATGATCCCGCACTTGTTGAGGTTAAATGGTAATTGCCATTTTTCACTCCAGATAGTTAAGTTACTGAGGTTATTTTGGATCAGGGGTAGACTTTCGCTTAGGGTCTCAGGCTTATAGTTATATACTATTTCGAGATCATCAGCATATGAGTATGGCTTCCCAAATTTTATGTTGTTACATATATCGTTTATATACATACGAAACAAGAGTGGACCTAATACGGTTCCCCGGATGACTCCACTAGTTATTGGTCTAGTTGATGAGAGACAGCCTCCAAATGCCCTGGTACGGCCGAGTGTGGGGAGAGTCCGCTCTCCCTCTCGAAATGCTCTCACATGGCCATGCGTATATAGCCTCTGCCAGGGAAGTCCTACTCACTGCCTTCTCGTGACGGGGGTGTTGTTTACAAAAATGAGAGGACGGAAACCGAATGTCCGGCGCTTTAACCGGACCCCAAACCAATGGTGCACATGGGCCCCAGTATTCTAAAAGGATAAATGGCGCATGAACCAATCGTTAGTCACCGGCTACCATGGAACTGCATCTCCTTTCAATGCTCCGCTGCCTTGTGATTAGACATTCAGGTAGAAGGCTCTGGGTGCGGCCTCCTAAGAAAACTACCTGCTTTGGTTTGGTCACCCGGACAGTATCACAGCCCTCACACAAATCAAATGAGATCTGTGTGGTGCATATTTATTTGGTGCCTTCTTGTACCAATATCTATGTATTCAAATAAAATAAAAAAATATGTTAAGAAAGAAGCAAACTATGAATACAGTGGGTTGTTTATTCCGAAAGACTTAAGTTGGACGAGAAGCCTTTTATGTGGGACCCTATCAAAGGCTTTCTTGAAGTCTAAGAACAGGACTGATACAAGGAGTCCTTTGTTTCGTTTCTGAGTAATGTCATTCAGGTAGTCTACTAGGCAAGTGTCGTATGATTTGGAGGTCGAGGTGAGATTATTAGTAAGTAGATGTTGGACTACATCCGCCTTAACTACCTTTTCCATCACTCTAGATACCACTAAAGTTATGTTTATGGGTCGGTAATTGTCAACGTTTGCATCACGTCCCGTTTTCATTTTGGAAATGATATATGTAGTTTTCCAGGCAGTAGGGTACCACGCTGTAGAGTGATATCGCAAATAGTTTGAGAAGCAAAACACACATATCATCATCTCCAGGTTTTACCATACTAGCTGGAATGCCATCTGGTCCATCAGTGTAGGGGTGTTTCAATGTACTAATTGCCTTAGAGATATTTTGTACATTGGAGTCTACATAAGTAATTTCACAGGGAGGTACTGGGATTGGTTCTGAATCGTTCAGTGGTTTTTCTTTAGTTAGTGAGAAACAAGTGTTCACTAAATACTTCCGTATCAAGTTTAGGATCTTCGTATACCTGTTTGTCTTCAATGACGATGCTCCCTCTCGATTTGGAACGTTTAAGCTTATTTTAAAGGAGTATGGTGAGTGCAGACGAGTTATTGTTAAGTTCGACTGCACGTTTTTTCTGTGCGACTGCTTTTTGTGTACTTATTGCCTCTGTTCGGATAATTATTTCAGTCATCGTCACTAAAGAGGAAAAGTCATTAAAGTTGTGGAATCGAGTACAATGTCTTTGAAGACGTCTTCGTGTACCGACCGGTATGTAGAAATCTTTAGAGAATGTAGGTCTACAGTATTCTAAAGGTGCGACTTTGTTGATGATACTTCTGATGTTGAGATAGAATATATTTGCTAGTGTGTCGGCATTGTTTGCAGTAAAGAAAGTTCTCCAATCAGTGCTCCTTAGGTAACTGTGGAAGTTATTCCAATCAACCTTGGGATAGTTTCTACGAAGTGTTACGGTTCAACGTCCACCGGTTGTATATTAAGTCTGACAATGTTGTGATCACAACCTCTAAACGTTTTTCCAATATACACAGTATTGGAGATGGGGCCACTGGTAAAGAATAAATCTAAGGTATTTTGATGTCTGGTAGGGCTATTGACATACTGAGTCCATTGTCCAAGCTCAATAAATGATTTATAACGTTTCGGCGCCTCGACTGGGAACCAAGAAATTTCGGGCATGTTGAACTCACTACAAATAAGCTTGCTTGTGAATGGAAGGGATGATGCTAGTGTGAATACCTCCAATAATACTGCTATGTCATCTATTGATGTGTTAGGTTGAAGGTAAACACAGCCGAACTGTAAGGTAACAGAATTCGACGGCCTTAATACAATCCAAAACGAATCCTTCAGTTTGTTTAGTTCAGGCATATCACGTAGTAGTGAGTTTAGTTTACAGTGTGTGTAAGTAAGGCATCTCCGCCTCATCTTTTTAATCTATCCCTTCTATATAGAAAATAGTTATCAAGAGATATACATAGATCGGAAATATTACTGTTAGTTCATGCTTCAGATATCATTAAGTGATGGTTGAAATATAGATACAAACAGGGCTAAATCCGTCTTTTTGTTGCAGATCGACTTAGCGTTGATGAGACATATATTAAACAAATGGCCTACTAAGTTAAAATGGGTGAGAGTATCTGAAATAAAGTTTTTTAACTCTCGTGGGTATGAGATGAGTTTGAAGTGAGGGATTGAATGTTATTCAGTAGCTCGGTATTTTGATAGCTAGACTTAGTGGGAGATGTATCAAAGGAGCTAGTGAAGTTGATTGGGAGAGGTTACCCAGGAGGAAAGGGTGAGAGTGTGTCCTAGGAATTTTAAGGAGTCAGTTCCGATTTGGCATTCCTGAATGTTTACAGTAATGCCATGTTTTTGTAGTCTGTCGAAAACAAGATCTAGGTGCTGGAGATGGGATTCTTTGTCAATACTTGCTATTAGGCAGTCATCAACATACGCTTGTACGAAGTTGAGACCTCGAAAAACGTCGTCTATGAACCTATGGAAGGTTTGTGCAGCGTTTCGTGGGCCGAAAGGCATCCGCAAAAGATCGTAAAGTCTGAGGGGGTTTATAATCGCGGATTTTGGAATATCGTCAGTAGCCATAGGAATTTCGTTATACGCTTTAACCAAGTCGATTTTCGAAAAGACAGTTGTACCTTTGAAGGTAGCTGTCAAATCGTGAGTGTGAGGCAACGGGTAACTATCGGGAATGGTTTTTGCATTCAGTCGCCGATAGCCACCAGTTGGACTCCAATCGTTGTTGTTCTTTTTAAGGACCATGTGCAACGCGGATGCACATGAGCTGTTTTTACGGCCTTATGTTACCTAAGTCTATCATGTGATCGAATTCATTTTTCGCCAACCTTAACTTTTCGGGGGCAAGTCAATGGGCTTTAGAGAATACAGGTGGTTCTGTAGTTGTGATTTGATGTGTAACGTTGCTGGTTACGCACGGCAATTTCGGTTGCGTTTGGTAAATGCCAGTACACTTATCGAGTAGTGGTTGATGGAATGGGTCTATCGTGTGCTTAATTGTGACGGGGTGATAATCTACAACCAGAGAAAGAAGTTACGCAAACAGATAAATTAATATTTCCGTCGACTGGCCTCCGTTTGAGCGTATCGATGATTAAATTGTGGTGCTGTTGGAGATCCATACCAATGATTGGTATAGAAACATCTTCAACTACAAAGATCCAGTGAATGGATTCGCGTGAACCCACGTTGAGATAAACGTACCTTTTGCCTTACGTAGCGATAGGATTTCCGTTTGCCGTCTGTAGATTTAAAACCGATTCATGAAGCCGGCCGTTGGAATTCGCTAGGAGAACGCTAAATTCTGCGCCAGTATCGACGAGGTAGCGACCTCTCGTTATCACATTTTTGACGTATAACAGATGGCTAGGTTCACCGACTACGGTTGCCGTTAAGCCGTGCCGGCTTGGAAGTTTCCCGAATCGTTTTTCGTGTGGATCGATTTTGAGGTGGGAAAATTGTAGGGTTTTCTTCAATTTCTGGAGGACTTTCCATACTGGTTATGATACCAGCACCAGTCGAGGTTATCCGTCTCGTGAGGCCTAGAGACATATCGCCTATGTGAAGTGCTTCTTCATGGTGTGTGTAACCGTTTACGGTCGTTACAAAGTTTAAGATAACGTGTGAGTGTATGATATAACTCTGTAATGTCATTCTGGGTTGTTTGGGGGCTTTCTTCGACTGAAAAAACCTCGGCATTAAAAGATTTAGCGATTTCGAGGATACGGTCGGCAGATGCAGCCAGCTCGTGTACGGCGTTGTTTTGTCGAGACCAGCACAGCTTGCACCTAATGAGGAGGTTCGGATAAGTAAGATTGTTTGAACAGGCCATCATCGAAGGTTTTTTGGCCAATAACTCCACTTATTCTTTTCAACATGTCTGTCGCAGAACGTGTTGCAGGTCGATGTTGTTAGGGAGTTGGTCTAAACTTTGTCGATCGGTTAGATCTCCGCGTTTGAGGATGGCATGTTTTAACGTTTGGTATTAGTCAGAACCATCACTAGTAATCATACTAGGTGTTACGTACCTGTTGAATTCGCGCGGTAGCGCCTTGACTACTGCAAGGAATTGTGTACGTGTGTCGTTCACGCCGTGCTCGTAGAAGTCGGCTTCTGAGTAGCAAAATCAGGCTTCGATATTGTCTGGCCAAGAGGGCATTAGTTGGGACGAAGGTGGGGACATAGTCTTCAACTTAAGTACCTTAGGTGTCTGCTCAGTCACAGCGAAATATCAAGTACGAGAACGAACGAGTGAGAAATATATATGCAAAAAACACGGAAAAAATGCCACAATGTATAAAAAAGTAAAATAAGGCAATGACATGTGAAATCCCAAAAAGGAACAGACTCACAGTTTACAATTTAGTGCACTAGATTACGTTGTGCTCACCAATGAAGATGCCACAGGTATCCAGAGTTTGACAATGCTTTAACCAGTAACACCTTCCAATATGAAGCGTACCCTCCAAGTGAAATCAAAGGACAGAAGCGAGGAGGTTCGAAGATATATTTGATAGACTACCAATATATGGAGGACGGTCTGATCTAATCTGGCTAGCTATTGTAGTAGATGTTGAGCACGGCGTTCTCATACGTGATCTGGTGCGGATGCATGACCGAGCGCCTTCAGCTAGATGAGTCCATTAAAACCAATGTGGTCAGCATCCAATGTCGAAAACTTACAGAGCTATTTATTTTGGGGATTTATTTACCGCTACAGGAGTACCCTCTGATGAATATTGTACGGGGGAAAGAAGTTTATGGTTTGCATGTGCTATATGCTTCAACAGAGGCGTCACTAGGGGTCGTATTCCAAAAAATTCTTGTACAGGCCTGCTGTGAAGTTTGTGGTTATTTGCAAAATAGTCTTGGTGGTTGGACACGTAGATCCTATTATAGCTATTAACGTTAGAGTGCGAGAGGTCTGCTGCGCGTAACTGGAAGGAGTTGCGACGGTTATTGTACGCGGGAGCCCTTTCTATATGGTGGGTTGGTACTAAAGGGTGTGAAAAGGTTTCTTTCTGCGAGTAGTTACCATTGTGATCTTGAGGAATGTAGATAGGGTGTAGAGTGAGAAACCTATTGTTGCCATTCTTATTAATGGTTTTAAGCTTAAAGGGGTGATTGGAGTGATCCGTACTCCGGTAGCTTGTGTTAGTCTGTGTGTAAAAAGGCTTGTTACGCTGAAGCCCACTACCCATTTTGCAACTGAGAGGTTTTGAAGGCAAGTTATATGATATCAGCGGGAGAACCTGTTCACTGTTATTGGGATACCTATAGAGCAGTCAGGTTGAACCTTACGTGTTTCCGTATTCAGTATTGTGAGTCTTATCTTCCCACTTTTTTGTCAGAGCTGGAGTCTTTTGTTGTCTTTGTGAGATGAATTTAGGCTCATTCGATTCAACATGTGGAGTATCTTTAGGAAGAATAATTTTCAAGTGTATAGGTTTAGTTTGATGCGTGTTGTCACACGACTCACATCTTAGTACATTACTGAGCGAACAGCTGGGATTAGACATGTCGTTATGTTTTTTGGTGGCAGTCGGGATCCGTATCTTATATAAACCTTTCTGATCATCAGACTCATCTAGATTAACAGAGTGATCGACCGTTCGTGGAGTGATGTCATATTTATTGTTGAAAACTGTCTCTGGCTGTTTACTTACTCTAATACTACCATGGAATCCTATCGCTTCACGTATTTTTACACGAATTGTTCGTGTTGCTCTTGAAATTCTAATCGCTGCTTAAGACACCTAAATGTAGTTCAATAACCTTCATCACGTCATCCCTACATTCAGTTTTTTGACTGTGATAAACTAGCTATTTTCAATGTGCATTATTATGTGTAACAAGATGATAATGGAGAAATCCAAAGTTATGGTTTATTATACTGACTTTATTTTCCATTAAAATTACAATGGCCGTCAATAACAAGGTGGAATTCAAAGCTTGATGACAATTTTATTTCCCAGCTAATAATAACGTCAGTGTTCAATACAATTCGTGTTTACTTCAAGTTTATATAATTCCTGGATGCATTCTAGCGACATCCTGAATTGATCCACAATTCTTTATTAATTCCCTCAGATTTTGCAAATCAGACTGTTTACCAGCTTCGGGGTACGGTATATTAACTGGTATATCCACATTCAAGAATCTACACAAGGGTTCCCATCCATCTCCAAGTCGATGTACCAGAAGACGTGTAGATGGTATATTTTCCTGAAGAGTTTTGATATGTTCTTCGTAGCATTCAAGTAACATTGTATCATCATCGATGATTTACTAGTAACGCGTTGTACAATATAAAACACGACATATCTTATGTACACTTACACTTATGTGTATAATTTTCATTAAATATAACTATACAACATTCCTTCTATTTCTTACTATTATCTCATATAACCTAACGACAGGCACGAGCCATATGCACAGCACACACTAGGTTCCTCCTAATTTTGTATAAGCCCGTTTCTTAAAACGATTTTAACTACGCAATTCACTTTACTATTCTTTGTACAAACACGGACATTTTTCCATATATCTTTGCGGGCAGGAGTTGTCATAGCAACTCACGTGCAATTGAGTTTGTTCTCATTTAAGCTGGTCAAGCCCTTTTGTCAACTTATTTAGCGAACAGAGTCATCCGTACTATAACAACTTATTGTACCTTTATTATTGTTGTGCTTGTATGAAATATGTATGCGCGAACATTGCTTACCGCCTACGCATATATTCATTCTGCTAGCTTCATTATTAGCTGCCTAATTGATTCCATAATCCATTCATTTCCCTATATATATATATATATATATATATATATATATATATATACATTTAACACTCTACACTATCGGTTCGCTAACTCACTCACTCGCCCCTCTGCTTTGTGGTCTGAGTTATCTGCTAATAAAACTGTAGTCCCTGCTTTTCTTTGCCTTCTGAATTTAAACACCGTTGACGATTATATGATAACGGTTACGAGGGTGACTGGTTAACGAAACACAGACACTATAATGGGTAGGGCTCGGAATATGAAGGTTTGATATTTTCCTGTACGAAATCGTCAGACATAGGAGTTCAAATTTGTTGGCCTCGAAGTTGGCGAAAATTCTCTTTCACTATAGCCACTGCTACAATGCGAATCTAGGTGAGTAGAGGGCTTGTTTAACTAAATAGAATATCTGATAATATAATTATTACTACTTATTAACCGGTTTAGTACAAGGATCTGAGACTATACGTGCATAACATCTTTCAGATGAAAGGTGTTCAGTTATTACGTGCAAGATTGACGACCATTTGAATACTTGTATTACAACAAGTGTAATCCAAAGATAAAGGCGTATCAATGTCAACTGCTTGGAGATTATATAAGATATGTAGTAAACGAAGTCCTCTCCAGGCATGTATAAACTAATAAGTGTCCGTCAAAATTGTCTCCATGATCTCAGTACAAAACTGTGATGCTCATAAATAATTGAATTATTGTACGAACTAGAAATCCCATAGATAAAGCAATCAAACCAGAGGAAAGTAGGTGAGCGCAAAGGCACATATTCTATTCGAGATCAGAAATCAGGCAGTCATCAAGTACAAAGCAATCACTGATTCATAAAAGAACAACTAAAGTACACCCTAAAAACGATTAAGACGAGAATGTCTCAGACCACGTGAAAACTGTTATCAACAGGAGTGTGGTAATATGCTCTAACTAAATAGATCTTCGAGAAGACAGGAGCGCCTTCTATACTGTAGGTAAAATTGTGGATGTTGGTTATGGGATATTTATCGATTACTGTTTGCTTATTAAGTGCTCGGTAGTCTCCACATTACCTATCTTCTCCATTCTTTTTCAAGCCACATGTAGTAGGAATGCCCACGGGCTGTTCGAGTGCCATAAATGCCCAGCCCCATCAACTTTCCGAATTCTTGTTTTGCAATTGCTAGTCTTCTTGGGCCTAATCTTTTTCACCTTGCATTAATTGGTGGCCCATTCGTTATGATATGTTGCCGAATGGGTTGCTTGAAATCCGCATTATCGTATGTTACTTTCACAAGTTCGGGAAATCCCTTTGACAACACTTTATGTGAGTCATCGCGGCTTTTGTCTATCACTAGATTCATGGAATTGGCTTCCGTATGTGTTCCTCTTATAGAAGTGGTGTGGCTACCATTTTTAAGTCTGAGACGCCACGAGTCTACTAGCAGAAGTTACATAGGAAATCGATGCCTATTATGGGCACTGATACATTTGCTATGAAAAAGTTCCAGCAATACGAAGCACCTCGTTCAAAATCTAGGGACAAATTTTGTTTGCCCAATGTCTTGATATTCGATTTGTTTGCTGCTCTTAGAACTAGTGACGCATTAACGTTTCTTCTCTCCTCGCTTACTGGAGGTACTACGCTGATTTCCGATCCAGTATCAACTAAGAATTGCGCGCCTGTAGTTTGGTCTTAGATGTAAAACAGGCGACTATTTGCAGACAATATGTTTTTTGATGCCGTCGCAATGGACAATCTTGGGTGTCGCTTACCTAGTACGCTAAATCTACAAGGTTGTAAACACGTCCTAGCTCTACAGCCGTACATTTGATTATACCAGCATATCAAGGGAGCTGTGCGCTGTCTAGAATCTGGTCGGTTTCTATCGGGCGAGTGCTCCCGTGATGATTTTTGTGGCCTTTCGCTCTGGATTAATTCTATGAGCTCGTAGCACAAAACATTCATCGCTTTCTTTAGAGTACTAGGTATATCATCTACAATCACGCTGTGTAACGGAGGGCATGTTTACTTGATTCTTTCGTATTTTCTATCGGCTATTTTTGCTATGTTGTCTATGTCGGCGTCCGTATCTCCGACGGCAAGGATCTGTTGTACATTTGATGGGAGTCGGCGAAGCCACAGTTGATAAAACAGGTTATTGTCTATTTGTCTATCGCCTAACAGACTTTTTCATATACGTTTTTATCTGTGATGGAGTTCTATCCCTCATTTGTCCTTGGCTAGGAAGCTATTTAATAGTTTGTTGGTCACTTAGAGAGAGAGTTTTAATTACTGATTGCTTTAGTACGTCGTATGGTTTTTCAGCGTCCGGTTCAGCTAACGCTTCTCGTACGCTATCTGCTACTTCATCTGGAAGAAGTGTGCTTGTGAGGCCGAATTTATCTCTTTGTAAGTTAACGCGGTTACTCGGTAAATAATTTTCAAATCTAATAAACCAAAGTTTTGGTCGGTGACTTTAAAAGAGGGGGCAGGAAAATTAAGTAACCTCACGGACTGGGTTTGTTGTAAACTTGGCACAGTGTTTACGGAAGACATGTTTATAAAAACATTTAAACAACATACGAACATAATGTAACTGTCATAAAGAAAAATGGACGGAGAAAAACAATAATAGTAACAAATGGTACAATTTATAACATGGAACAGACTTACTAAATTGTACCAATATATCAATTGTTTGTGAATAATCGTTATTTATTATGAATATTATCGTCAAGTTAAATAATGTTGATGAAGTAATGTACGTGTAATTCAAATAATAATATAATAAATCCACAGTCAAGATTATAGTCCATATGATAACCCAAATTGAGAAAAAGTGCGTTGAAATTGATTTTATTATCGAATGTCATTTCCTGGTCTCACGTCGGTGTTATCAATTCTGTAGTGGCTATGCTTGGCGTTGTCGTAGTTGCAATAACGTTTTTCCTTCAATAATGCTAAAACTAAACCGCTGTTATTGCTCTAATTTTAAAACTTGTCTGAACTTAACCACTCGAATGACGACAGAAAAAATCATACATGCGTTGTTGTGATTATATTCCTATCAAATTCAGAATGTGAATGAGAAAGTTGCGAAAAATTATTTTTGTTCAACATGACTTTCCTGCTATCCTCAACATTCATTCTGCATTCAGAAATGTTAAAAGCTTTCGATGTAAATAAGAAAGAACCACCAACGCAATTTTCGGATACTGAGCAGCTCATTTAATCAGGCATTCGGTAAATGGAATCAGAATGTACACATAGTCAACAGTTTCAACTCATGTACACAAACAGACCTGTGATGTAATTCGAGTGTTGTGAGAGACTCAATAATCTCATTAAAACCTCTCGTAAGTGGTTATGATGGAGTACCGGGTAATTTAATTAATTATGGGGTTCCTGACACTTATGTCTCGCCTGTCAAAATATTCAACCTGTTTCTTGATTGAAGCACTTTCCATTGCCAATGGAAACAACGTACATCATCACTCACATTCAAAGAGGATGCAGTTTGCAGTTAGGTAACTATTGCTCGACTATCCACACATCTATCTCATCTAGAACATGCAGATTATTAATAAGTAAATCGAAAATCATCAAGTTAAACACAATTGTTTTCCAAGTCGTCATGGATAACCCATCACCTAGAATATTTTGATTATATAATATGTAATACGGATGAAGAGTAGCTATTTGTTTCTCGCTTCCTTGACTTTACTAAAGCGCTTGATAAAGTACAACAATCAATCCATTGTGATTACATGTCAGTCCTACAGGAGGTCGGTTGTGGCCCGGATAGCTCAGTGGTAACGTCTCTGACTGCGAAGCTGGGTGACACGGGATCGAATCCGCCAGGGAGCACCAGTTCCCTCAAAGATTACAGGTACACCTTGATGACGAGTGCCAAGTAGCACAAAACCCGGGTCCATGGTTTCCTGTCGACTACCTCCAACCACCATATAATCTTACAATAATGCCCGCGGTGTCCAGTCACCTAGACTAATGGCCACGTTGCAACATGATGGACAGCATTCGATCTGCACTAATAATAAGGACTAGACACGCATGATATTGGTCACCCAGTGATCAATCCATTGTGAAAGTACAACACCCTTGTTCAAATTAAGGTCCCGTTATGATAAATAAAATGCGTAGATAGATCTTATTCGTCTTAAAAGATTGAAACTAGCGGGTGAAAATAGGGCAACAATTCTCTGAACCTCATCACATTACTAGTGCTGTACTCCATGGTCCAGTCACCGGACACCTGCTATTCATCTTGTATATTGAGAACACATGCAATCGCTTTAAACTTGGCAAAACGCTTCTGTTTGCTGACGACTTTGAAGTAGTACAGGCATTCGACCTCCGTCCCAATTTAAACGCTAGTTGAATAATACAAAATGATCTGGATAAACTCCAAAAATAATGTCATGCGTGATTCCTGTATCTTTATGACGAATAGTGTGGGTACATGTACGTGGGCCCGTTTTGTCCGCTTGTAAGCTTGTTGCTGAACAAACTGTAATTCATACAGCTATGTAGCATCTCTGATCTAGGAATAAAATGTTCTGAAATTCTTTCATTCATCGAATAGGCTGCATCCAAAGTCTTTAAAGCCCGTAGACCACTTAAATAAATCTAAAATAACCTTCTATTATGTATATGTTTGGCTTCAAATAAAATAATTCCCGATTATAATTAGTTGCACGCGTTCCTTTGATTGACAGAAAATTGTGAGAATGCAGCGTCAACATCAAAACAATCGGCTTCTAGTGACCATTTCACACATTGCAATCATTCCACTTCTGAATGGCCTCTATATTCTGACACGTCTCAGTTCAAACAGTGCTTTACTCATTTCCGATTTTTATGCTTCATACTCCTTTTTCGTAACTTGAATAAATGTGCTTCGTTTGATAACAGCAACCATTGATGGTGTTGCACAAATCGAGCTTTGGATCACAGTCCGAAAAACCTAAAGATGCAACAAGAATTTGTAACTTGACAACTCCTTAACCAGTAACATCCTCTATGATCGAAAGGTTTCGATACAGTGAAATCAGAGGCGGAGAGATTTGAAGTTATATTTGATAGAATATCGACATATCGAGAAATGACTAATCTAAGCTGGCTAGCAGATATAGGAAATGCGAAGCACTCAATTACCACCACTACAATTATGTTGAAACCAGAGATGTCTAAAGCGGAAAATCAGAAACTGTTCAATCAAAAGAAGCTCAGAAAATATCCCAAATTATCGTTCGTATTCTACCAGTATGGAAATCTTTTCATTACCGGTAAATGTAGTTTTTCTTAGTTACTTACTGTCTTATTCATACTTTGATCAGCAATAAAATCCACACCATGTATAATATGTTGTGATGCATAATTTACTATATAACTGATACGATCAGTTGTTATCATAGCATTGTGATATACTAAATCAATATTCAGTCGACAACACAAGGGCTTCAGCTCTCCGATTTGCTTGTAGCCTGAAGCTAGTAGTGACAGAGTATTCCAAATAGGTATACAGCATAAAGCTTAGATCAAAACAGCCTAACATCAGAGAAGGAGATCGTGATCTTACTGACGTTACGGATCGTTATAGTCAAGTGCAATTCGCACGAACTAATCAAATGATACTGAATATTTCTTCGACTCATGCCTGTGTAAGAGGTCACACCCTAATTCTTCCATCACAAATGACCAAACTTCAATATTTAGTAACACTGTCCTTCTGGATGCTCAACCTTCCCATTTCCAGCACCCTCACGGTATACCAAAGATAATATTTGTGGAACATAAGACATTGTGCTGCGCCATCACATGAATTTATCAGTCATCTTTCATTTAGTCTAATCGGAAATCATTAAATATTATTTCAGTTCACTAGGACAGTGTGATATAAGAACAGTTGAACAACTGAGATTTTCACTACCACATGAAGCAAGCGTGTGTGATGCATCGTGGATTGACATTTGAGAGTATCCAGTGAAATATTATGCTCATAGGATTAAAGAACGTCAAAATTATTCACCTGAACTGAAAAGCCTAACTCTTGTCAAATCTCTGAGCAATACCTTTCATGATACCTGAAAATTGAAGAATTTCTTAGGTGACGTATTCTTTTCACTCAAATGTAGTAAACTAGTTGGTTTATTACTAATGTTCATGTATCTGAGGCATACATACATTTAAATAGTTTCATTATTTACCTTATGCCTTATGATTTACAATAAACAACTTGAACCCATTATGTAATTTCAAAAGCAACAATGATTTTACTTTGGATTAGTGGTATACAGTCATCAGTTCTCTAAAAAATCCACGTGCCGGAATATCTGTCACTGAATCATATCTATTCATCATGTTTTAATGGCCCTAAATCTGACACCATTTAGCTGATGTAAAGGATAGTTATTGAAATACATGTCGCCGATCCTCGTATATACATATAGTCACACAAAAATTAGTTACAGATATGTGATGAGTCAGGTAAGAAATACGCACACATACGCTTACATACAACCAGTCAAGAAATTTGTTCGTTCTAACAAACATTCATAATACATCCTGAAATATTCATTCTACATACATGCTACATTTGTGATTACATGTAATCAATTGTATTTCAGATTTATTGCATTTCGATTACGTATGGATCATCTGTTTTCCCATTGAACTCTCGACCTGAAATATTACTTACATCAAGAGTATAGTTGTCGGTTATCTATGTGACTTACAAATGAATAGTGATCTAAATATAGACTGAATTGTAGAAATCGATCAGATTCATTGGAGCTGGTCTTCTAAGAACTGGAACAAAGAGTATGACGAGTGCACATGAAATGTTGTACACTTAGTCGTGCTATCACATGACTTAAACTACTTTCAATAAACGTTGTGATGCTGATAAATGTAAGAAACTGTTAGGCAAAGCTCAAAAATTAATACCGTGTGAAGCAATGATACAGAGATGTTTGAATGAGATACTTGATAGTTACGTATTTGTGACAGAAGCTCCATCATGTGGTTTCTATAGAAAACTGATTATACACACATTATTCAATGAAGGATTTCCATCAATAGGACTCATTGTCTTAATTTCCTCAAAATCTACTCGTACACATGAAATTCAAACACCAAGTATTTCTCATCGAATTTGAATGCCGGAATATCTGATTTATGTTAATTTTAGATGATTGTGATACATTTGAATAAGCAGATTATATTATCACTCGGATTATTCACTTCGTTCACATACTTGTGCACTTCCATTAAATGTATAACAATTGATGGTGCTCTTTCCAGTTGATACATGATGAACTATTTTGCATAAACTTACCCGAGACTGATTATCACTATAGAAATACATGATTATTTAATTGCCTTGCTACTCTTTAAGTTGACCACAATGAACTTGAAACCGATTATGTGCCGAGAATTGTTAACCATAGTGGAAAGTGTCACAGTCTATTTGTCAAGTGTCAACTGTCGGAGATAAATGTGTTTTGAAATGCATCAAAGTATCACATATGCCTCATTCGGATTATTGATACCACTCCATTTAATTTAAATGAGCACAATGCATCAAAGTTGACACAATGTATGCCAACAAACACTCATCTAAATATCGATTTAAGGTGGTTTTGAGAAGAGTATCATTGGAAACGTGGGACTCGATTTTACATTTCGGAAACCAAGATTTAAGTTGAAATGATCTTTACTAAGTAAGTTTGAATGATTGATCGAATACTGTTAACAAGGATCAATAACTTTTGAGAATCACACATGACCAAATACAATCAAAGTAAATCATTTGTGAGTTGGAAATAGTCTGATGAAATACGAACAATTTCGACAAGTCTATAAATTCGACAAGGTTTAAGCGCGTAGTCGAATCTGGAACACTTAGTCGCATATTTCCCTACTATGTTCTGCCTTCGGTTTTTTCAGTGTGTGCATGTAGTTTATAGCGACACACACAAAACCAGGTCGGCTAAGCGCTTAAGCTGACCAAACCGACTAGTGCACTAAATGACTTTATAAAACATCAAACGATCGTTGGAACTCAAATATATGAATAAATGATTTGAATTTAGTAGATTCATATAAATACACAAGGATATGACATATTACAACGAAGAGATCCAGAGATAAGTAAATGCCTAAAATTGACTCAATGTACTTATTATTAGCGAGTAGTATAGTGTGATACACACCAAAAGACATCGGCTAAACACAGAAGCTGGCCGAAATGACAAGTACGCTGAACGAATTTACAAAACTGTTAGGTACGATAGATCCCCCAAATTTCACACTTTGTAATTTTATCTTATCGATTAAATGTTAAAATATTTGAATGGTAGTCAATTGACGAATTTATTGATGAATGTTTGAAAATTTAAATGACAATATCGATTTTATATATTTGTACGTATATACATCTTAAATTGTGTTTGTTAGAATCGCTCGTTTCTGGTTATTTGCAAAATATACTTCCCATTCTGAGCTTGGACTTCTCCCTCTAGATAACGCGCCTGAGCCGCATCAATAGCTAGCTTACTGGTCTTTGATCACCGAATCTTGTTCTCGTTCGCAGATTAAGTGAACTCGTGACGGCTTCAAACCTAGCATAAACATAAAAAACAAACCATTATGCGCAATGTTTGTATCCTCACCTAATGTAGCGAGTGAAAGCGATATCTGAAGCTCGGGACAACTGATAGACAACGTACCACACTGAGATTGATCAAACAATGTTAAAGAAATGTATTTTGAACAAAGCACTTATTCTGTCAAACTATATGAACGGCTACTTCAATATAAACTGTGAGAATGAATAAACTACATATTGACTTTAGGATGAGAAGTGTTAAAACACATTACTGCAGGGCGTTTAAACTGAGTTACACAACAGACGCAACACACAAAACTGTATTCATTAAACATATCGTGAGTGGCATTTGGCAAAATCCACTGCCATGAAGAAGAGTAAGCTGCCGATCAGCGTTCCCCAACCATTTCTGTACTGAGCTCTTATTGCTAGTTGTTTCCAGTTGCTATCCACTCCTTTGATGTGTGTCAGCCATTCCCGACCTAATATGTCCTTGAGTTTCCTCAAACACTTCCGTCTTGTTGAGTCTAAGCTAGCGATTAAGTCATGATGCAGTTGGATTCTCACAATATATGTTCTATCAACGTCAAGAGTCTTTTCCCAATTTTTTTGAGCTTCGAGCTGATTTGTTCATAAATGCGTTTGCTGTTTGATAACTGCTGTAGTATTTGTGCAACTTTCGACTGCAGAGTTTACAATCATCTGGACGTCCGTTATGAACACTGTGAATCTGATATTGGCTGACAGTGAATCTGAGTTCAATTTGTTCATCGAATGTGGGGATTCTGATCTAGCCTGCCATCTCGTGCCTTCACGTACGCATCTGGTGCTCTTTGTGTATAGATTATACTACACAGGTGATTAGTTCTATCCAACTCTTTCAGAGTTTTTCCACCAGATTTGCTCGCGTTGGTGCAGTCTGTGTTGTATTTCAGGATCCCGGTTTTCCCCTTGCGCTTATTGAGCCTAATTGCTTAGTTGGTGGCCGATGCCCTGGCTGTATTCACGTGTCTTTTCCAGACTGTGCATTTTATTCGTTATTCCTCTTGAATACAGAGTTCTTCATTATCTAATCGACCACGAGAAGAGAGAGAATATGAAGAGGTAGAGTTATGTTCCGGCTTAGTGATCCAGAAGCTAAGCTATCGTGCGAGAACCCGAGCGCTCAGCGTTTGTGCCCCATATACTAGATTGCTGGTGCTTACTGCTGGGGAGACCTATACGTATACGAAACCGCCCATCAATGACCCCTGGTTTTCAATGGCTATGCAGCTTGGATCGAATCATGAATTTGACTGAAAAATGATACATCTAGCCAAATGTTACTTTTCTCACTTAGATCATCTTCACACTTCATTCAATTGTGCGACAATGGTGCATAAAAGAATGAATGAAAACTTCAAGACAAAACCAGGTCTTTCTTGTAGGTTAACGATAACAATGACGAAAAAATTTCACAAATAAGTTTTATCATCATTAGACTATACTTAAACATAAGACAATGGTGTTAAGATGAATAAAAATCGTAAGACAAAACAAGGTCATTCTAGTGTGTTAATGATAACAATGAACAAGGGTTATCACGAATGAATTTTATCAGTAAGAATCGTAAACTTTCTTTGCACTGACATGCATTAGATTAAGACTAAACATATGTTGATGGTTATCCTAGAAATAATGAACGTTTTTATCTTGATATGTTCTCGGGCTATTTTTCATTCTCTACCCTCATGAATAAGTGTCAGTGTAAATTAAACGTCTGCCATGAATTACAGATTATATAAATAAACAGTGGTCATGGTTAAACGTTTATAATCATTTCATTTGTGTGGAATGTTCCTTCGTTTACAAAGATAGTTTGAAATAGGTTTCACTAATCGATATAATAAGATTGATGTTCTGACTGAAATATAACATTGTGATGCAGTGATCGCTGTCTACTTGCTTTTTCATAAATTCTTATCTCCTTTCACAGTTGAAATTATGTCGGAAACTCCAACCTCATTGTTGATTATTGGAGCTGGTCTACCACGGAGCGGAACGATGAGTATGAAGAAGGCATTGGAAGTAATTTACACTCAACCTTTCTGAGCAGTGCGTATCCACGGTCTTGACGGCATTCATTGGTTTAAGTTGGATATTGACATGCTTACTCGTTAGTCTGGTGTGTAAGCGTTGGCATGCGAGACCGGATATACGGGGTTTGTGCCTCACATGCGAGATTGTGCGTGTACACTGCTGGAGAGTTCCATACATGGACGAATCTGCTATCCAATGACCCTAGATTTTTAATAGCGACGCAGCTGATAGTTAATCATCAACTTGACTATTAAAATAAATCTTCTAAACAAACACTACTGTTCTCAGTTAGATCATGAGACAATGATGTTTAAATGTTTGACTGAAAGTCGTAAAACAGTGGATTGATGACAACAACAAAAGAATTCCACTTACAAGGTTAGGACAACGCTTATTTATGTGAATGATTAAAAATAACTTGATGTAATTCACAGACACTTCTACGAGGAATGTAAATCAATTGTGGAATAAATTAAATTGGTGACCACTATGTTAAAATATCTTTCAACTAAAATATATGTTTAGTTTGTTTAGGAACGTAGACTATCATCAATGAATGAAAATAGACGAAAAACGATAGAAGTAGTTTGTCTTGCCGTCTGTCATGTTTCTCCTAACCAACGAACTAACTGAGATATTACAAACCAACATGAACACAAGGACCAAGGTTACTAACACGAGTACCTGAGAGACGAAATGAACCCCGTTGAGAAATGTTGACAGTTCTCAGTAGTGCAGTGATAATAGGAAATTGATCGGGAACGTGTTACGTATTCGCGCCTCATATCTAAAATTTAAATCGTATAGAAAGAAAAAGAAATTGTCGCATTATTCTAAGCCATGAAATGACTTGAGGATAATCAGAGTACATTTAAGGTCATGACAAATTGTTTTTTACACATAAGAAAGGTTTAAATTTACGAATTCGTATTTGACAACTTTTTCAAAGCTTTGTTAGCTTCAATTTTGCGCGCCGTTTCAATAATATGTTTCGCTATCGATGAACATGGTTTTTTACATTCCATGTTGATCGGATCATTTGACACTAATTAGCCCTGAAGTCATCTAAGCACATGTTCAATGATCCTTGATTGTATTGTTTGATTACTGCGCATTATGTAAGTGTTTGTTCACACAAGCATGTAAATTGACAAATACAATGGGATGTGACGTGATCGTTTGTGCATTATCTAGGTCTATTTGGAATCACGACTTTAGACTTTTCAATCACAACCAATTGAGCAACATAATAGGTCTACTCAATGGCTGCTTTTAATCTCTGTCTTAAAACTATACTATTGGATTCATATCTGCATGGCAGATAGTTATAAACGTTTTCCTTTCAACCAAATAAACAAGATGTAATGGCGTTAGCTGACTTTTGCACGTATTAATAAACTTTAGTAGATAATCATTTGATAATGATGCGCTAGTTGGCAACTTTTCATCCCTTTCAACTGTATCTCTAGTGCAAAATCTTTGAATCCTATTAAAGAGACACTTAATTAAGCCTCTCTTGTATTGGAATGGGCAGAGACTGTGAAAATTTAAGTATCGATCCTTCCAAGTTTGTTTCCAGTAAACTGATTGTCTTATGGTATCATTCTTCCTCGGGCTCCAGGGTATGTCTCCAAAGGACAATTGGCCATTATTTTCTGCTTTTTAAGTTATGAAAATGTTCTGAACCTCGTTGTGTTTATCTAATCACTGGGAAACCTCAAAATCTTTATCGCAAATGAGTTGTATATCATCCATGTATCTTCTGTACAAAGTTGCTTCGCTTATGAGCTCACTCGTCATATTTTCAATATATGACATATATACATCAGGTCAGAGAGGTCTCAAAGTGCTACCAAGAGCAACTTGTCGAAAATATCCGCCCTCAAACATGAACTGAACATTCGCAGTACGTAATGAAAGTAATTATTTCAACAATGATGACCAAATAGGAAAAAGGGAAAAATTAGTAGACATTTTGTTTCTGTAGTTAACCATCGTGCTATTGTGAGCAGAAACCAAGTAGTAGTGAATGGGTCTTTATTTAGATTTTCGCGCATTCACAGTGAAGCGTGGGATTCCCTTTTCAGACAAACAAAGCTTCTCAACATTCAGTATGAGATAATAGAAAATATAATACTTGAACAAAATAAGGAAGTGAATGAATGCTTGAAATTTATTGTTTTCATATATACTTAGTTGTTTGAACTCAACTTGACCCATCAACCTAACCTGTGACATTAGCTCCCACCTAGGAACGTCGGTTCGATTAACCTATCTATCAAAAACATCTTAGTTCTGTTTCTGCAGCCCAAGGGAGAATTTCCAACTCACTCACTGTTAGACTTCTAATGAATGCTTTTAACTCCGTCAGCAATCGACGATAGTCTATGGATGTTATTTTATTTAGTAGCATGTAATTTCTTCTACAACTATCGCTGACGATTTGCTACGTGCTTGCAAGAGAAAAGAAAGGGAGAAAATGAAACACGAATATCTGGGGAAGTACCTAAGCTGTTACAGATATATAGATACAACTGTAGTCCACAGCCTAGTTAACGATACGTTCGTAAAAACGGAGTTTACATCAAAAAATGCAAAGTCTTATCTCTGATATCAATGTCCTCAAGAAAATCAGTTGATAGAAATGTCTATGATATTCATTTTAAGAGGTTTTAGTAGATTAATCTCTATTCTCCATTCCAATTTTCAAACATTAATCTTGATTGGAAAGTCCTGCGTGAAATTGCTCTGATCACCACATGTGGATAACATTTATAGTCACATTTATTAATGACAACCGCCACTGAAACTTTTTGAGGTCTAAAGATCACGATATTTGACTTAGTTTGGAGGTTTACCAAAGCGGCGAAATGTTTAGAAGTCCAAATATTCCTGTATTCGAGAGCCGTAAAGCAGGTGGGTAATAACCATTAATTTTATTTTCAAACAATTGTGCTTTTCTAGGGTGGTTGGGAAACAGGGTGCGACCGATCATAAAAATTTCCAAACTGACCATCTATCGATAGATCAGAAATCGTGTAATTTGCAACAAAGAAATTAAATCCGAAAGATAAGGCTTCTATCTCAAATACAGAAAGTTTGAAAGATAGTCAATTCGATACATACTTATCAGGGTTAAATTGAAATGAATTTCCATCATTATCATGAACAAGAGATTTGTTCAGCCTTTCTATACTACTAGTAGTATTAGTATTAGTAGTAGTAGTAGTATTAATAGTACCGATTTCTCACTGACACATTTCAATAAACTTTGGTCGTTCTTTTGTAGTGTCATCTGAGCACGTAATTACGTTGTGGCTGTCTGGGCCAAATCCATTGGTATGTTTACGTTTGAGAGATCAAAAGATCCATAATATCTCATTGTGTTCAAAAATAGCTTTTTCTCACTTTGAAGTTACCGTGACTTATTATTAACACTTTTTTTTATTCATTTTCGTCGGTTATGCCCTCTATATTAATAAAAATTAGTCTAGTTCGACTATTCTTCTTCATATATAAATATATCAACAAGCGATTGAATAGTCAGATATTTATTTGTAATGTAATATGCCGATAGATATCCCACAGATTATGAAAGTTCTTATCTTGATATGTTCTCGGGCTATTTTTCATTCTCTACCCTCATGAATAAGTGTCAGTGTAAATTAAACGTCTGCCATGAATTACAGATTATATAAATAAACAGTGGTCATGGTTAAACGTTTATAATCATTTCATTTGTGTGGAATGTTCCTTCGTTTACAAAGATAGTTTGAAATAGGTTTCACTAATCGATATAATAAGATTGATGTTCTGACTGAAATATAACATTGTGATGCAGTGATCGCTGTCTACTTGCTTTTTCATAAATTCTTATCTCCTTTCACAGTTGAAATTATGTCGGAAACTCCAACCTCATTGTTGATTATTGGAGCTGGTCTACCACGGAGCGGAACGATGAGTATGAAGAAGGCATTGGAAATAATTTACTCTCAACCTTGTTATCATGGTTACGAAATTATGACCGGAAAACAATGTGACATTTCTAAATGGCAAACGCTTGCAGACGAGGCACGAACGACACGTCGTGAGGAGAAGATGTATAGATATTTGTTTGAGATATTGGATGGTTATGTAGCTGTGACTGATATTCCGTCATGTGCATTCTACAGTGAACTGATGAGTATACATCCATATGCGAAAGTAAGACAACGGTCATATTGTTATGTGTTTTGATTTTTGATAATAGTTTAATACACACGTATGTTGATCATACAAGGAAATTAATGCTGCATACACTGGTACAAAGGTGGTTTGGGGGTTTACATCATGCGGATGCTTATAATCTCTGGATTTCGTTATTTCAAGTTATTGATATCTCTGAAACTCTTATTTGTTAAACGGGTATATACCACAACGTTTGAAAACAGATATCAATCATCTGGTGTTTCGCTATACCGTAACCACGTACTTTATTTACGCAGTATTTTAATGACAGGTACTGGGATGTTCAGTTGCTTTGATAATTAGCAATAAACGATTCTCATACTAAGTCAACTAAAATGTAACTTGTTAATAAAATTAATAGTTAGGTGACTTTCGAACCTTTTTAATTGAAACATATCATTCTTGTCATTTCTCAAAAGACTCTTCACTCTTTCTCATATACTCACTCATCTTCATCAATAACACAATCCATTACATTGATGATAACCATTGGGGGTGATCTGTGTTGACGTTATGGCTATTATGGTCATATGGGCATGGTGTGAAATAGCTGACTAATATTTCCCAATCACTGTAATACCTGACGTTAATAAGCCTACTGTAATATCCAGGTGTTGGTGTTACTTAGATGACTGTATAGAATAAACTGAATATTGCTTACAAAATGTGTTACAGGAAAAGACATAAGAGCTCAATGGAAGATGCCCAATGCTCACTGTTTGTGACTGATTAATCTGCGTCAGTCATCACTGACATGGATGACGTTAGATAAATTTTAGGCCTCGTGAATAATATTTATAAGGCTCACTGACACCGCACTCACGCTACACTATTTCTAAGCTAAGCATTGTGAAATTCGTGAATGTCTTTATAAATCGGTGATGAAAAGTTTTATTCGTGTGCTGAGAGTGAGTATTTATAGACTTATAACAGTGAATTTCGAGAGTAAAGTTACCACGAATGATGACTCAATAGCTCAAACAAACGTGATCTTTAAAATAGATCAAAATATTGTTTCAATATACATCTTTGAATGACTTTTGAAATGTGTTATTTCTATACCAATAATAAGTTAATACACCATAAATCTCGTTTTATACAGGTTGTGCTAACAGTACGCGATAAAAACGATTGGTTGACCAGTTTTCGACAAGTTATAATGCCAAAATCCGATGACCCAAGTAAAAAGCAGTTTGAGGAAGCGAAAAGACTTGCAGGAGTCCCCGTTGAGTGGGATCAACTTCTTACTGACTCATTGAAACTAGCATTTCAGAAAAATGATATTGATTTTGATGATGATGCAATGTTGCTTGAATGTTACGAAGAACATATCAAAACTCTTCAGGAAAATATACCATCTACACGTCTTCTGGTACATCGACTTGGAGATGGATGGGAACCATTGTGTAGATTCTTGAATGTGGACATTCCAACTAACATACCATACCCAAAGATGAATCAACGGTCTGATTTAATAAAGTTAAGTGAATTAATAAAGAATTGTGGATCACTTCAGGATGTCGCTAGAATGCATCCAGGAATTATATAAACTTGAAGTAAACACGAATTGTATTGAACACTGACGTTATTATTAGCTGGGAAATAAAATTGTTATCAAGCTTTGAATTCCACCTTGTTATTGACGGCCATTGTAATTTTAATGGAAAATAAAGTCAGTATAATAAACCATAACTTTGGATTTCTCCATTATTATCTTGTTACACATAATAATGCACATTGAAAATAGCTAGTTTATCACAGTCAAAAAACTGAATGTAGGGATGACGTGATGAAGGTTATTGAACTACATTTAGGTGTCTTAAGCAGTGATTAGAATTTCAAGAGCAACAACTTTGCCAACCCGAGCCATGTTGTTAGGAGAAATTTGAACTTGCGGCTGAACTGGTATTATCACGTACAATTGATTCTATAACTTTTGTCAAATGAACTGAGTGTCACTATAGGAAACAATTGGTATAAATTGGTGGTGGTGATTACTGGAGATTAGAAATATGAATATCCAGCAATTGTAATATTTTGAGCTACTGATAAACATGATGTTGATGCAATCGATGACCAAAACAAACTTGTTAACTCTTCTACATGATCCTTCACAATGTATAACCGGTGAGTTGTTCAGTCTCAACTCCCCTACACAGGAAATGAGGGGCATAGTTGTCAACAATTAACACAACTTTCACCAACACTTCAAACTTATTTTGGGGTTTGTAAGGAAATAATTCTATGTCATTTGTGGGTACAGTGGATAATTTTGTTTAACGAATGAAAAATATTGATTAAAATTATATGGAACAAGTAAAACCTCGAAAGTATTCAGTCGTTTATTCTGCGAATAGAATAGTCTGATCTGTTCGATAGTATTCTGTGTGTATGTGTAAATTCCTCCATATCTGACTTCAATTAATACTATCCAGTTAACTGAGCGTTGAACGCAGCCGAAATCTCCTACTAGAATTATGGATTTACTCGAGATTATTCGAAAGTCTGAACATCAGTTATCGGGATAGTTTAATGTTAAAGATTGGTAAAACCAGCAGGCATGTAGGATACAAGAACACAGGGAAACGAGTGGGACTGTGTGAGTGTTGAAAATCCATATATAATTATTGATTGTTATTTGATTGTGGATAAATTATTAATTGTATGTGTGAGTTACAACCCACGGGAGAATAGATTAAAGATTGATATGGAGACTCACGCTTAATCGGACTCACACAATACTTGACATAGTGAATTAAGTGTCTTAACTGCAGTGAGTAGACAAATATTAAAGTAGTTGAATGGGATTATTGCATGTGACGCGAGATGTGGAAGTGATACCGATTTTCACGTTTTGACCATTTGTGGGGTTTATTTGAGGTGTCTTTTCATGAATCAATGGTTGCTTGGTAGTTGATGAATGCCTGATTCCTGATACTAATACAATATGAAACATCAAAATCTGTAACCCTTATATCTGACGATTCAGTACGCGTCAATTTCAAACCTTAGCATTCCGAGCCCTACCCATCTTATCCACAAATATGACCATCACTACCTGACTGTCCGTGTAACAACTGTTTTCACACGCAGACTAACAAAATTGATCAGAGTACTGGTCACTCCACCCGCCCTCAAAAGGTTTAGACCTAGTGGTAAATATGATAATAATAGGTTTATCACCCCACACCTTATATCCATTCTTCGCGGATTGCATATGCAATTACTTTCGTGAGAAAACTTTTCAGTAAGTACTCCAACCTCTTCCTGCTGAATGATCTCTTCAAACAACTTCACTGGCTCATTCTATATCTTCTCACAACCAATGTTTTCAACGAAATGAAATATTGAGGAATAAACATCCCATCGCCTTGAGAACTTCGCTATCGCTTTCTGCTGGTTGTATTAGTGCCATGACCGACCTTTACGAACAATTGCCAAATACATCATTCACCGACTTGTACTGCCCTACTACACCTATTACTGTGGATCTTTGGAATGTAATCAGAATGAACGTATAAATGACAGTTTTCATTCATGTACATTAGCAGATCTAGAATACACTCCGAAAATTGCGAAAGATTTTATAAACTCATTGAAACCTTTTTTTGTATGTGTTTATAATGGTATACATTTTTTACAAGACATCATGCAACCTTAACCTCCTCTTTCACATTCATTGATCAGCTTTCAAATATATATATATATATATATATATATATATATATATATATCTTGATAGCAGTGTTATATACTAAATCAATATTCAGTCGACAATACAAAGGCTTCAGATGTCTCATTTACTTGTAGCGTGAAGCTAGTATTGACAGAGTATTTCAAATAGGTATACAGCATAAAGCTTAGATCAAAACAGCCTAACATCAGAGAAGGAGATCGTGATCTTACTGACGTTACGGATCGTTATAGTCAAGTGCAATTCGCACGAACTAATCAAATGATACTGAATATTTCTTCGACTCATGCCTGTGTAAGAGGTCACACCCTAATTCTTCCATCACAAATGACCAAACTTCAATATTTAGTAACACTGTCCTTCTGGATGCTCAACCTTCCCATTTCCAGCACCCTCACGGTATACCAAAGATAATATTTGTGGAACATAAGACATTGTGCTGCGCCATCACATGTACCTCTGTTATTTATCTGGGATTATTATCGAGCAGGATAAACTAATACGTTCATGTTGTTGTCTTTGATTGACTGCTTTCAACCATCAGTTGCTTGTCGTAATGCCACTACCACAAAGCGCGCCAAAAATCATATTCGACATCAGAGTTAATGTAGGAATGTTCTTCGAATATGGACGACTTTATGTGACAGAATTTCTGTCTATTTGATTCATGAAATTTATACAGATTACAGTGTCAAGTTTACACTACCGATTACTGACCACATTTAAACAAGTACACTGTTTCATGCTACGTTCATGTCACTTACATCAAGAATACATTGCTGAAATCAGTGTTCGCGTTGACATTTGACTAAACAAGTACATTTTCAAGAGTCTTACGACCTATCAGTTATCTTTCATTTAGTCTAATCGGAAATCACTAAATATCATTTCAGTTCAGTAGGACAGTGTGATATAAGAACAGTGGATTAATTGGGATGTTTACTACTACATGAAGCAATTGTGGATGGTGCTGCGTAGATCAACATTTAGGATAATCCATCGAAGCATTGTGCTCATAGGACTCAAGAACGTCACGTGTATTCTCATGAACTGAGAAGCTTAAAAACATTGCCACATATTCCTGTAACTCTTGTTTAATATCTGAGCAATATAAGAATCTGGTAAATGTAGTATTCTATCCATCTCAATGTGTTAGACCAATTGATGTATGATAAATGAACGTGCATTTAATCCATTCATTTCAAAAGTGACACTTATTATAACTTCCATTAATGGTATACGGTCATTAGTTCTTGATGAAATTTCGCCGTCCGAGATGAATTGTCTTGTGGTGAAGCTTTCAAAGTTCTTTTAAGTGACATCATCACCACTCCTAACTGAAATCTGTGCTGATTGAATTCAATTCAACGTGGTTCTGTGTAAAGAGTCATGAGAAGCTTGAGCTTTGCATTCGCATTTTTAAGCCAAGTTTTAAATGAATGTAATCTCTGTTACGAAACGCTTCAAATGATTGAACAATCACGGTTAACATGGTTCGATAGCGTTCCAGAATCTCATATGACCAAACACAGTCAAAGTTATTAATTTATGAATATGAAATAATCTACTGAAATACTTCTAATTCCGATAAGTCTACAATTTCGATAGGACGCAAACACGTATTCGAATCTGAAGTATGCGGAATGCTATTGCTTTGTATTATTCAAATGTATTAAACAAAACATAAAATACTTTGTTGTACAGTGAATGTACTAGTTATTCTCCACTTTATTGTAAACATCCCAGTAATTAAGGAATAGAATGGATTCAGTCAGATGTAATTCATGACCTAAGATATGTTTCTTGAAAAAGGGATGACGGATAGCATAACCTCTATTAAATTATGAATTGCTTATATATGCTTATCAGAATGATGCTTGACAAACCGAAGTTCGGATGTAGTCTGAAGTGATCCACTGACTGCTTCAACGACTTTAAGCCAGTTTCCTACTTATTCATCACATGATCAATATCTATAGATACTAGTCTGACTATCTTTTGAATGACCATGACTGTGACAATTTAATACTCTCACGCTTCTTAAATGACGTTTTGCATACTCAGTGATTAGGAAGAATTATTAGCTTGAATTAATTCATCATATTATTTTCTTAATTCATTGCGACTGCTAGTGCCTGACTTGTATGAACATTCCACCTACAACACTTATTCTCTCATTTCCCCGCTTCGGTCTGTCATCGATTTAGCCAGTGTGTGCATGCAGTTTATAGTGATATTTACATAACACTAGGTCAGCTAAGAACTTAAGCTGGTGGGATGGACAAGTATACTGAATGACTTTACAAAACATAAGGTTCCTATCGAAAACATTAGGGAAATTCAAATATACTGATAAGTAACTTGAATGCAATATCTTCATATAAATACATAAAAACACCACATATTACAAGGAAGAGATTCATAGATAGCTACATACTTAAAATTGATCCAACCTACTTAATATCAGCAAGTAATATAGTGTGATACACACAAAACGAGGTTGGATAAGCAATAATCCTCTCCGAATTGACAAGTTCACTGAACAAATAAAATAAACTTAAGAAACAGACTAATAAGTACCGTGTTTATATAGTCCCCTAACGTATCGAGTGAAGGCGGTGTCTGAAGCTCAGCACAACTGATAAACAATATACCACACTGAGATCGATCAATCAATCGTTGAAGATACATTCTGAATAAAACAACTATTCCAACAAACCATATGATGCATTAATCCAATACAAACTGTGATAATTAAAGAAACACCTATTGACTATAGGATGAAATGTGTTGAAGCACATCTCAACATGCAGATAAACCTGAATTATGTGACACACGGAACACTCAGAACTGCATTCATTAAATATATCGTGAGTGCTACTTACCGAAATTCGTCCTCATGAAGAATAGTCTCCCCTAACCCTTCCGCCTTCAGGTTGCCAAGCGAGCGGTTAACTCATGATGCAGTTTGATTCTCACAGTGTATGTCCTATCGACCTCAAGAGACTTGTCTTAATCTTCTGCTGAGCTATGAGATGATTTGTTCTCCACCACAATAGATTGTTGCTCAAGATATCCGACAAACCGATATGGAGTATCACGATCAGACAATTGTTTATAAATACGTGTGCCTGTTTGATATTGACTGAAGTGGTTCTCCCCATTTCGACTCCGTAATTTACAACCATCTCGACATCCGTATTGAAGATTCGCATTTTGATATTGACTGACTGTTAATTTGACTCTCACATATGTCTTTCGAATGTGGGGATGCTGTGCTCTCCTTGCCATTACGTACCTTCACGTCTGCATCACATGCTCCCTGTTTATCGATCATGCTGACCAGTTATCTAGAATTTTCTACCTCTTACAAATATTGTTCATCAGATTCGTTCGCGTTGGTGTTGTCTGTGTTGTATTTTAGGAACTCGACTTTCCCCTCATTTATATTGAGGCTAATTACCAAAGAGGCTGCTGATGCACTGTCTATTTTCATCTGCATTTGTGTGTTTGGTATTGAAATGCTAGGTCATTTACGCAGTTCAATCTTTCTAGCCTCTTCCAAGATCTCCAGTATATTCTTGCTTCCTCTTAAATATGAAGTCAGATTTTATTAAAAGGGCTAAAATATCTTCTGCAAGGTAAAGCGCTCTCATACATTTCTGCCTTTCGAATGGTTGTCATGTTTTTTAGTTGGCTACATTGTGACATACTTGATGGTTATATTCTGCTACTGTATCAACAAAACTTGTGCCAATTTTGTTTGAGTTGCTTGTTCTACCACAAATATCAAGTTATCTGCAATTCCATCTTCCTGTCTTAGCCGTCGAGGTTTGAGTCATGAGTACAATCGTAGGCCGTGTTGAACCTCAATAACATAACACAACAATTGGCGTCGGGGATGGGATCAAAAAAGCTACTGATAGGCTTGAACGCCTATTGAAACAACAGTTTAAACTGATTGAGGTTTTATATAGTGCCAAAATCACTGAGAACTCATCACCATAATCCTCAGTATTTGGATATATGCTCGATAACTACATCAATAATACTGCAAAGTTTACTTATGACCTACCATCAAATGTAATATTTGATACATGTTTCTAACTTCATGAAGATATATTTAATGTGAATTTCAGAGATCAAGAAGACTTTTGGAAAGTATGTATTCTTTTACGAAAACCTGATGCATCAGAGATTGACAAATTCTGTAATACTATATTACCTCAAAATATATATGAATGAACTTATGAAGAAACCTCATGACATAACATATCCTCTTGTCAGTGATTGGGATGAAACGCTGCAGCGTACTGACTTGCTCAAAAAGATCGGTATTCTCTGAGACCATTAGACCACGTTGTTTTTGAAGAAAACGAGGTGTTTGATAATAATATATTCTCCGAAAACAATATGTTACATGAGATATGCTAGTTTATGGCAAAGGTCAAGTTGATACCAATGCTACTGGTCTTACTGCATTAATTTGCTCAATTACGTTTATATGTTATAGTGGACATGGGAAATATAAACAGGGGATAAGTCTCTATACACTACAATATTAATTTAAGTATGACTCTAGAGTCCAACACTATGAATGACGTGCTTTTTGAGGGTTGCGTTGCGACAAGCAACTGGTAGTCGTGAATGAACAGAACTGAATTCTTCCATATTCAAAGAACTATGTTTAGCCTATTATGGTTATGAACATATTGCAAACGTTAAATTCATGTCTATCTACCACTTAATGTTACATTGTAAGGTATTGAATCGTCAAATATACGGGTTATCGATTTTGACCTTGACGTTTGCATAGAGGTCGGTGAAAATTCTCTTGTACTGGAGCAACTGGCCTTGATTTGAAGCACAGTGAGTAGAAATTATGTTTAGCCAGGTAGAATATCTATCTACTATCCATGTGTAAACCTGTAGTGGCATTTGACCATAACCACACAATTCTCAAAGTTGAACACGACAATACTCGGAAAATAGATATTGAATATTTAACGCGGAGAAAAACCCGACGATAGAGAAGACGGGAACAATGAGTGGAATTAACTGGAGTTGATCGGATGGCATGGCTCGGCCATGCTGAATGCTACCTTTTATCTTTTATTCATATTAGATATATTGTTCTATCGCTAGCCTAAGCCTGTTATCCATCATGTATTGGTAGTTGTTACAATGCAGTGAGTTGTTGTAGAGGATGATGTGACTTACACGTAAAATCCTATAGATTGGACAGTTACATCATGACAAATCTACAATTTTAGGATTAGGTCTATTATTAAAGCAGTACTAATATCATAGTAGACCATTATTCTATAATCCTATATTTGTCCTCCCCCCGAAGATCATGTCGGATATTTGACTAGCGATATGTAGCCATTGTTCTGGGATGATCAGCCAAATTGCTGTGGAACTGAGAAAGTAAAATTTGGGAGTGTTCGGAATAAGTGAATCCTATTGGACCTATCCGGGTAGAAGTGGGTAGATTCCGCTTAGATGATTCCATACTCCAGTCACACTCTGCACTCTCAAGACGTCACTCTGATGCTGTTCAATGAAGCACGTAAAGCGCCTGTCGAATGGAAATTTCACGGACCCAGGATTATCAGAGCATCCTTTAGAACGAAAGTGGATAGGATTACAACGAATGTTATCAAATGCAGTGCACCCACCAATGATGGCAACGACGACAGTGAAAATCAGTTTTATGGGAGACCGCAATCGATGATGGCGAAGTGCTCAAGGAAAGAGCTGATCATCCTGATGGGCGACTCAAACGTCAAAGTTGAAATGGGTAACAATGGGTATCAAGATATCATGGGACGACACGGACTAGGAGAAGGAAATGAGAATGACGAGATTTGCAAATTTATGTGAATTTGACAAAATGGTTATAGGTGACGATATATACCCTCAAAAACGCATATATAAGTCACATGGGGCTCACCGGATCACACTATACAAAACCGGTCCGATCATACATGCATCAGCATGAACCAGGAGGAGATCTGACTGAGATCAAGATCACCACTTGATGGTGAGTTCCTACGACCTTATGGATATGTGGGGACACGTTTCGTTCAGTCAACCGGACTTTTCAGTTTACAGACAATGGGTGTTTGTTAGCACCGTACAGATTTTGATGATAAACACACAGGTCTACTCTGGTGAAACATGGCTTTAATGTTACTGTTAAGTCTATACGTCAGTAAGCGGCCTGCTTGAATATTTGGGCTACCTGTTTCTGCCATCTAGTTATTTCAACAAGTTATCTGTTTTTTCATTTTGTTTTAACCTCTCATTATGTCCATTAATCGCATAACCTATACAGGCGCGTTTATGAAAAGCCTACGACCTTTCGCTGCACTAGTTACAAAAACCTACAATAAAAGACATCGTGGTGGTTGGCAATATGCGTTAAAGAGAATGAACATTAATCGTATGTCGATTCCCGAATCTCTCAATTCTAACTGACGATCATTAATTAACAAGATAGACTATCTTCAATCCCTACTAAGTCAAAATATGTATCGTAATTGTGGTGTCATCACAATTCAAGAATCTTGATTAAACGATTTACAGGACGACTGCCTAGTATCCCTACATGATTTCAAAATTTATCGTCAGGATCGATCAAACGATAAAAAGAGGTGTGGCGGCGGTGTAGCTACTTTTGTAAACGTGAACTGGTGTCGATCTACGTTTGCGTGTTTCAAGTTTTCGAATGACTTTATCGACTGTCTAACTCTAAGATGCCGTCCAAAACATCTGAATAAATACAAATATGTTTATGTTACCAATATCTATGTGACCCCAGACTGCACATCATCTGCGCTATCTGTCTTCGCTGATGAATTCACTGAGTTCGCTGTTACTGCCTTCAGTGATTCACTTTCAGTTGTATGTGGTGATTTCAATTCATGTGACTGTAGCTTCCTTACATCGCTAGGTCACCAAAATGTAGTAGATTTTCCTACTCGGTTGGATGCTCATTTAGACTTCGTTTTCATTAATGATGTAGGTATATATGTGACTCGTAAACGTGCTCCATTGTCTAGCTCGGATCACTGTATAATTCGTGTTCTTCCTAAAGTATATGGAAAGCATGGGAAGAGTACACTCTTAAATCAAAGCAAGAAAGTCAAATATTGGAATTACTCAGAAGTAAATATCCGAAACCTGAAAGACATGTTTCATACGACCAACTGGGAATTATTTACAGATGACTCACTAGAAATCACTTCTGATGTTATTACTTGTTACTTTAAATTCTATTTTGATATTTGTTGTCCCACTGAAACTATTTTTGTAAGTTTTGATCGACTTACATCTTCACAACTAAAACGACTACGGAGGGTGAAAGAAAGAATGTACAAAAAGAAAAACTCTAGTGAAGTTCGTAAGCTAAATGGTCTGATAAACCTCGAGATTAGTCGTCTCAACACTATGTTTGCTCAAAAACTCTTGTTTTGTAAAAACTCTTCAAGTATGTGGAAACTCTTTAAAGAACTTACAGGTGACAGACAGATTAGGACCGATAACCAGCTGGATGTTTGTGACTTAAATAAGTCTTTTTTACGTCAATCATCTGATTTGTGATACTCCCTTCATTCACGGGTTTAAAAAATAGCTTTGTTCCTAGTTTCACCGAATCTGATGTCCAAAAATGTCTCCAGTCACTAAATTCATCCCGATGTTTGGGACCTGATGGTATCCCAAACCTCCTTTTCAAAAAGTGTGCTGACGTCCTATGCTATCCATTCACCACTATCTTTAATAGATTCTTCTCTTCTAATCTCATACCGGAAATGTGGAGAAAGATGAAAATAATTCCTATACCCAAGAAATCATCTAGTGATAAGAATGTGAAATTCACAACCATCGCAATAACTTCACCCTTCCTCAAAGCAATGGAAAAATTATTGACACTTTCACTTCAGCCCGCGATAAAAGAGCACATTGACCAGTATCATTTTGCTTACAGATGCAAAAGAAGCACCCTAGATGCTGTTGCTGTTCTGCATCATAATATAGTGTTCAACCTAGAAAAGGGTAAGAAGTATGTTCGATACGCTTTCCTGGACTATACTTCTGCTTTTGATTCTATATCAAGGCAACGTTTACTTAACAAGTTAATCAGCGTCAACACTGACAGCTGGATAACCAACTGGCTACGTTCCTACCTCTCTGGAAGGGAACAGTACACGGTGTTTGGAGGAAAGTGTTCAGAGTCTCTAGTGTCTTATGAAGGTGTACCACAAGGAGCTGTTCTTTCACCTCTTCTTTTCTCTTTTTTTCTGCATGATCTGCCATCTTCCACAGTAAACACTTTCGTGAAATATGCAGACGATCTCACTGTTTGTATGCCTATCTCTTCCTCTTTACATCCTATAGAAATGAACGAGTTTTTATCTCGCATTGATAGTTGGTCTGTCGTTAATGGTCTCCTACTTAATCCGTCTAAATGTCAAGCTGTTAACTTTAGCATGAGACATGATCGGCATTTAAACACCTTTTTGAGATCTCATAATGCTTGTGCCATTGGCGACTCTTTGATAAACACAGTGTCGACGGTCAAGTATCTTGGTGTTACCTTTTCCTCTGATCTCTCTTGGTCTTCTCACGTTTTATTGTTATCGAAGAAGGTTTTCCGTCTGACTTACTACATTAAGAGATTGCATGCTCTTGGGATCACTCGTAAGTTACTCTTACAATTTGTCAATTCTTGCATATTACCTATTATTCTTTACAGCTCTCCATTATTCTTTCCCGGGCTTTTGAGAAAAGACTTTGCTGTACTGCGGAGAGCGCTGAAGGCAGTTAGCAAGTTATGTGGTGAATCTTTCGAGACCATAATTAATATGATTGTGGATAGACATCTAAAGTCATGCAAACTCCTGGCAGATGTTATTTTATCAGATACTAACCATCCCCTTCACTCATATCTTTCTCTTTGTATATCTTCTGGTAGAACGAGACGAAATTACATTAAAATCGAAGCACGCAAGCAAAAGTATAAACGTTCTATAGTACCTTACCTAGCAAATGTACTCTGTGACGAACAGGTTGTTAGAGTTAACCTAGTCAATAATCTGCATTCTTAACATGACTCTAATTGAAAAGTTGTACAGTTTTTTTTGTTTTTTTCAGATTTTTTTAACCGTTTTTTTTTCTCTTTTGTTCTGTAAAAGAAACTTGTTGAAATATTTTTGTACTGTGAATTCTATATTGTACCAAAATCTATAATATTGAATAAAGCCATAAATAAATAAAAATAAACTTCCTCAACCTTACGTATGAATGGAGAAATTTGGCAGTCGGAGCTTAACAACGAATTGAAAACGTTAATTTTTCCTGTGAGCGAGCTAACAACGAAAGTTGACATCATTTATTCAATATACGCAAAATTAACTCGTGATTCATGCGAACTATATTCAACTGATTGATCAAAGTGCTTCAGTTCACAGTAGAAGGCAGTAACAGTTTCGTTCAATGAGACAGAGATCATTTGGTAACAGTTTTAGAATCAGTTTTACATAACTATATCAGTTCAGCCTCAAGCTCACATTTCTTTTACTAACAAGAACAGGGTTCGAGATATTATATTATGTTCAAGAAACTTAAACATAGTTCAGTAAAGTTTTCTCACCGTATATTCCATCACCTTATCTCTACAATCAGTAATTTGACCGTTTTGATGCATACTATTATGTATGGTGAGGAAATAATGAAGAAATTCCAAATTATAGTTTATTATACTGACTTTATTTCTCATTAAAATTACAATGGCTTTCAATAACAAAGTGGAATTCGGTGCTTGATATTAATTTATTTCTATGTTTGAAACAATTCGTATATAATTCAGTGATATAGAATTTCTGGATGCAGTCTAGCGACTTCGTTAACTGACCCATATTTCTTCACCAGCTCCCTTATTTTTTGTATGTCAGATTGATAATTAACTTCGGGATATGGTATGTTAACTGGTACATTGACATTCAAGAATTTACACAATGGTTCCCAACCATCTCCAAGATGATATATTAGAAGACGTTCAGATGGTATATTTTCCTGAAATGTTTTGATATGTTTTTCGTAATATTCAAGTAACATTGCATCATCGTCAAGATCAATATCATAATTCTGAAGTGCTAATTTTGTTGAATCAATAATAAGTTTGTCCAATTCAACAGGGATTCCTGCACGTCTTTTTGCTTCATACATTTGTTTACTACGTGGATCATTTGATTTAGGGATGACCACTTCACGGAAACTAGTCAACCAATCGTTTTTATCGCGAACTGTTATTATAACCTGTATCAAAACAAGATTGATATTATATTACGGTATTATAGATATAGAAATAATACATTTCAATATTCATTTAAAGGTATATTACCAAAACACTATTTTGATTCATTTTAAGGATCAAGTTTGTTTGATCTATCAATTAACCATTTGTGATAACATCGTCCAAGTCAATGACGACTGACATAAATTAATCAGTCACACTAGATGAACTAACATATGCAGTCTATAAATATTATCTTTCAGCAATCGCATTAAACCAACCTTAATAGCCATAAAGTTAACACAGATTAACAACATTGGTTATCTACAATAGTTACAGATTGTGTTATTGTTGAAGTTGAGTGATTATAAAAGAAGAAGTAAGGGGGTGTTCGACGGGTGATAATTCAGGAAGTTCTAAAGTCGTCTATCCATTAATTTTATTAACAAGTTACACTTTAGTTGAATTAGTATACAAAGCAATTGAATTTCTTAGTACACTAGGTAAATGAAGTATGTGGTAACGGTATATCTAAACATCAGATAATTGGTACCAGTTCTCAATCGTTATTATTTATATCCATGTAAGAAGTAAGAGTTCCAGAGATATCAATAATTTGAAATAATGAAATCCAGAGATTATAATCATCCACATAATAAAAACTCTTAACCCACCTTTGCATTAGGATATAAAGTCATCAATTCCTTGTATAACCAACATACATGGGTATTAATCACAGATCCATAACCAACCAACATCTCGCTCAAACATTTATGCATCTTCTCCTCACAATGTGTCGTTCGTACTTCATCGGCAAGCATTTGCCATTTAGGAATATCACATTGTTTTCTAGCCAAAAGTTCATAACCATGATAACAAGGTTGAGTGTAAATTATTTCCAATGCCTTTTTCATACTGGTCGTTCCAGTTCTTGGTAGGCCACCTCCAATAATTGATATTGATGCTGGAGTTTCTGACATCATTTCAACTAAAAAAAAGCGATATGAATTAAAAAACAAATACACAATGATTAGGACATCACAATGTTATATTTCGGTTAGAATGTAGTGACCTACTTTTGTCAACAGAACGCTATTGGTTTGATGAAAACAATTATTATTATAACCAATTGTATCAGTGATTGTTTTACCGTGCTCGTTTGTTTAACTGTTCTAATGACAGCCATTTTGGCCTTCCATTGAACTTCATTAATTCTGTGCGGTTTGTGACTCTACGCACGTACTTTATCCTGCCGATTCCACTTGTATTCCTTTTGGCACGATCTCTGTATTCTTACGATACTACAAGATCTTCAGCAAATATATCTCGACTACAGCCATCATCTTTCTTCTGATATTGTCCTAATAGGAACTTTATTGCTTTATTGGCACATAGTCTTGTAGCGATGTATTCATAATCAAGCACGATTCAATACCATGCTACAAGAACATCAATCTTATTATACCGATTAGTGAAACATGATAAGATAAGAACTTTCATAATCTGTACAATTTCTATCGGTATATTACATTGCAAATAAATATCTGACTATGCAATCGCTTGTTATGATATATATATATATATATATATATATATATATATATATATATATATATATATATATATATATATATATATATATATATATATGAAGAATAATGGTTGAAGTAGACTAATTGTATCACCAATCGCAGTAACTTCAAAGTGAGTATAAATTGATTTAACCCAGACAGCCGGAAGTAGATATATACGCTCAAATCACACTACAAATGGACATTGCATAGAAACAATACAATCCTAATTATCTAACTAATCTATTCACAATGTCTCATTAGGGTTCATTACACCTCTCAGTTATTTATGTTAATAATCTTAGTCTTTGTATTCATGTTGGTTTGTAATATATCACTTTGTATATTGGTTAAAAGAAATATGACCGACAACAAGATAAACATTGTTTCTGTTATTGTTTCACACATTTTCACTCATTAATAATGATAATGATGATGATGATGATAATGATGATCTACATTCTTAAACTTACTAGACAATCATTTTGAATGGAAGATATTTTTACACAATGATCATTTTCACTGGGTCCATCTATTCTAGCATCATAGACTTACATTGTTTATCAGACGAATTATGAATTTTATAAAGTTAATTTCTATTATTCTTATAAATAACTGTAGTTGTAATCTTGTAAATGTCCATGCATATGATGTTTACTGAATAAAATTATCTGTGGAATTCTTTTGTTAATGTTGTCATTGATCTACTTAAATGGATTGGTTTTATCTTACAATTTTCATTCATTCATTCATTTAGATATTATTTTAGCTTAATTCAGTAAAGTCTGATGGCGATCTAACTGATAACAGTAATATATGACTAGTTGTATAATTTTACTAGTCGAATTCATAATTTAATCTAAGTTGCACCGCCATTGGAAACTACGAGACATTGGATGGCGATTTCGTCCAAGTATAGGACAACCCCAGCACAGTAAACCGATAATTTTGTATGTGGAGCTTAAACTCAGGTCTCTTGAGCTCGCAAGCGATTGTTTAACCTGTAGACCACTGAGATGGAATCCAAGAGTCTGAAATGAAAATGAAGATAGGCAGTGCAAAAGCAGCCTCTTTAGTAATTAGCCTCAATATAAATAAGGGGAAAGTCGAGTTCCTAAAATACAACACAGACAACACCAACGCGAACGAATCTGATGAACAATATTTGTAAGAGGTAGAAAATTCTAGATAACTGGTCAGCATGATTGATAAACAGGGAGCATGTGATGCAGACGTGAAGGTACGTAATGACAAGGAGAGCACAGCATCCCCACATTCGAAAGACATATGTGAGAGTCAAATTAACAGTCAGCCAACATCAAAATGCGAAACTTCAATACGGGCATCGAGATGGTTGTAAATTATGGAGTCGAAATGGGGAGAACCGCTTTAGTCAATATCAAACAGGCACACGTATTTATAAACAATTGTCTGATCGTGATACTCCATATCGGTTTGTCGGATATCTTGAGCAACAATCTATTGTGGTGGAGAACGAAACAGCTCATAGCTCAGCTGAAGATTAGGACAAGTCTCTTGAGGTCGATAGGACATACACTATGGCAATCGAACTGCATCATGAGTTAACCGCTCGCCTGGCAACCTGAAGGCGGAAGGGTCAGGGGAGACTATTCTTCATGAGGACGAATTTCGGTAAGTAGCACTCACGATATATATAATAAATGCAGTTCTGAGTGTTCCGTGTGTCAGATAATTCATGTTTATCTGCATGTTGAGATATGTTTCAACACACTTCATCACATAGTTAATAGGTATTTCATTAATTAACACAGTTTGTATTGGATTAATGCATCATATGGTTTGTTGGAATAGTTGTTTTATTCAGAATGTATCTCTAAAGATTGATTGATCGATCTCAGTGTGGTATATTGTTTATCAGTTGTGCTGAGCTTCAGACATCGCCTTCACTCGATACGTTCGGGGACTATATAAACACGATACTTATTAGTCTGTTTCTTATGTTTATTTTATTTGTTCAGTGAACTTGTCAATTCGGAGAAGATTACTGCTTATCCAACCTCGTGTTGTGTGTATCACACTATATTACTTGCTGATATTAAGTAGGTTGGATCAATTTTAAGTATGTAGCTATCTATGAATCTCTTCCTTGTAATATGTGGTGTTTTTATGTATTTATATGAAGATATTGCATTCAAGTTACTTATCAGTATATTTGAATTTCCGTAATGTTTTCGATAGGAACCTTATGTTTTGTATAGTCATTCAGTTTACTTGTCCATCCCACCAGCTTAAGTTCTTAGCTGACCTAGTGTTATGTAAATATCGCTATAAACTACATGCACACACTGGCTAAACCGATGACAGAACGAAGCGGGGAAATGAGAGAATAAGTGTTGTAGGTGGAATGTTCATACAAGTCAGGCACTAGCAGTCGCAATGAATTAAGAAAATAATATGACGAATTAATTCAAGCTAATAATTCTTCCTAATCACTGAGTATGCAAAACGTCATTTAAGAAGCGTGAGAGTATTAAATTGTCACAGTCATGGTCATTCAAACGATAGTCAGACTAGTATCTATAGATATTGATCATGTGATAAATAAATAGGAAACTGGCTTAAAGTCGTTGAAGCAGTCAGTGGATCACTCCAGATTACATCCGAACTTCGGTTTGTCAAGCATCATTCTGATAAGCTTATATAAGCAATTCATAATTTAATAGAGATTATGCTATCCGTCATCCCTTTTTCAAGAAACATATCTTAGTTCATGAATTACATCTGACTGAATCCATTTAATTAATTCAAATTCACAAATGATTTACTTTTATTGTATTTGGTCATATGAGGTTCGTAAACGCTATTTAAACTCGTATTTCTTTAATCATACCAACTGTCTAACTGTACAAAATACTCCAATTTAAAAATTAGTGTACTGAATATAAAATTAAAGCTGAAGCTTTCCATGATACCTTACTCATAATCACGATGAATTGTGACGCTCTTGAGTCCTGCAAGCATAGTATTTCAACGGTACTACCAAATGTCGATCCATGCAACATCATCCACGCTAACTTTATGTAGTAGTAAACATCTCAGTTGTTCCACTGTTCTTATATCACACTGTCCCACTGAACTGAAATGATATTTAGTGATTTCCGATTAGACTAAATGAAAGATAAATGATAGGTCGTAAGACTCTTGAAAATGTACTTGTTTAGTCAAATGTCAACGCGAGCATTGATTTAAGCAATGTATTCTTAATGTAGGTGACATGGACGTATCATGAAATAGTGTACTTGTTTAAATGTGGTCAGTAATCGATAGTGTAAAGTTGACACTGTAATCTGTATAAATTTCATGAATCAAATAGATAGAAATTCTGTCATGTGAAATCGTCTATATTCGGAGAATTATGTTAGAATGATTCTAATATCTATTACGAGATTTGGAGCGCTTTGTGGGAGTGGGGTTGCGACAAGCAGTTTATAGTCAATTATGAATGGAGCTCAAGTCGAGAGCAGTTTCTTTGATTTATCATTTATACTACTTACTTAATATTCAGTAAACAATGTTCTTAATAATCATTTTTCAGTTCTTCGATGTGATATTTACATAAATCTTTAATATCGAGCCTACTTAATAATGAATTTTATGTATGATATTGCAGTTTTCGTTGGAGTTATCACTACAAATTCCCCTCAGTAACCCATTAGTCTATTGATAAGTACTTTTGAATTTTGTTTGTTCATAACTGACTTGTATTTGTTAGCTGTCGTGGTTGAGTTGACATAACTACTGGTTCATCGTAGGCTTCATTGTAAATACGTCCTATAAAAATATTTCGGGGAGAAATCCTTACCTATTTGTGATATATATGCGTGTGAATACACTAAATACTTCATGAAATGAAGTATTTTAAGATATGTTGCTCATGTTTTCGTTTCGTAAGCTGATTGTTTGTTATGATTTTAGATATCACCCACAGTTGGATTGACTGATCGTGGTCTCTCAGTAAACTTAACAGTACCATTGTTTTCGGGAGATATTTATAAAGATTCGCTTGACATTTAAAGGAGAGTTTTAGAATACCTCGTATTGCTAACTCAAAATTAATTTAAACTCTTTCATAAAATGACTAAGTAACCTCATGGGTTCTATGAAAGGTTGCTGGAGATGAACTGATGTGGAGGGAAAAATAATAGAGCAATGATGGGCAGTGGATGTTACTTTTTACGACGTCAGCTCAAGTATAGTTTCGAACAAATGGACTTCTCTACCAACCAATGTGATCATAGTTCAGCAATAGGATATCTTTCTACTATTTAGCTTCAAGCCATTTCAGACGCAACTATAACTCACGTGTTGCAAGTTTCAGGGGTGCCCTATGTAACCCATCACTAGATAGCCCGTCATTCCTAAATATTATTAATATACGAGTGACCACAAAAATCAAGAACGTAACATGGATTCTTTCGACAAACTGATGTTGTTTATATGCATTGTCCGTGACAATCATTGCTAACCGACATGTTTACATCATGCGTCGAAAATATAGTCGCAGGCCTGTTCGTAAATCTGAAATATTATAACAGACATTTGGGACATATACGCAACGAAACGCAGGGTCCGAATGGATTATTGAGTACAGTTGTGAGTTTTGGGGAAAAATATATCATTCGTTTATGCCAAGAAAAGAAATAGAGTGAGCTGTCTATTTCAAATATACCTAATAGTCGGAAAGAAAATTGTTGAATCACATGATATGTATATGAAAAGTTTATATGAACAGGGTAGTCACTTGGTTTGTACAGCTGCTGTCTAGGTCTGTACAAATGAATTTCACTAAATTGCTTGTTTAGTAGGAGGGAAAGCAGAGAGAGAACACATTCAGGCTGGAGATAAAGCAATATACTTAATGCGAATAAAGACAAGTTGTACAAAATGACCACACCTGCAAGGCTGAGCAATGTCATCGGATGAATCGAATTAATGTACCCGCGTTCTCCACAGTTAACCTTCTCTTCGTGTCAATTGTTGAATACAAGTTTTTTCGGTAAATATATGCTTGACTTTGAAAGTCGTATGATTAGGGTTCAGTACCACTACAGTTTTGTAATAAACAATGAAATGGTTTTCCCCACCAATTCTTGGTTCACTACAATACCTGCAGAGTTTCGACCTCTATATTACGTTGTCGACAGATCTCGATGGATATTTATTAGATATCAGTATTCTTTTCGTAAGATATAATTCTTCATCAGTGACAATTTGACCAAACTGTCAAAGCTTAATGTTCGGCCATTCCATGAGGTTTTTCTGTAAAAATGTTTTTTAAATTTCCACCACGTTTTCTTATTATTTTAATATGCTGAAAACCCGCTTCAAGTGTAAAATGTGATGATTGTTGAAGATCCATAGAATATATCTCAAATCGCACTAATTCTCATAAGTGATAAAACTATCCTCATTTTAACCTCTTATACAGGTGAGTAGGGCTAAGTAAATGTCATTGAGCTTTCGCCAAATCATCCGGCAGTTGAGTCACTGAATATTGAACAAATCATCAACTCCTGTCAAGGTTAAGGACAACCAACGTGCATCACTTGATCGTGTGCAATAGACTGGAGCACGCAGTGGTTGTCTCGTCATCTTCTTTGTGCTTATTCTTACTAATATATATCCTTAATAACGTTATACGGTCTTCAAAGCAGACATAGTACTTTGTTACATCAAAAGGGCAATCCATGGGAGATGCTGACCACGAGGTGTGACTTCGAAATTATTTGTTTCGTCACGCCATTCCCGTCCAACTCAAGTAGGCCTTGAATCATTCGACCTAGATCATATACGTTGATGATCTAGTGATGAAAGCTATTAACAATTGTCTATGGCTGAGCATTTTTTAAACTGTTCATTAGAAATATGTTAGAAATGAACTAAGAGGCTATGCCGTTGGTGTGCTTTTATATCCTTCGTAATGTGCGTCATGGAATTCACATTGTACAATCAATATGTATAATAATAATAATAAGTCCTCTATATATTTGATTTTCCTATATTTATCAGAAGAAGGTTTTGTCGACAGTTTGGTGATTTATAAGTTTGATTCATAAGTCAATTGAAGTTAGACCACCATCGGAAACCTAGAAGCACTGGACGACCATTTTGTTCTATTGTGCGACTTCTCACAACATTCAACGGTGTTAATCTCTCACTTAAACTAATCCATGAAATTGAGTGATACATCCATTATTGTCTTAAGTGAGTTACTATCTCACAACAGACCCGGTTGAAATCCACTTGTCACTGCTTCTTACTAGAACTCCAAGAAATACCTCATGAAGCCAGTTAATACTGAGCATATGTTGAATGATATCAGAGGTTTTTGTGGATTTTATAGTAATGTCAATAGTTCAGTTCATGAGTCAATTGAAGCTAGACCACCACAGAAAACCTGCAAGCATTGAACGACCATTTCTTCTTGAATGTTATTTGTGTATGAGATCGAATATGTTACTTATTTAGAGAGTCTGGAATCATTTTTTTCAAATCATCCGTTTTCTTTATTAAATCTATTAGATGGACACCAACAAATTCTATGTACGTAGTAAACCTGCAACAGCTAAGCATTAGAAGAATAACTATTTTTGACAAGCATTGGTTGTATTAATTGCAAACTAACAGGCTTACGTCTGACTACCATGGAAAACCTAGATATAATGGATGGCCATTTCGTTCTAGTATAAGATTCCTCAGAATTGAGCATCCACGATCCCGCACGTAACACTCGTACTCAGAACCTTCAGTCTCAAGGGTAAACGTTTAACTTCTACACCACTGAGCCACCATCCAATAGTATTAGTATCTGTAGTATAGTATCAATTCATGATATTTCTCCATATGGTAATAAGAAAGGAACTGATCAATAGCAATCCTAAACATCAACAGATAGATTAAATAAACCAATACAAAAGAAAAACAACAAATGTTTACTTGATTCACTTGGTGTTGTTATACTTGTATCTTCCAATCGGTGATTAGGACTGGAATTGATCAGTCTCTTATTGACATGTATGCATCCTTTACGTATTGCCTTGATATTGTCTTAAGTCACAAGCTCTATAAGCATATATGGATGGTGGCTACCATTTGAATCCAGGACTGGTGTTTCGTCCTATTTTTGGACTCATCCGTTGAATGTACTTGCATTTCACTTGTGTAGTAAACTATTCTATTTCAATTTATCCTTTAATTCATTATAATTTTAACAAATAGAATATACTACTCAACTAATTTCTATCAAAGCGTAGTTTCAATAGTTGAGATCATCAGTCAATTGGAGCTAGACCACCACAGAAAACCTGAAAGTACCGGACGACTGTTTCGTCCTATTGTGCGACTCCTCATCAGTGCGCATCCACATAGTTTAAAAAATTTAACTTACTTCGTTCTACAGATAGTTTTCTCACAACATTCAACGGTATTATTCTCTAACTTAAACTAATCCATGAAATTGAGTAATACATAAAGCATTGTCATCAGTAAGTTACTATCTCACAACAGACCCGGTTGAAATCCACTTGTCACTGCTTCTCCCTAGAACTCCAGGAAACACCTCTTGAATCCAGTCACTATTGAGCATATGTTGATTATTATCAGAAGGGATTTTTGTGGAGATTTTAGTAATTTCAATGTTTGAGATCATGAGTTAATTGAAACTAGATCATCATGGATAACCTGGAAGCACTGGATGGTTGTTTCGTCGTATTGTAAGACTCCTTATCAGTATGCATCCATATAATTTAACAAACTTCACATATTTTGTTCTAAAGATAGACAAAATGATTCATATTACATGAATTGAATTGGAGTTAAATAGTTTTATATTGTTTATCAAATATTCAATGACAATAATATACACAAATAAATCCATAGTTTCACATGTCATTAGCTTATTTACAAAAATGATTCTTATCTTAATCATAAACAATATTCAGATTAAAAATGTTATTGATAAATTTGTTTTGTTTTATGGTAGAATTATACTTAACCTTATTTATCATTGATAAATTTAATTGTTTATCTGAACAAACTGTTTCAATTTAGATATTTGAATGATGAAACCTATAATCTATGGATCAACTTCGAGCAGTGCCAAAATGTCTTTGAGAATGTTTTTATTGTAGATCATCGACTTAGATGAATTAATTTCAATCATTAAAATCATGAATCAGTTGAAACTAGACCACCATGGAAAACCTGAAAGCACTGGACGGCCGTTTCGTCCTATTGTGGGACTCCTCAGCAGTGCGCATCCACGACCTCACCACCTGCGAGATTCAAACCCAGGATCTACTGAAGTTAGACATGAACACCGTTGGATGCCAACTCAGTGATCTAGTGGTTAAGTGCTCGCGCGCGAAACTAGTAGGTCCTGAGTTTGAATCTCGCAGGGGGCGACGTCGTGGATGCGCACTGCTGAAGAGCCCGCAATAGGACGAAACGGCCGTCCAGTTCTTCCAGGTTTTCCATGGTGGTCTAGCTTCAACTGACTCATGATCTTAATCATTGAAATTACTACAATCTCCACAAAACCCCTTTAGATGAATTATGTTGAATAATTGTCGACCTACTCACTTTAGACGGGAATGGTATGAAAAACCAGTTAACGTCGATGTCGAACTTCGTGGTCAGCATCTCATGTGGATTGCCTCTTTAACGTATCAAAGTACTATGGCTGCTTTGAAAACCATATAACACAAAATATGTTATTACGGGAAAATATTAGTAAGAATGAGTAAAAAGAAGATGGCGAGACAACCAGCGCGTGCTCCAGTCCATGGCATACGATCAATTGATGCGCGTTGGTTGTCCTTGACCATGACAGGGATTGATGATCTGTTTGATATTCAGTGAATCAACTGCAGGATGATTCGGCTAAGGCTCAGTGACATTTTACTGGCCCTACATCATCTACTGACTAGGTCTAAATGAGGGTTTTAAACCTGTGTGAAGGATAAGGATAGGGATTTGCATCATGAACTGACATCAGCTGAAATATCATGACGATATTAAATCAAATGGATAATTGAACTTCGCTTCAAAATCCAAGGTCTTTTATCATAAATCTGATTGGTTCATCCATAAATTATAGTCTGGCCGATGTGTTTTTAAATTTCAGTCTAAGACATTGTTCCAGTTATAAGTTTTGACATCTAATGTCGCGATAAGATGTGTATCCCTAATATGATGGACAGTTTTATTCAGCATTACCTTCCGTTCTGATCCAATATGATGATCATTCAGTGTACTATTCGTTTTTGTTTCCCCGTATGATATCATGAAGACGTCAACATCTGAAGGGAAGTAAGGGATACAGTGGATAGCTAGGATGCAATTTCATGATCTAGACTTCGCAGATGATCTGCCTCTTCTATCGCATACGCAACAACAAATGAAGGAGAAGACAACCAGTGTAGCTGCAGCCTCAGCAGCAATAGGTCTCAATATACACAAAGGGAAAAGCAATATTCTTCGGTACAACACAGCATGTACCAATCCAATCACAATTGACGGAGAAGCTTTGGAAGATGTAAAAACCTTTACATGTTTGGACAGTATCATCGATGAACACGGTGGATCTGATGCAGATGTGAAGGCACGGATTGGCAAAGCAAGAGCAGCATATCTACAACTGAAGAATATCTGGAACTCAAAACAATTAGCAACCAACACCAAAGTCAGAATTTTCAATACAAATGTGAAGACAGTTCTACTGTATGGGGCGGAAACCTGGAAAACTACGAAATCCATCGTCCAAAAGATACAGGTGTTTATTAACAGTTGTCTACGCAAAATACTTCAGATCCGCTGGCCGGACACTATTAGCAACAACCTACTGTGGGAGAGAACAAATCAGATCCCAGTGGAGGAAGAAATCAGGAAGAAGCGCTGGAAGTTGATAGGACACACATTGAGGAAAGCACCGATCTGCGTCACAAGACAAGCCCTCACATGGAATCCTCAAGGTCGAAGGAGGAGAGGAAGACCAAAGAATACATTACTCCGAGAAATGAAGATAGATATGAGAAAAATGAACAAGAATTGGATGGAACTAGAAAAGAAGGCCCAGGACAGAGTGGGTTGGAGAATGCTGGTCGACGGCTTATGCTCCATTGGGAGTAACAGGCGTAAGTAAGTAAGTAATGATATTTTCTTCTGTATAATATACGATATTCTTGTATTCCATTGATCTGAACTATGCTCAGTAACTGATTTTTTATAACTGAGTATAAACCAGTGTATTTTAGACTATGAGAATCATCATCGTTATCGTCGTCGTCATAGTGCTTTGTGTGTTCTTACTTTTGTGTCGTGGGAATTGTAGAGGTGTTTGAACATAAGATTACAGAATGTTATAGTTAAATCTGAGAACCATACAGTAAATACTTCATTTGTAAAATATCAATCAATCGTTTCAAAGTTCATGGTTCATTTGATTACACACTAATCATTCTCCGTTCTCGTTCTTTTTTCTTCTTCTACTGCCAGACATTTCATTTTCGATTGATCATACACATACTACTTATATCTGTCAATATCAGTAGCACAGAGCATATTTTATTATGTGTAAAGCATCACTATTCGTTAAATGTATGAATGATTCAGTCAAGAACATTATTTTCATTTCAAGCTATAAATTTCAATGTACTTACATTTCTTATTGAAGCAAATAAGAATGTGTTACACTGAAATGTTCATAAAGCATATATGTATAAAGTACTAAACGATCGAAATGAAATTATGCTTATATATTCAGTTCTCATTTGTTTTAAGTTAAGCGTTCGCGCTCGAGACTGAAGGCACTGGGCTCGAATCCCGCGAGAGAGATCGTGGATGCGCACTGTTGAGGAGTCTCACAATTGGACGAAACGGCCGTCCAGTGCTTCCAGGTTTCTAGCGGTGGTCTAACATCAATCGGTTCATGATCTTAATCAAAAACCCATTTATTTAATTGGATGCATGTGCCCGAAAAACCTAGACATTGTAGTTTTATTCAACAACAACAGCAACAACAACAACAAAAATGGGTATATTCACACCTAATGTCGTCTATATTACTTAGTTACGCCTGTTACTCCTCATGGAAGAGAATAAGTCGCCCACCAGCATTCTCCATCTAACTCTGTACTCGACAATCCTTTCCAATTGTTTCCATTTACTATGCATTCACTGCACTAGGAATTGATAGCAGATATTGAAAGAATGAAGAGTAATTGGAAACAACTGGAAAAGATTGGCTATGATAAAGTTCGATGGAAGATCATGGTGGGCGGCCTATGATTCTCCGTGAGAGTTAGCGAGCTTAAGTAATCACTAGTGAGCACATGGTTTCAAAAATGTCGTTAGATTTTCATTGAATAAATCTGTCTATTCATCTATCTATTCACACTTCTATCTATCTATCTATCTATCTATCCATCTATCTATTTATCCACACTATCTATCTATCTATCTATCTATCTAACTATCCACACATCTGTCTATCTATCTATCTATCTATCTATCTATCTATCTATCCACACATCTATCTATCTATCTATCTATCTATGTATCCACAAATCTATCTATCTATCTTTCTATATTTTTACACTTCTATCTATCTATCAATCCACACTTATATCTATATATCTATCTACCCACACATCTATCTATCTATCCATTTACACCTCTATCTATCTATCCACACTTTTATCTCTCTATCTATCTATCTACCCACACATCTATCTATCTATCTATCTATCTATCTATCTATCTATCTATCTGTCCACACATCTAACTATCCACACATCTACCTATCTATCTACCTATTTATCCACACATCTACCTATCTACCTATCCACACATCTATCTATCTATCTATCTATCTATCTCTCTATCTATCTATCCCTACATCTGTCTATATATCTATCCATACATCTATCCATATATCCTTACATCTATGTATCTATCTATCTATCTATCCGTCCCTCTGTCGATCTATATGCTAAGTACGGACATGTTAATCGAGTATTTCATTCGACCTATTTAAAGTATAAATACTATCTCATAATTTCATTAACAATTAATTCATTAGTGATTAAAAAGATGATAGAAACTTCAACAGCAACAACAACACCACCACCAACAACAACAACACCGCCACCAACTCAAACAACACCAACCTCAACAACAACAACAACAACAACCATCAAAGTTATTTCAGCTGGTCTACCAAGAACTGGAACAAATAGTATGAAAAAAGCATTAGAAATTATTTATTCAAAACCATGTTATCATATGTATGAAATTATATTTAAAAGACAATCTGATATATCAAAATGGCAACAGCTAATTGATGAAAAACATAAACCAATATCAGATAAAACAAAGATCTATAATGGTTTAAATGAATTATTAAATGGTTATGTAGCTACAACAGATCTACCATCATGTGGTTTCTACAAGGAACTAATGAATATGTATCCTAATGCTAAGGTAAATGTGAATGTTAATATTTCATTTTGTTTCTTCTAATTTCCTACTAGATACTAAGTATTTCATCATGTATTTTGCTATAGTTCTGAATAAGATTTTGATGGAGTTTTGTTCTCTGAGCTGGATGGTTTAGTCGTGGAGCTTTTATAGTTCTTCTGAACGATATCATCAGTAGAAGAACGATGAAAGCTCCACGACCAAACCATCCAGCTCAGAGAACAAAACTCCATCAAAATCATCCACCTGAGCTACAAATCTTCACCACCATCTCGAATAAGATTTTGGATTTACTTTAGAGTAGAATGATTTCATCAGTCAGCAAAAGCCCTGCTACGGCCGAGAGTGGGGATAGTCAGCTCCCCCTCTCGAAATGCCCTCATATGACCACGTACATACAACCACTGTCACGGAAGTCATATTTACTGCCTTCTTGCGGTGGGGTCGTTGTTTAAGGAGCATGGGGGACCAAAAGCGAATGTCAGGTACTTTAACCGGGTTGATGGATACGGAGGATTCATCAACGGTAGTTGAAAAACCCTAATCCCAAATCAATAGTACACATGGGCTCCAGTATCCTGAAGGAATAAATGGTATATGAACCAATGAGTGGTCACCGGCTATTGTCGGACTTCATCTCCTGACGTTGCTTCACTGCCTCGTGGATCACACCTTCGGGTCGAAGACTTCGGTTTTTGTTCGCTAAGAAAACAACATGTTTCGGTTTAGGCACCCGGAGAGTATCATGGCCCTCACACAAATCGAATGATTTATGTGGCGCATATCTATTTAGTGCCTTCTTGTACCAATGTGTGTTTAAATAAATAATTAAATAATAATAAGTTAGAACATGACTAGTGAATATTAATATACAAACGTTAGTTGGTATAAACGAGGAAAAAAGAGAAGTGAACATTTATATTTTCCTAATTATATAACTGAAAATCTATGCATAAAATGTATATAAAGTTCTTACTTTATAAGTAGTGAACATGATATCAAGGACCCATAAAAGGATTGTCTAACAATTAATAATCGCTAGTGAGAAGCAGTGACCAGTGGATTTCAACGGGGTCTGTTGTGAGATAGTAACTCACTGATGACAATGGTGGATGTGTAAATCGATTTCGTGGATTAGTTGAAGTTAGACACTAATGTTGTTAGATGTCGGTCGGCCCAGTGATGTGGAGGTTAAGCCTTCGCGTGCGAGACCGATAGGTCCTGGGTTTAAATCTCGTGATGTGGGATCGTGGATGAGCGCTGCTGAGTAGTCTCACAATAGGATGAGACAACCGTCCAGTGCTTCCAGGTTTCCGATGATGGTCTAGCTTTAAATGACTCATGATCTCAACTATTAAAATTAATAAATCTTTTGCTCCGCATTGTATAGCGTGATTCTCATGGAAAGTTGGTTAATTATCATGTGAATACAGAATAGAGTGGTTTACATGTTAAAGGTTCGCCCATGAAGCCGAAGGTCGTGAGTTCGAGTCCCGTGTGCGGGATCTTGGGTGCGCACTGCTGAGGAGTCCTGTACCAGAGCGAAACGACCGTCCAGTGTTTGCAGGTTTTTCATGGTAGTCTAGCTTTAATCGACTTATAAATTTAACTATTAAAAATAATTTTTGCTCCTATTACACATTCACTAACGTTCAATTTTCAGCATAGTTTAATCCTAATTATCACATTTGCTTACCTAATTATCATTCCGTTTGCATGAACATGAAATCATAGATAGTTGTATTGATGATCGACTCCCTCAGATTTGTATATGTGTGTTGAGGCCTACTGATTCAGAGGCTTCCACTACAATGGCTGCCTTAACCTGGATGGGATGGAAGGAACAGGTCATATACACAGTTCAAATCATCTAACCTCTTTCAAGCTGTCCGTTGTATTCAAGCTTTCTCTTAAATATCATGGTCTCCATGATCCAGTCGGCCACCAGGAGAAAGAGAAGAGGGGAAATTAGGCAGCCTTGCCTGACTCAGCTCTTTGCTTGGAATGCATCTATTAGCTGTTCTCTATGCACCACTGATGTGTGAACGACGTTTCGTGGTATCGACCACAGTGTGATATCTCTATAGTTCTCACACTTGATGAAATCTTTCTTTAGTATCTTGATGAGATATCCTACTTTACAGTCTGATGGCACTTGCTCTTCCGCCCAAATCTACCTGAATAGAACATGAAGAATATTTGCAGTGATTTCTATGTCTGAGTTTAGTGCTTCAGCCTGTATGTTGTCAGTTCCTGCTGTTTTCCTACCCTTGATTTGTCTGATGATCATGTTGATTTCTTTGATCGTTTGTGGGGTAACATACATATGAAGGCCTGTGTGTGCTAGTCCAATTTCCGGTGTGATCAGTGTGGATGAGCTACTGAAGAGTTCTTCAATGAGCTCTACTCATCTGTTCTCCTGTTCTTGTATTGCAGTAATCGCCTTGCCTTCGTTATTTTGACTGATTGCTCTGGTCTTCAATGCTTTCTCGCTAGTTTCTTGAATTTGTCATATGATTGTGTAATATTTTCTTTTTTTCAGCTTTTTCCACTGTCACTTAAAGGTTTTACAATTGATTTTCATTGTCGGCTCTAATGCCCTCCATCTTTCTCTTCTTTATACCTGAGCATTTGATTTCCAACTTAGCTTTCATTACTCTTGTTTGACTGTTGTCTATTAGTGTCTTCTTGTCCTTCCTTTTTTTACTCCTGACCAAGGTTACGACACATATCCATGCCTCATGATGATGCTTGCAGAGGCCGAGAACCTCCTGGCAAGTTGAAGTTAGTGCTTCTTTGATCTCGTTCCAGTTGTTCTCTATAGTATTTTCCTCTTCTCTGAGTAGATCTTGTAAGGGTTGGAGTCTGTTGTTGAGAACTAACTTGACTTCGTTGCGTTTGTCAGTATGTAGAAGGAAGGCTGTAATAAACTAGTGTAACACAATTTCTTCAGTTTTTTATTTTCATCTCAGCAATCATCATGTGGTAATCTAAATGCATTTAGGCCTCTCTCATTGTTCATACGTCTTCCTTTGATATTTTGAATGTTGTAGTGATGCATATATGAACGATCTGGCTATCTGTAGTGTGTAGTGGTGTGATTCATATAGCTTTGTGTATGCAGCTGCGTAAGAATAAAGTGCATGTAAATTTGCGAATCTCTCGCCGTTCTCATTTCTCTCTCCCAATGCGTGTAATCCCCTGTAATCTTCATACACGATGTAGTCTATTCTGACTGTGGCGTTTAGAACTCCCATCAGGATGATCATTCTCTTTCATGGGAGAATCTCCTCGATCAATGGGAGTCTCTTATAAAAAATGATGCTTGTAATCTTCGTTGTTATAATTAGTGGGCGCATAGCACTAGATAACATTTTATTGTGATCATCTTCTTCTTTGTTTTTTTAAAGATGTTTTGATGATTCAGGATTCCAGAATTCTTCATTCTATATGAGTTTGTCACACTTCTTAGAACATTATCAGTTATAAATCCTTATTTGTTCATTTATTTTAAAAGTTGACATTTATTTATCCAGACAATGTTTGTGATATCCTCATTAGTTAATCAATGATTTGACGCTAAAATCATGTTTGCCTAGTTCATAGAGCCGTTAAACAAGAAAGACATGAATCTCTCAAGGTAACTAATAGACTTTGCTAACAATTGCTACGGTTCTCTATCAAGATCTCAAATCTATTCAATTCTTTTGATTGAGATCATGAACCGATTGATGTTAGACTATCATTGAAAACCTGGAAGCACTGGATGGCCATTTCGTCCTAGTATGGGACTCCTCAGCAGTGCGCATTCACGGTCCCCGCCCGCGGGATTCGAACCTAGGGCCTTCAGTTTCGTGCACAAACACTTAACCTACTCGACCACTGAGACGTCATCCAATGGTGTTAGTGTCTGACATCAACCAATCCACGAAAGTGCGTAACCATCTTCCCTTGTACTGTCAGTCAGTCAGTCAGCTGCAACGTAGGACCAGGCACGTATATGCATCGGTCCAAGTTGCCATACCGCATTAGCACAACAAGATGAACACCGGATTTATAGGAGTAGTTAATTCAGTGGTGGTAATATATAGAAGAAAGAGTGTGTATAAGGAGATAGTACAGGAAGATAGAATTAGTTCCTAGAAAGAAAGATTTGAAGTGATTTTAATCTCTTAATTTAAGGAAGACAGAGAGTGTATACACCGACGCCATTGTGATCGATTCTGAGCCATGTCACCAAGAGTCTCCAACCATTGGTTACGATAGTCACGCGGACCCCAACCAGGCAGTCTGAATCTCCCAACATGGCTCAGACCAGAAGTTAGTGACTTCAAGCACTGATGCCACGTTTTGGTTTGGCCGCCCCTAACTTTCTTCCAATTATCCCCTGCACTAGTCAGCATTGCGCGTCGTGGTAATCGGTGTTCAGGCATACGCAACACGTGGCCCAACCATCTCAGTCAATGAAGACTCATAACCTCATCAACTGATTTACCATCATTCCCTAGTACCCTGCGTCTAACCTCACTATTACTTACCCGGTGATCCCAGCAGATACCCGCAATATTTCTAAGGCACCTGTGGTCAAATACTAGTAACTTACGAATATCTTCCACTCTTAAAGGCCATGTTTTGCAGCCGTATAGAAGGACGGAACGAACTGCCGCGCAGTATACTCGTCCCTTAATTGATAGACGGATATCCCGCCTTCGCCATAGATGACGTAAGTTGGCAAAGGCCAAGCGAGCTTTTCGAATCCGTGCTGAGATTTCGTCAGACACCAACCCATTAGGGCTGATCAGACTTCCAAGATAAGTGAAGTTGTCAACGCGTTCGACTACTTCACCCCCTATACTTAGTTCAGGTGTTGATGCAGACCAGTCCTGAAGCAACAACTTGCATTTAGAGGGAGAAAAGCCCATCCCAAACATTCTAGCATTGTTGCTCAGTGCTACCAAAAGACTCTGCATTTCATCAGCGTCTTCACCAAACAGGACTATGTCATCTGCGTATTCTAAGTCAATAAGTGGACCTCCTGGTAAGAGATCAATGCCCGAGAAGTCAGTCGATGAGAGCGTACTGAGGTAGATACCTGTCTCTACCCAACACGGATTAGCTCCACTGATCACGGCTTCTCACTAGAACTCCAAGAACTCTCTCACGAAGCTAGTCACCAGTGAGCACACATGTTAATTATCATTATTAGGGTTGTGGAGATCATTATTCACTTGTATATATATAAATATATATATATATATATATATATATATATATATATATATATATTGTTGTCAATCTCATTTATCTTTTAGGTTGTATTAACCATACGTGATAAATATGATTGGTTATATAGTTTACGTAAAGTTGTATTACCCAGATCTACTGATCCATGGAAATTTAAAATAGAAGAAGGTGATAAAGTATTAGGTTTAAATTCAGAATTTTATAAAATGAGTGAAGATTCATTAAAATTAGCATTTGAAAATTATTATATTAATTTAGATGATGATCATATTCTACTTAAATATTATGATCAATATAATCAATTAATTCAAAAGATTGTACCATCGGAACGTCTTTTAATACATAATCTTGGTGATGGTTGGGAACCATTATGTAAATTTTTAAATGTTGATATACCGGCAGGTATATCATATCCTTGTTTAAATTCACATTATCGTATGACACAATTAACGGAACAATTAATTGAACATAAATCTTTAGATGATATAATACATAAGTTTCCTGAATTGATATAAAATGATGATATAATTGTTCATTGATATGAATTGTAATAAAATAATTCAATATTGTAAAGGTCTTTTTGATGATATGAATTAGTTAGTCAGTCAGTCAGTCAGTCAGCAACAACGTAGAATTTCGTACGTACGTACGTACGTAAGTACATCAGTTCGAGTTGTCATAACCATATTAGCTGTTGTCCATTTAAATCCCATAATGACTGAGGAAGTAAAAGTAATAAGTAATAATTGAAAACATTTTGGGTATGAAGATGTTATTCAATGAATGAAATGAATTTGAAATGAGACATAAAAGAACATGAAGAATTTAGAAGATTAGAATTTGGGAGAACATAAAGGAATGGATGAACTTGTGCTATTACAAACGATTTTCAAACATGTTATTCAAAGTCTTTAACCATCAGTTGCTATTGTCTCTTGGATATTAACCAGACAGTCTGATTATACGAATGGTTATATTTTTATTAGAATGGGAATTTGTGTAGTAATTTCAATGGTTGAATTCATGAGCTAATTCAAGTTAGATCCCCAATGAAAATCTGGAGGCACTAGACGTTCATTTCGTTCTAACGCTAAACCGAGGGTCCTACGTTCGAGTCCCGCATGTGGATAGTGAATGTTTATTGTTGAGGAATTTTGATGTAAGGACGAATTGGATATTCGGTGCTGGAATATTCCCCATGTGCCCAAACCGAAACAGATGGTTTTCTTAGTGGGCCACACCCGGAGCCTTCGACCTAAAGGTCTGATCACAAAGCAGTGGAGCAACGTTACGAGATGCAGTCCAATTGTAGCAGATGACCAACAATAGGTTCATATACCATTTGTTCTTTTAGGATACTGGAGACCGTGTGTATCATTAGTTTGGAATCAGGGTTTTCCAACTACCCTAGGTGTGTGCTCCATATTCATCAACCTGGTTAAAGCACAGGACATTCGCTTTTCGTCCTCTCCATTTCGTAAACAACAGTAATGCCGCGAAAAGGCAGTTAGTAGGACTTCCCTGTCAGTGGTTGTGTGCATGTAATCGTATAAGAGTATTTTGAGAAGGAGAGCTAACTCTCCTCAATCTCGGCCGTACCAGTGCATTTGGAGGCATATGCACATCCTTTGCGGATTGACTCGCTTTGGTTATTATATTACAAGATTTTATGGAATAGATGTACATTTCTTTCTGTTTATGATTTATTAATTCATTGCATCACCGAACATCTCAGGATTGCCATTCACACTAACAGTCGAATTTAGTAACCCTTATTTGAACTGTCTAACATAAGTTCAGATAGGCACTCACTAGTGTTTTCGTATTTTTTTAAGTTGTCAATATTTTTAACTGAAAGATATTGTATTCAAGTGTCTAAGTAAACATCAATTCTAAGATTCAGATACATTCCAACTGACGAGCTCCGACTAAGACGAAACATACGTCCTCTACTACACTTCTAAGTACATTTCATTTGCATTTATAGAAACATATTCAAATGATTGCATATTATTAGTTGTGTAATGTACAATCCTATTATTGCTTGATTCTTTGAATGTAAATACATGAGTTTATCTCTATAATCTAATCATTAGTAACTCATTGAATTAGATCGAAGCTCATGGTTCACCATAGATTCCATGAAGCCCTTATCATTTTGCTTGAGATCATGAACCGGTTGATGTCAGACCACCATTGGAAACCTGAAATCACTGGACGGCCATTTCGTCCTATTGTGGAACTCTTCAGAAGTGCGCACCCATGATCCCGCTCGCGAGATTCGAACCCAGGGCCCTCAGTCTCGCGCATGAACGCTTAACCTACTGAACCACTGAGCCGGCATCTAATGGTGTTAATGTCTAACCTCAACCAATCCATCATTTTGTTTAAGAACTACATTATCTGGATGTAATAGATATAGCAAATTGATTATTCATATTAACACTCGAACCTAATACCTTTCACTTCCAACACTAAGAAGTTATTTATTAAGCTATTGAATTTAGTGACTGAGTAAATTGATGAAATAGTTTACTTCTTATTGATTGTAGATATCATTACTAAGGTTTGATTTGATCATTTTGAATAAATTGAGCATTGGATAGATTATTATAAATAAATAAATCAATGATAAATCTTATAAGCAAAGATGGTTAGTGCCTAGCAGTGAAATCTAGGATGCGCATTTCGTCCTATTTGGGACTCATCAGCTGGATGTACCTGGATCTTAGGATTGAGATTTCACTGCTAGCCATTATTCATCTTTGTATAATTAAAATAACCCTTAATGTCATTGAATAAGAAAAAGAGAAATCAACGAAGAAAATTATCTATTCTCGACAAAATCATTTACTAACGTACTAATCAAGGGAGGTAAGGAAGAACAGAATTGATGGGTCAAATGAATACTCCAATTGATATAGCATATGAAGAAAACCGACAAACAACAAAGGTCATAATAATAAACTGAATTATAATCAAGTAAACTTGTATAAGGTAATAATAATAACTCATCAGATTCACTTGGTATTGTTTGGCTTGTATCTTCCCATTGAGGTTTAAGACACTGCAATTGATCAGTCTGTTATTGGCATATGTGTATACTGTGTGTATGCCTCGATATTGCCATAATTGACAAGCATTTTGTGGTGTAAGCAATGATGGATAGTGGCTAGCAGTGGAATCCAGTTTGACGCACGTTTCATCCTATTTGAGACTCGTCAGCCGGATGTACCCGCATCTCAGACTTGTCGTTCACTCTGGAACTCAAACCCAGTGTCATTCGCTTCAAACGCCATCGCGTTATCCACTCAGCTACTAGGTCCTGATAGCCACTTGCTTGTGCAATGGAGTGAATTTAAATAGTACTGGGTTTAAGTCTCAGAGTGAACGACAACAAGTCTGAGATGCGGGTACATCCGGCTGACGAGTCTCAAATAGGATGAAACGTGCGTCAAACTGGATTCCACTGCTAGCCACTATCCATCATTGCTTACTATAACTGATTCGAGTTTAAAATGCAAAATAGTTAAATAAAAGTTCAGAAAAACAAAAAAAACAAAAAACACGAACACGGAAACATACCCATTAAGGACACACTTCCGCTTTGGGCCGAATCAATGTGTATATATAAATTTACTTGCTCATGTGGGGCACGTTACATAGACCGCACAAATCAATCATTGTCTAAACGCATCTCGGAACATTATCCGGCCTGGCTCTTAAGAGGAGATCGTAAAACAATTACGAGTTCGATGTAGGAACACATCGTTCCAGAGGATTCTTCTTCTTAAGTAATCTACCGAGTCAAAGGAACTAGATAGAAAAGGTGTTGAATCAATATTTTATACACTACTGAGGCATTGTCAATCCACAAACTCAAGCCTGAACTTTGCATGCAGAAACGATTTGTCCGATCTCTCATCCTTTCTTAGCCCTAATTCCCTTAATGGGTATGTTTCTGTGCTTTGGTTGTTGTTTTTCTGCACTTTTATTTAATTATTATCAATATTTCTTTTCTAAATTACGATTTTGCATTTTAAACTCTAATCAGTTTATTATTATGACCTTTGTTGTTTGTCGGTTTTCTTCATATGCTATATCAATTGGACTATTCATTTGACCCATCAATTCTGTTCTTCATTACCTCCCTTGATTAGTACGTTAAATTCATTTGTTATCTAGTCTCGAATCCATTTTTTTGTGATACAATCCTTTCTATCCTCCAATAGACACATACATTTTCCATATCTAACTATTTGTATATATGAATGTACAGCTTATGTAAATGATTTTATCGAGAATAGATAATTTTCTTCGCTGACTTTTCTTTTTCTTATCCATCACTGCCTATAAAAGCTTGTGAATTAAGGCAATGTCGAGGCATACGCACAGTATGCACATATGCCAATAACAGACTGATCAATTACAATGTCTTAAACAACAATAGGAAGATACAAGTAAAACAATATCAAATGTGTCTCTGTACACATCTTTTTCATTTTCAGGTTCGCCGTGCTGCAACTGTCAATAATCTTGATCCATTGCAGCATTGTGATCGAATGAGTCCTTTGTTTGAGAGAATTTACGAGGTCACTCCAAAAAAGTTCACAAGCCCGGAACAAATTACTTGTCAGCTGATTATCGACCTTCCCACCGAATCATCAACGAGTGGAATTCATTAACTCAACACGTGTTTGAAGCTCCATCCGTAGATTCTTTCAAAAGAAAGTTGGATCAACTGAGAGAATACCATTGCCAGGACTAACACAGGCCATCAAGCCTTCTGTCCTTTTCAAACTGAAACTGAAACTGAAGTGAAATAATATATTTGTAATATCTTAATAAGTAGAAAAATTAGATTTTCTGATGTTTCGTCACTCAGTGTAAACCACTTCTTCAGTATATAAATATAACCAAATTAAAATTAATCCAAGTTTAAATAGTACAACGGAACAACACAAGAATGTTATACGCGAGTAATCAAAATATCAGGTCTGAATACATCAATCTCTTGTTATTTCGGTCAAGGTGATTCATAAACGACATGTATGTTAATGTGTGTGTGTATGTATGTGTGCACTGTTTAAGGATGAAAAATTGTGTGACCTTTATGGTGACAAAGGATAGAGCTTAATTTGTAAGATAATAGTGTGAATTGTAAATAATATCAGGCTAAATAGCTAGGATAGATAGTTCAAGCAGGATGTATGGTTAGGTCTTTTTTTCTATTGAGAGAAGTAGGATTAAGCATTATATGGAACACTTCAGCTAATGCACCTTTCTATGTAATTGGAAAAGCCGTTTTGTAATATTTTGATAATTTTGAAATCCATTTTGGTGGTCTATAACCAAAGATGGATAGCAGCTAACAGAGGAATCAACGATGCGCATTTCGTCCTATTTGGAACTCGTCAGCTGGATGTACCTGCATCTCAGACTTGTTGTCGTTCACTCTGGGACTCGAATCCAGTAGCGTTCGCTTCAAACACCATCGCGTTATCCACTCAGCTACTAAGTTCTGATAGTCAATTGATTATGCAATGGCGTGAAGCTTAATTCACTTAGTATTTCAGTCCTAAACATCATTGGGAAGATTCAAGTAAAACAATACTAAGCGATTTAGCGGTCGTTGAAAATAGCATGAAATGGATTTTTCTTTTAATCGAACTAAAGTATTTCGAAGTGTGTTCGTTGTTTTGTAATATACTTTAATTCTGTATTGTTTTAAGATTCTTTCGAGTTCTTCTATTATGCCATGACGGTATGGTAAAACTGCAGTAACCAATCCATGGCATTTCATTCATATACTTCTGATAATCTTCATAGGAAAATTATTAAATTGTAAGATGTCAGTTATATTCTTTTGTTCTTTTTGTTTATCCTCTTCTGATGTGATGATCTTGTTAGCTCTTCTAAAAAAGAGATTTAAGGTCTAGCGTGATCTTAGCACTGAAAGGATATGCTGAATATAAGTCAATATAACGATTAGAGTGTATAGGTTTTCGATAGACGGATCAATTTAGAATTCCATTTAAATTTCTTATCACTAAGCAATCTAAATTTGGCGGTTCACCATGTTCATTTTCATTCTCATTCATGAATTTGATGTGTGATGAAAGTGTATTTATCCGTTTTGAAAAGGATCTTAGATGAGTTTTTTTATATCTCAACAAAGGTCTCGTCTACATATCTAAGCCAAATTCACGGTTTAATGTCGTTGGCGAAGATATTTGATTCCATGTGTACCATAAAAACGTTGGTTACACTGTTAGTTTGTTTGTATAACATTCCGTTAAAAGTGAATTGAGTCGAATTTAAGCAGAGTTTTATTATTATTGATTATTTAGTAAAATGTAATGACTGATGCAAACTATAGTGCAAGATATGTGTAATAAGACATAGGTTGGATTAATATCAGAATGGATTTTTGTGGATATTATAGTTGAGATCATGAGTCAATTCAAGCTAGACCATCATAGAAAACATGGAAGCACTGAATGGCCGTTTTATCCTGTTGCAGGAGCTCGCATCCACGATCCCGCCTCACGAAATCCGAACACAGGACATATCGATCTCGAGCGCGAACACCTAACCTTTACACAACTGAACCAGCTGACATCCAACGCTGTTAATGTCTAACTTAAACTAATCCACGAAATTCAGCAACATATCCACCATTATCTTCACTGAGCTACTATCATACAACAGACCTAGGTGAACTCCACTAGTCATGGCTTCTCACTATAACTCCAGGAAATACCTTTTGAAGCCAGTCACTAATAAGCATATGTTGATTAATATCAGAAGGGGTCTTTTGTGAATATTATAGTAATTTCAATAGTTGAGATCATGAGTCATGTATAACATCTAAAGGAAAGATTATCCATCATAATATTGATATAATACTAGATTGGAGGTAGTATAATGAATAACAAAACTGACCATGGTTGCAAACCACTATTCAACATTTACAGGATATAAATGATATTATTGTGTAGTATTGGTGATATGAATGGTTAAAGAAACGAATACTTATAAACAATAGACAATGTTAACACCGTTTTCTTCAAAATATAATCTTTTTAGCATCACTACTCCGATAATATTTGCCCACCAATTATTCTAAAAGATATCAGTGAGGAACCATGATCATTGGCGTTCAACTATATCACATGTCAGAAAGGTGGCTATCAAAGATCATAGAAGATAATCCCACATTACCACGTATTGATTAAAACTAAATTTGTACACCAATGTGTACGGTGGTCTGAAGGTTGAAAGTATGCGTGTGAGACCGAAGATACCTAGGTCATTTCCTAGTTGTGGGAACATATATACTCAACAATCTCAAACGTCTCCAGTGATCGTACAACAGCGTTTCAGATTCATTTGAAGTTTCTTGGCTAAAAGAATACAGACAACTTATCAGTCTAGTAGACTGTAACACATGATGAATAATAAATGTCATCAATACGTTTCAATTATAACAATCTTGAGATAGATCTTAGTGTCTAGTCCACAAGTAAAATATATATTCTCTAGTGTCAACACTATAGGATTAGGTCAAATGTAGAATAAACACAAATTACAAATGATTGAGGTGACAAGTTGTTGTCAGGACTGACAAGTACCTCACAGAATGGGGTGGTGGGTAATAAAACTCGTAAATGTATACCCTTTTTATTGTTTTTAACATTATTCGTGATTGGTTCTATATAACTTTCTTACTCTTAATAAATATGGATTTATCGTGATCATAGTTACTAGTTTCCCTTAAAAAGAATAGGCTAATCAATACTAAGTGAGAATTAACACTTTTTTAAAAGTTATCATAGACGTAACCTTAATTTAAGTTAGAATCAATTAAATAATTCGCTCGTGGTCAGTGGTCTTAGGTTCGAGTCCGGCGTTCAGGGTCATGGATATGCAATACTAAGGAGTCCCGTACTATGACAAAATAGCCATCCATTTCTTTTAGTTTCTTAATGGTGGTCTAATATTGATGGATTCATGATATCAATGAAATAATACAAAGAATGTTGATATTTCAGTGAAGAAAGTAGACAATGGATAATGGCATTTTCTTTAACTGTACAATCGTGACTTTACCATATACGATACAAATGTAGTAAACAAGAACACAAGTGGGGACAATCGTATGTATTCGAACACAAAATTACAGAATTACTTAGTCAAATCTAAGAACCATACAATGAATACTTCATTTGCAAAATATCAATCAAATCATCTCAGACTTTGATGTTCCTTCATTTCCACATTAATCATTCGCTGTTCTCTTTCTCGTTGATCTTTTTAATCTTCTGCCACCAGGTATTTCACTTTTGATTGATGATGCATATATTGCTTATATCTGTCGACATCAGTAGCACACAGTACACCATATTCACCTGTAAGCTGTTGTTAATTTCATCATAAATTTAATATAAAGTTACCATCTCGTTACAATGCCAAATGTATCATGCTCTGTATGCACATATTACGTTAACATTATTAATATCAGAAGTGGTTTTGTGGAGATTGTAGTAATTTCAATGGTTAAGATCATGAGTCAGTCACGCGCGAAACTTATAGGTCCTGGGTTCAAATCTGGCAGGGGGCGAGGTCGTTGATGCGCACTCCTGAGGAGTCCCACAATGGGACGAAACGGCCATCCACTGCTTCTAGGTTTTCCATGGTCGTCTAGCTTCAACTAACTTATGATCTTAATCATTGAAATTGATATTATTAGCTTGAATTCATTAGTGAAATCAGATGTCAATGACAGACAAATGAAAATATAGAAAAAAATGGTGAAACTATAATTTATGGATGACCTTTGAGAGACGCTAGAGTAACCATAAAAGTGTCCACCTAATAACCAGGACCAAATGAGGGTTATAAACCAGTTTAAAGAATAAAGATTGTGATTAACAGTTGATGGTTAGGACTAGGAATTAGATTTAGTGTTTTCATCACGAACTAACATCAACTATAATGCTAAGACTCTATTTAGTCAAATGGATTGAGTGAATTACCCGCCACAATCCAAGACCTTTTATCTTATATCTGATTGATTCGTCTATAAATGATAGTCTCGCCGGAAAAATTACACCATACAGTTAATTAATATAATTGCCTTTGTCTTAGACGCAGTATAAGTTGTATTTATTGTCTGATATAAGTCAACTGTTAAGCCTTGAATTGGTTGATCTGTCTAGGCAATTTAATGATAACAAACAAAACGATAATATTAGCTATGTGTCATCCATATAGAAAGTCATATTTATTATTAGACAGTTATACATGATCATTTGCATGTTAGATCTGATAGGCATTTTGTAGAAACGTTATCTATCGAATGACCTGACTACTGTTAATACATTGATTGAACAATGTCAAGCTGAAGTGGTTGTGGAAGTTCTAAAAAGGACCATATTTCGTTCTCATAGAATAGCAGGTCACTTATCGATCCTTACGGAGCAAAAAAAATACTGAATGTACTACATCTCGAACATCTGATCTATTTATCCGAACTGTTTTCGACTGTTGAGGGTTTGAAAAAATAACATCCAGCACAAATATCAACATTGTTATCGTTAGATTCTTTACTGAACCCAGGGATTTCATTATCTACGTTCGCCTTACCCTTCATATATATATATATATATATATATATATATATATATATAGAGAGAGAGAGAGAGAGAGAGAGAGAGAGTAGAATCCTTATCAACATTTCTGAAAGCATCAATTCTATTGTTGACTTCTTCTATTTCTCAGTCTAAGGAAATGGATAACGTCTCTCTATAGTTGTAGTACGGAGAGTCAATTGCATTAAATCGTGAATAAAATTTAGCTCTTTGACCTTGATCAACGGGTGTAGTATATGCTACTGATGTCGACAGATATAAGTAGTATGTTTCACCAAATGAAAGTTAAATAATAGTGCACTAATGTATTTTGTATTCGTTGTAGTAATTCAACAGAGTTGAAATACTCGTTGGACAAAATCCATTGTCTTTCATAAAAACGAATTCAGCTGATCAGTTCATTGGACTGAAAAGCATAGTTGATAGGATGTCAAAATAGCAATTGCATTCCATAACATTTTTATCTACAATATATACAATATATATTTAACTGAATTAATCTACGTCTTCATAAGGCAATTCCATGTACCTAAATCAATGGTTACTCTGGTTGTTAGAAGGGGCATAAGTCTCGTGACGCTCAAAAGAACTCGGTTTTCATCATGAGGCGTCATAAATCTCTTAAATGAAGACCTTCTAACTCCTTGGGGCAGAGTAGCCCCAGAGAGGCTCCAGGTGGATCATTGTAGAACAATTAATTCATTGAAGTCTATCACTTTACATCAACTTCATTGACTACGAGAAAAAATTTGATAGTGTGGACAGGATAACACTATGGAAACTTCTTCGACACTACGGCGTGCCTGAGAACATAGTCAACATCATATGGAATTCTTATGATAGGTTAAACTGAGAAATCGTGCATGGAGGACAGCTCACAGACTCGTTTCAAGTAAAGACTGATGTCAGGCAAACTTGCTTACTCTCACCCTTTCTATTTCTCCTGGTGATCGACTAGATCATGAAGTAGTCATCATCTGATGGGAAGCATGGGATACAGTAGACAGCTAGGATGCAGCTGCACGATCTTAACTTCTCAGATGATCTGGTTTTTTTTATCTCACACGAAACAACAAATACAGGAGATGACCAGTGTAGCAACAGCCTCAGCAGTAGTAGGTCTCAATTGAACCTTCAAATAGCATACATTTTTATCGGAACATTTTGTTAGATTCCAAAGAAACTCATGACATATAACTATGTATGTTAAAGGTGAATAACGTAATTAATTCTTACGTCATTATTGTGAAAGTTTAGGATATAAATGAAAGCAAAATCACTTGTGTACATAGAGAATAATAATCGATCTGTTACTATAAATGTCTCATTTTATTATGTAGGCTAGCTGAAATGTAAAATTATCTTATTGAAATCATTTGTAGGCAAGTGACTCTTTTAAATGACTCACCTTTATAGTGTAGTACTGCTTACGATTGTACTACAACTTACAATATTGTATCATATTTTATCGATCTGCTAGCTTCATTCATTTACTTATATAATTAGAAAGAATTGTTTAATGTACCACTCTTAAACTATTCACCAGCCTACTGTTATATTATGTCATGACTTTTGTCTGACTTATATAATCAAATTCTTGAGCTAAACTAATGATACATCAAAATAGCACTGGTACCCTTACATCAACTGTGTATCCTTATTGATTCTTAAAATAGTAACATTTCACCTAGCGCTTCCCCGTTAAGTTCAGAACACAATTCATAGACTCATCTGTGTGAATCATGCATTTCAAATCAGATCACATGATACCATAAAATAGAAAATAATAATTACACAAGATTAAGCACAAAAGTGACTGTGAGTGTAAGAGACTGTAACTACTATTTTAGAGTAGTACATCGTATAATAGTAATTGATAGGTCAAATGGGAGCTCATAAAAATAAGAATATGAATATAGAAGTAATATAGTTACTGAATAGTTATCCACTGGAACTAAAAATAGTTTTAGTTCATAAATAATTCTTAATAGTTATCATTCGTTTATTCTTCGTACGGATGTAACAGATCATATAAATTTCAAATTCATAAATGAAATACTGTTATATTGTGAGAGAGGATAGATTAACCAATGTCATTAATTATGTTTAGATTATCAGAAGGAGTTTTGTGGAGATTTCAGTCATTTCAGTCGTTGAAATCACGAATCACTTGAAGCTAGAACACCATGGAAAACCTGGAAGTACTGGACGGTCGTTTCGTCCTAGTATGGGACTCCTCAGCAATGCGCATCCACGATCTCGCCCCCAGCGGGATTCGAACCTGGGATCTATCGGTCTCGCGCCAGAGCGATTAACCATTAGACCACTTAACCGACTGGCATTCAGCGGTATTCATGTCTAACTTCAATTGATCCATGAAATTGAGCGACATATCCACTATTCTCTTCATTGAGTTACTATTTCACAACAGACCCGGTTGAACTCCAACGGAATCCCATACTAGAATGAAACGGCCGTCCAGTGCTTCCAGGTCTTCCATGGTGGTCTGGCTTCAATTGACTCATGATTTCAACTATATTTAAATTGGTTAACTGTTATAAATATAATATTTGAGTAGAAATATTTACTCACAATTTGATTAACTACTTAATAATTTTAATAAGTAGTCTAGTGATGAAACGATTACAAGATTATTTAAATTGTGTTAGTAAAGTTAAAATCTTACTAGAAATGATCACTGCATGAGAGATAGTTCTAACGAATAATTTATTTTACCTACTAAATATTTGCACTGATGGTTGTGTTCACGAATAAAATGTATTTACTGATAGTATTCATTAAGGATCTTACTGTCTCTAATGTTTACAAATATAAGATTCTGCTTCAATGCAACAATGTTGTTTTATCACCCTGAGGCTTAAAGATACTGTAAGCATACCAGAGGTAAGTCTTGGAGGTTTAATACTGAAGTTGAAAGAAATTGATTGCTTGGGTTGTGTTAAGTCCCTTATTATCGCTATATAATAACGTGATGCAGTTGTTTGACCCCTCTTTGGTCCATATTACCACTAATACCGGTGACCTATTTACCAATTTCGAAACATACCAATGAACAACAGTCACAAGAGTTTGACGCTTATTTGCGCTCCGGTTACTTCCAACACAGTGACTAATCAAAAGATGAACATAGAAAACAGATAAGTGCTCTCTTATACTTGTTTCCGTTATGATACCAAACTCATCTTTGAGATATCTGATCGCATAGCATTCCACTTCTAAATAGTGAAACATACTACTTATGTCTGTGGATATACGAGGCATACATCACAAATTCACTGTCCATAAAATAAACATAGGAAAACTATCCGAGCACACTATTCAACGGTAATACTTGAGGTTGAAAAGATGTTGTACTGACAGGAAACAACAATGGAACAACTAAAAACTGGTTAACCTGTACAAGTATTCTGAATAACTAGGACAGTTGTTTTTAGGAAGAAAATAGAAAAAGATGTATTGTAACTAATAAACAAACTAACATGACTCTTACTTTATAAACGAAATTACTTCTTATGGTGTTCTGTAAGAGTTATTCATAAACTTCAGAAGGGATTTTGTGCATATTATATTAATTTCAATAGTTGAGATCATGAGTAAATTGAAGCTAGACCAACATGGAAAACCTGGAAGTACTGGGTAGTCATTTCGTCTTACAATGGAACTCATCAGAAATGCGCATCCACGATTACGCCCGCCCATGAGATTCAAATCCAGGATTTATCGGTCTCGCGTGTGAACGTTTAACCTTTACACCACTGAGCCGGTCAACATCGAATTTTAATAATGTCTAACTTCAACTAATCCACGAAATTGAGAAACACATCCGCTATTGTCTTCAATAAGTTACTATCACGCAACAAACCCGGTTAAAGTTCACTGATCAATGTTTCTTACTAGAAATCCAGGAAATACCTCTTGAAGACAGTCACTAATGAGTATATATTTAATTATTATCAAAATATCATAATCTTGTCAACAGTCTTAGACTGATAGTGTTGGTTTACTTGTATCTTCCAATTGTTATTTAGAACTGCAATTGATCAGTTTTGGTGTTGGTAAATAGGACGAGAAGCGTATCCTAGATTCCACTACTAACCACTATCCATCTTTACTTAAAAAGAACTACATTCGTGTTTCATATCATTCATATTACAATGAGATAAAGTATTTTTTTTTGTAAATATTTGCCAAAAAAGATGATGAATTATGTAAAGAATAACATAAATCATAATTGAAATGTTTACTGTTAGTGACATAGAAAAAAAAACCTCTTGTCAATCAATTAAGTAATCATCACTACTGGTTAGAATCTATTACGATTATGTAGTGGTACTATCATATAAACTATTCACAAATAGTTTTTGTAAACAGGTATGTTATTATTATTATTATTATTATTATCAGAATGGGTTTTATGGATCTCTCACACTCGATTGTAATCCAAGACTTTCGGTCTAGCTTGCGTACGCTTAACCTTTAAACCATTGAGCTGATATCTAATGGTGTTAATATCTACTTTCAACCAATCTACGATATTGCTCGACCATCTTCCATTGTCTGAGGCAGATACTTGTCTCTACTTGACACAGATGAGCTCTACTGGTCACAACTTCTCTCTAAAACTCTAAGAATTCCTTCATGAAGCTATTCACCAGTGAGAAGATGGTAATTATTAGTATCAGGTTGTGGAAATTGTTAAGTTTTTGATTGAGATCATGAATTATTCGATGTTTATCTCTTTAGGAAAGCCGATGAAAGTAGATCTTATAATTCTTCATCATTACAAATATTTGAATTAAATGGTTGGGCCACGTGCTGCGTATGCCTGAACATCGATTACCACGACGCGCAATGCTAACCGGTGTTAGGGATGACTGGAAGAAAGTTAGGGGCGGCCAAACCAAAACGTGGCATTAGTGCTTGAAGTCACTAACTTCTGGTCTGAGCCATGTTGGTAGATGCAGACTACCTGGTTGGGGTCCGCGTGACTATCGTAACCAATAGTTGGAGACTCTTGGTGACATGGCTCAGAATCGATCACAATGGCGTCGGTGTATACACTCTCTGTCTTCCTCTAAATTAAGAGATTAAAATCACTTCAAATCTTTCTTTCTAGGAACTAATTATTTCTTCCAGTACTATCTTTTTATACACACTCTTTCTTCTATATATTACCACCACTGAATTAACTACTTCTATGAATCCGGTGTTCATCTTGTTGTGCTAATGCGGTATGACAACTTGGACCGATGCATATACGTGCCTGGTCCTACGTTGCAGCTGACTGACTGACTGACTGAACGTGTTTAGGGTTTATAATTATAATTATCCATTTATACATACTTTCAAATGGGAATATTGTCTACTTTTCAAACTGTTACAACTATGTAGTATGGGTTAATTCCTTCCATTGGTCATGTAAGAATCTTCAATAACGAACATAAACTACAACGAATCAAGATTGAAATAATATTTTATAGGTTTCACAAAGAGATCATACTTCCAAATCATACAGTCGGAGCACATGTGTATATGTTCTTCTACTTTTATTGTAATATAACATGAAGATTATCACATCATTTTTGATGAAACTTTAATGCTTACAATCATGGTTTATTCATAACATTTTATGTTGAATATATATCCACTGTTTATCAATACAATGAAAGACCTTATGATTCATAAAACATGTGTTTATAGCATTTTCAAGGTATATTAAAATGTTGACATTAAGTGTTTGCATACGTTAACAATGCCAAGGCATAATAGAGAACCTTATCAGTGTACTTTAAACGTACCACTGTAGTTTATTTTAAATAATACAATTCCAAGGTTACTGTTACATTGAATACATACCGTAATTCGATGGAAAGTTGATTGGTGTACCAAAACTCATAAACACAAAGAATGTTGGATGATACTCCTATGTAAAACATCTTAGAAGATTAACTAGTAAACTCACATCAATCATTCTTATATCAACCAAAGTATGAAGTGATAAAGAGAAGGAAAGTCCAATATTATCTACAAAATGAACTATTCTAATTAAGAAAAAGACTATATCGAACAATGTGGACGCCTCCTTCATCTTCGCTTGCATGAAAATCAACTAGCTATGGAACGCCACAATATATCTTTGCTTATGTCAATGCATGTAGGCAATTGTAAACACATATTTTAATTGGGAAAATGCTAAGATTCTGGATAGAAAGAACACTAAGAATGACAGAAAATTTTCGGGAGCTTGACGCTCATCTCAATCAGTAATCAATATACATTTAGAAATTGATCCAATTCATTAAACAACTAGAAAAATAAAAGACAGTTAAATAGCACCAAGAATCACATCAAAGGGAGATACAATCAATGATACTTGGGACCAATTGGAGAGCAGAACCCAGAAAAGTGTTAGTTCTAGATTTCTGGTCAATTGCCTATGTTCTAAAGGGATAACAAACGTATCTAGGTAAGTATGTTGTGTATGCTACTTCTATCAACAGACATAAGTAGTATGTAACACCGATTAGAAGTGGAAAACCTGGCAGTGGAAGTCCAAGAAGCTCAAGTTAAAGAGAATAGAAGTGAAACTAGAAAAAAGATTGTGAATTGAAAGAGTCAAAAAGAATGTGAACGATAAATGATGTAAATATGCTAATGAAATAATTGGTATATGATTGTCTTATTTTGCAAAGATATTCTGTAGTTTTAACGTTTAAAATACATCTGGTAATCCCTCACATATGTTCTCCTTCACAACAAACATTATCGTTGGTTTCCAATAATTTCCTAGGCTAATGTCATTTTATAATTACATTTCGTTTTAATATAGATTTTGATTTACATTTACAACGTAATGTGGAAATGAGGCTGTTATACATTCTACTCGTTTTAAATATGCTTTAATGATATCACAGGCGCGGATTGGAAAAACAAGAGCATCATATTTACAACTGAAGACCATCTGGAACTCAAAATAACTGTCAACCAACACCAAGGTTAGGATTTTCAATACAAATGTCAAAACAGTTCTAGTGTATGGGGCGGGAGCTTGGAGAACTATGAAAGCCATCATCCAAAAGATACAAGTGTTTATTAACAGTTGTCTACGCAAAATACTTCAGATCCGCTGGCCGGACAATATTAGCAACAACCCACTATGGGAGAGAATAAACCAAATCCCAGTGTAGGAAGAAATCAGGAAGAAGCGCTGGAAGTTGATAGGACACACATTGAGGAGAGCACGCAAATGCGTCATAAGGTAAGCCCTCACATGGAATCCTCAAGGCCGAAGGAAAAGAGGAAGACTAAAGAACACATTACCCCGGGAAATGGGGATGGACATGAGAAAAATGAACAAGAATTGGATGGAACTAGAAAAGAAGGCCCAGCACAGAGTGGGTTGGAGAATGCTGGTCGGCGGCCTATGCTCCATTAAGAGTAACAGGCGTAAGTAAGTTGATGAAATCACATGAGCTTCCGATTTCGGTTCATGCTTCTAAGCGTTAGAATTACTGAATAGGTGTTCAATGCTACAATGACAATGTGAAGGATTTAAAAAATGTAGTACAACAAACATTTGATGTTACTTCTAATGACTGTTTCCTTCCAATATGTGTCAAAAATCTATTATTTATTAATTTTCTTTAAAACAATAGTAAGCTACTAAAATGTTGAGTATTATTGTTTAGTCGAAGTGTTTAGACTATTGAGAAGCTCTATACTGTGACGAAACACCAGTTCAATATTCTTTTGGTTTCCAGTGGTATCTTCAGAACGAATAGTCTGTGTTAAATACAATCTATAAATCAAACCATTGCAAGCTAACTGTTAGAATTAATCACTAAATTTATTCGTATCAGAAGGGATTTTGTGAAGATTTTAATAAATTTAATAGTTGAATTCGCGAGTCAATGTAAGCTAGATTACCATTGCGAACCTAGAACAAGTGGATGATTGTTTCGTTCTCGTATGACTCCTCAGGAGTGCGCATCTACGATCCTACAAACGCGATTCGAACCCATGGCCTTCGGTTTAGCGCGAGGAGACTTAACCTCTAGACCACTGAACCGGTCGGCATCCAATTGTGTTAATGTATAACTTCAACTAATTCACAAAATTGATTGACACACCTATCATTGTCTTCAATGAGCTACTATCTCATATAACAGACCCAATTGAACTTCACTTGTCACTACTTGTCACTAGAACTCCAGGATATACCTCTTGAATTCAGTCATATTAATTTTATACAAGTAATCTGACTTCACTAAAAAAAACCGGTTTTCTTCTTTCAAATTCCCAAATTCTTTGATGGTCTATATGGTATCCATCATTAACTGATTTAATTAAATAAATATTATTATTCATATATAAATAAAATGTACACACAATAATCAGATAAATTATGCATTCAAATAATAATATCATTCAACATATATATATTCATATTCATATTTAAAGCGTCAACAAAATTATACATCTTCTCAATAAAGCGTTTTCAATTAAACTATTTTTCTAAACTTATAATTACAAGTAACATAGGAAGAAAAACAGGACGTAAAAAAGCAAACAAAGGATAGAGAGAGATAGAGCGCGCACGCGCTCAGAGATGCAAACGAGGGATAGAGAAAAAAGAACGCATATAGAAGGGTAAGCGAAGGATAACCAGAGAGAGACAAAGAGATAGTAACGCGAAACGGGTAGACATGGGATAGAGAAAGTGCACGCATGTAGAAGGGTAGGGGAAAAATAATGAGAGAAACAGTGAGAGATAGTAATGTGGAACGGGTAGACATGGGATAGAGAAAGAGAGCGCATGAGGAAGTGTAGCGGAAGGATAACCAAAGAGAGAGAGAGAGAGAAGGAAAGATAGTAGTGTCTTCTTTTCACCGGTAGTGAAAATTCTGATTAAACTATTCTATATTCATATCACATATATCGAATTGTATAAATTCATTCAAGAAACCAATAATGATAGAATCACTATCATTATAATCATGATATTCATTAATTCTCATTAATAATAATAATAATAATAATAATATTTAGAATGAATTAAATGATTTATTGAAATGAGCTGTTTTCCATAATAAATGTATTAATGTTTTAGGTAATATAAATTCAAATAATTTATTATTCTTATTTATATGTTGTTCTAAATCATTTGGATTTAATGATGATTTAGCTAATTTATATATATAGAATGCTAATTATTGAAAAAAAAAACAAAAAGAAAGAAAAACAAAAAGAACAAAAACATAAACATAAACAAAAACAAAACAAAAAAAATAACGATAAACATGAGATTAAAAAAAAAGTAATAATAATAATCAACATATGCTCATTGGTGATTGACTTCAAGATGTATATCCTTGAGTTCTAGTGAGAAGCAGTGAACAGTACAGTTCATCTGGGTCAGTTGTGAGATAATAACTTACTGATGACAATAGTGGGTGTGTCGCTCAATTTGGTGGATTAGTTAAAGTTAGACATTAACACCGTCGGATGCCGACCGACTCAGTGGTCTAACGGTTAAGTGCTTGCGCGTGAGACAATGGGTCCTGGGTTCGAACCCCGCGAAGGGGGGGTCGTGGATGTGCACTGCCGAGCGGTCCCACAGTAAGGCGAAATGGTCATCTAAAGCTTCCAAGCTTTCCATGGTTGTCTAGCTTCAATTGACTCATAATCTCAACAATTGAAATAAAAATATCTTTTCAAAATTATATATTTGAAAATTTGTATTCATGAATTTCATGGAGCTGGATCGTAAGGGCGCACTATTGAGCAGTCGCACAACTGGACCAAACAATCGTCCAGTGCTTTCAAGTTTTCTATAGCGATCTAACTTTAATTGACTTATGAATTAAACTATTAAAATTACTAAATTCTTCACAAAACTCCTTTCTGAGAATATATTATATTTCAAAGTTCGAATTTCAGACTCATTATAATTCACATTTGTAGTTATTTTTAATAGTTGAATTCATGATTCAATTGAAACTAGACCATCAGGAAAAACCTAGGAAGCACTGAATAGTCTTTTCGTTCTAGTTTGGGACTCTTCAACAGTAGTGCACGGGATTCGGACCCTTGACTTATCTGTCTCGCACATGTGCACCGTATAGTCGAGAGGTATGTGTTCTAGACGGATTGAGTCGATTATAGGTATGCTCAGAGATGTATTGATGTTGTTATAAAAATGTTTAATACTTCAGTTAGTTGACGTTCGGTTTTTTCATTGAGGTCTTTACATGACCCAAACTTTTGGAATTTAGTTAGATCACTTAGTAGAGAATTCATCTTACCTATGTAATCTATCTTGCTCAAAATTACGGTACCTGATCCATTATCAGGTTTAGTGATAAGAATGTGTTCATTTAATTTTAATTTTCGGATAATCTCACGATGTTTATCAGTCAATATACTATGTGTGCTCATGTGGAGCTAATTACAGAAACCGTACTCTGAGGGCTTTATTCTTGCATGTTCATGAATATTTTTCAGCATGCTTAGGAAAAGGAGTCACTAAATCGATCAACAGCACTATTCTTTCTCACTTGGTAGATAATGAACATTATATCAAAATAGACGAAACTTTCTCTGTTTTATATCTATCTTAAGAATCTAGATCACTGTTAATTTACATAGTTTAAGCGATCTGGATCAACACCAGAAAACCAAACTTATGTATCCAGCCTCTAGATTTACCTTGGCCTACGACTGGTTCACCGGATACCTAAACTGAATATTATAAACCTCGTACCACCTTCTCATTTATTATTTTTTTTCGGATTACATCTATCCCAATTCAAATGATCTCTTTATGGTAATTACCCTTGATAACACCCCTCTTATTACATATCATATTCACACAACAATATTATTATTATTATCATTATCTCAATGGACAAGATGAAATTCTTCTACTATACATTTTATTCACACAATTTTGTTTTTACATTTTCACTTTTACTATATTACTATTAACCCTTTTGATATGAATCAACATATACTCATTCGTGATTAGTTTTAAGTAATATTTCCTAGAGTTCTAGTAAGAATCAATGACCAATGAAATTCCATTGAATTTGTTATAAGAGAATAATTCATGAAAAATATTATTGAAGATATATCGTTCCATTTTGTAGATTAGTTAAAGTTAAACATTAACATTGTTAAATACCGGTCTAATTCGTAAAACTAATAAAATCCTGGGTTTAAATCTCATGATATGTAACGGGTATGATCATGATTGTGCACTTCTGAAGAGTTTCACAATATAACGAAACAATCTACTTCAATTTTTCATGATGATCTAATTTCAATAAACATATGATCTTAATTATTCTATCATAAAATATTCACTTTGATTATTAGAATTTTCAATTCCATTGATCACATACTAATTGTTTTATTCATATAAATAAAGAATGAATTTACTACTGTCAATCAATTACCTATGATAGATACATTTCATTATGTATTATTTATTATATAATATATAATGATATATTACATTAATTTCTTTTAAACTACTCTATTTTATTATTATTGTTGTTGCTATGTAAATGAAAACAAACGATTGACGACTTAATTACTCTTTATTTTCTCTTCTTTACTCTTCGCTTTTCTTTCTTTCTTTCTTTCTCTCTTTTTTTTGTCTTTTTTTCAAGTGTTCTTTTTTCTATTTATTATTATTTATGTATATTACACTTATGTCGGTAATTATGAATTCCAATGATCAAACAAAGGAGGTTATAAGTTTTATTGTTTAAATGTAAAGATGGAAGTGTAATGAACAATTAATGATTTGATTTGACAATGACTGATATATATATATATATATATATATATATATATATATATATATATATATATATATGAGTAATGAAGTAAGGTATGTAACCAATATGAATAACTAATAGCATACGGAGTTGAATGATTGAATATATGAGAAATATGTTGTTGTGAAGTTGTTTTGTTCTTTATGATCTGTGTACTTGACAGGAATCAATTATTAAAAAAAGTAAATGTTTAACACTAGTTTTATTTGTAGTTAGCAACTAAGTAAAATGTATATTTATAGAATTCAAAATAATTTTTCTATCAACTAATATCAAAGTCAAAATCGTCATTAAAAACGTCAAGACAGTTTTAATGTACGGAGCTGAAACTTGGAGAATTACTATAATCATCATCAAGAAGAAACAAGATACTCAATATCCATTGGTCAGATACTATCAGAAATAGTCTACTATGGGAAAGAACAAACCAGTTTCCAGCTGAACAAAAAATTAAGACAAACCGATGGAATAGAACATACATTACGAAAATCACTAATTTGCATCACAAAACAAGCCCTAACTTGAAATCCTGAAGGGAAGCTGTGAATAGGAAGTCCAAAGAGCATACTATGTCGAGAAATAAAAGCGGATATCAAAAGGATGAACAACAACTGGAAACAAGTAGAAAGCATTGTCCGTAATAGAGTTCTATGCAGAACGCTGGTGTGCAACGCATGTTCCTCCACTAAAGGGAACAGTTGGAACTATGTTATGCTCAGAACACGTCTATAGAAGTATCGAATCGTTCATTACAAGTGTGATTTACATTTTGAAACAACTATATACATATTTAGTTTAGTCTCATTCTCTGAACTAAATAATGCTATTGAGGTGCTTGAGTTTTGTTAATATGATATTAAATATGTAATAAGTGATCTGAGATGGGATTCAGTCATAAACTATTATTAAATGAATTACACATTTCACTTACCAAGCTCATTATCTTCAAAACCAAGACTATCACCAAGTATTTCATTAATTCTATGAATTCCTTCAATTTCAACATCTACAATCTATACATATATGTATACATATATATATATATATATATATATATATATATATATATATATATATATATATATATATATATATATATATGTATACATATATAAAGAAAAAAATACATCAAATAATGAGTGATATAATAATTTCAATAAAGTAATTCAAATTTTTTTAGAAAATGACATCGTCCACTTGCATAACCTTCCTTTATCCTTCCGGTCTTAAATTTTGGTGCGAAATTCATTCACTCATTTGGCTACATAGAATCTGGGCATCATAGCTAATATCAGTTCGTGATGTAAATCATGAATCAAATGCCTAACCCTAATCATCAAATGTAAATCATAATCTTTATTATTCACACAAGTTTATAAACTTCATTTAGTCCAAGTAAGTAGGTGGACATTCTCAAGGTCACTTTAGCGTCACTCAGCTTGCTTACGCCTGTTACTCCTCATGAAGGAGTATAGGCCGCTCACCAGCATTCTCCATCCAACCTTGTCCTGGGCGATCCTTTCCAGATCTTTCCAGTTGTTATTCATCCTTTTCATAACTGCTTCTATTTCCCAACGTTATGTGTTGTTTGGCCTTCCTCTTTCCCTCTTCCCTTCACGATTTCAAGTTAGCACTTGCTTGATGATTTACACAATGTGTGTTCTATCCATTTTCATCGTCTTTTCCTAATTTCCTGTTCCGTTGGAAGCTGGTTTGTTCTCTCCTACAGAAGGCTGTTGCTGATGGTACCCGGCCAATGGATATTGAGTATCTTGCGTAGACAACTCCGTACAGCGGAACTGCATTGACGTTGGTATTGATGATTGTGACTTTGATAATGGTTGAAGGTTGCTTAGCGTTCCATATGTTCTTCAACTGAAGGAATGAGACTCTTGCTTTGCCAATCCTCGCCTTTACGTCTGCATCTGAACCTCCTTGTTCATCGATGATGATTCCCAGGTATGTGAAGCATTCTACATCTTCCAGAGTTTCGCCATCAAGAGTGACTGGATTGCTGTTTCCCGTATTGTATTTGAGGACCTTGGTTTTCCCCTTGTGTATGTTGAGGCCTACTGATGCAGAGACTGTTGCTATGCTGGCTGTCTTCATCTGCATTTGTTCGTGTGTATGCGATGGAAGTGCTAGATTATCTGCAAAGCCCAAATCGTCTAATTTATTCTGAGCTGTCCATTGTATACCGTCACTCAAAGGTCGTCCTTAAATCATAGTCTCACCGAAATTAGATTTAGGGTTTTCATTCACGAACTGATATCATCTATAATGCCAAAACTTTATTTATCCAAATGAATCAATGAATTTCGTGCCAAAATTCAAAAGCTGTTATCTTATACATGATTGATTCGTTCATAAGTTATAGTCTCGCCTAATTTTCTATTAGAATCATTCCATAAAGGATATAATGATATAGAGTTATCAATTGAAAACATATTACGGAATCAAATCAACGTAACGAGTTAAGCATTGAGCAATATATGAATAAATAAATGTTAATCACTATACATTATATTAGAAGTTGTTTCAAGTCTAAATATTGAACTGATAAGAAAAAAGTATACATTTAACCTTTATTAAATCACTCTGTGACTGATACTGTTTAGAATTCCATATGTTTATCAAAGGATGAGTACACTGAACAACTATTATCATTATATGATTTAACTATTGTGAAACATAATATTTGTAGACAGAAGATAGGGATACATCTATATTATTAAAGTGGTATTTCAAAGATATTTTACATTTATGGTTGGAATTTTGGAGATGAACTCACAGTACAGAAATATAGTTAGTGAATTGGTTGATGAGACTATACTATGTGGCAGTTCGATCTGTATTAATTTACGGCTGCGAAACGTTACCATTAAGAGTTAAAGATATTCGTAAGCTACTAGAGTTTGACCACAAATGCCTTAGAAATATTGCTCTCATCTGCTGCGATCACCTATCAAGTATTAGGGAGGTTAGACGCAGGTTATGATGGTAAATCAGTTCATAAGGTTGTGAATATTCATCGACTGAGAAGGTTGGGTCGCGTGCTGCGTGTGCCTGAACACCGATTACCACGACGAGCAATGCTGATTAGTGTTAGAGACGGTTGGAAGAAAGTTAGTGGAGGCCAAACCGAAAAGTCGCATCAGTACTTGTAGTCACTAATTTCTAGTCTGTGTCATCTTAGTAGATGCAGACTACTTGTTTGGGGTCCATGTGACTATCGTAACCAATAGTTGGTGACTCTGAGTGACATGGCTCAGAATCGATCTGTAGGGGTATTCAGAAAAATACCCCAGAAATTGTCTAGTGCTATTCTTGAATGAGAAGTAGTGTCATTTCCCCATTGGTCAACATTCTTCCAACATGTCATCTCCTTATTGGTCAATATTTATTTGTGTCATTTCCTGAAGGTCAAATCTTGTACAAATGTTACTTTCTATTTTATGGTACGATGTAGTCTGTTTGTTTGGTATCTAAACAGAGTATGTCTGAAATATAATGATTCCTATCACTGAGGCTGAGACTTGCGTTCTGGACTCAACTGGCTGGGCTAGACAGGGAAGCGGGACCAATCAGAACTCTAGGCTGTTCTTACGTGTTATACGCGTCTTTGGTCCGATTAATAATTCTCTCTCTCTCCTCAAATCGCACATCTCTCACAGTTATAACACGATCAGAATGGCGAAGGTGTATACACTCTCTGTCTTCCCTTAAACTATTAGATTAAAATCGTTTCATATCTTTCTACGTACTAATTCTCTCTTCCTGTACTATATCCCTATATACAATTTTTCTTTTGTATATTACCACCATTGAATTAACTACTTCTATGAATTTGGTGTTCATCTTGCTGTGCTAATAAATGAGGTACGGCAACTTAGACCGATGCCTTTATGTGCCTGGTCCTATGTTGTAGATGACTGACTGACTGAACCTTTGTCAACTAAGGTAGTTTAGAAATATAAATACACCAAAATATCCATCACACAATCTCATCTAACTGGATAACATAAAATTAGGATATAAAATAATAAAACATGATATTAATTGATTGGTAACATAATATTCACTCTGTATTTGGTCAATCTCTTTAGGCATTCTTAATGTATAAAGTGTAATAAGTTCAATTAATGAGACCGAGTTAGTTTCTTATATCAATTGGTTAAAGCAAGGAGGATTAGTCAGACATGAGATTGTTCACTAACTAATGATCATTTAAATGTAAATCTTTTGAACATATAGGTCTAACACAATACAAATAGTTCAATGGTAACGTCTCAAAATGTAAATTTGTACGACTTGGGTTCCGGAATCTGTTTATTAAAGATTATAGGTAAACCTTACGGATTAATTCTATTTATCATGAAATTTAGGTTCATAGTTTCCAATCATTTAGAACAGTAGCCACATTGCAATCAACGATGAAGGACTAGACATATGTGATATTAGTTACTACTCAGAGTTCAATCAATTGTTAGAGATGAAAAAATTAAAATAATGAAGATATTATTGGTTTATCATTAAAATCAGAGATGGATGGTGGCTAGCAGTGGAATCCAGAACGCACCTTTCGTTCAACCCTAGACCCATCAGCTGAATGTACCTGGATTCTAACGTTGATGTTCCATCCTGGACGAGAGCATAGTACCACATGCTTTAAACGACGTCATGTTATCCAATAAGCTACTGAGGCAAGATAGCCACTAGCATGCGCAATGGAGTGAATTTTTAATTCATCTTGTATTGAATGATTGAATATTCCCATAGATGTGAAGGCACGAATCGGAAAAGCAAGAGCAGGATATCTCAAACTAAAGAACATCTGGAACTCAAAATAACTGTCAACCAACATCAAAGTCAGAATTTTCAATACAAATGTCAAAACAGTTCTAGTGTATGGGGCGGGAGCTTGGAGAACTACGAAAGCCATCATTCAGAAGATAAAAGTGTTTATTAACAGTTGTTCACGCAAAATACTTCGAATCCGATGGCCAGAGACTATTAGCAACAACCTACTATGGGAGAAAACAAACCAGATCTCAGCGGAGGAAGAAATCAGGAAGAAGCGCTGGGAGTGGGTAGGACAGATATTGAGGAAAGCACCTAACTGCGTGTGTCACAATGTAAGCCCTTACATGGAATCCTCAATGCTGAAGGAAAAGAGGAAGACCAAAGAACACATTACGCCGGGAAATGGAGATAAGTATGAGAAAAATGAACAACAATTGGATAGAACTAGAAAGGAAGACCCAGAACATAGTGAGTTGGATAACGCTGGTTGTCGGCCTATGCTCCATTGGGAGTAACAAGCATAAGTAAGTAATAGATGTTGAGAATAGTATTTGAACCGAACTTTTCTAGGTTCACATCCTGAAACAAACATTCACTCTAAGATATAGATATATCCAACATATTAGTCCCAAATAAAACAAAACACACACATCATGAATTCCCTTTCTAGGCACCATCTATCTTTACTTATAATAACAATGACTTAAGTCAATATTAAAGCAATTTGCATAACATACACATAACAACTGATTCACTACAATTTTAAATATCAATAAAAAGATTCATATAATCAATATAAAATAAATGATCATGTTCATTGATTTTATATAATCACTTATTGATTAACATTTATTGTTACTATGATAACAGTAAAATATTTTAAATTATAAAAAAAAAACTTTTTTGGCAAATTATTTTTGGAGAGAAAAATAATCATATTAACATGTGATATATATTACGTCACATAGATACTATTTCATTACTCTATAATTACCTTATACAGTGAACATTATTATTCACTATATGGTAAGTGAATTAAGTGAATTTTTATTATATTTACAGCTTAGATTCTTAAAATATGCCTAGTATCACTTCAGCAGTTGAATGTTAAAAACCTCCCAAGTTGTAAATGAAAAGACAAAAGACAAATGAAAAGAATCCTATTCTGAAATGGTATCAATTGTGGTACCAAACTATCAGGTATTTATAGAGTTCTTCAATCTGCATACAGGAGGTTATTAGCATTTGTTCAATAGGGTGGCTAGACTAAGGGATTCTGGAATATTCTTCTAAAAGGTGATTGGAGGGAATATCTTGTGTTCTTTCTGAGATTTGTAAAGCTTCCTAGAGTTTGTAGTGGCACTGGGCCCTAACACGAGACAATATGGGAAATATTCAAAATTTAACGCGGAGAAAAACCCGACGATGAGAAAGGCAGGAACAGCGAATTGAATTTGATCGGATGGCATGACTCTACCATGCAGGCGTGGTCCCTGGTATAACCAATGCTAATATGTGACAAAAACGATATGACTGTATCTCTATCCTATGTCTCGTCATCTCCAGATACACGATCAATGAACAACAACTGAGAACCATACGAGAGACTTAATAAGATTTTGTCAATACGAATACAACCAGTCTACACACTGTGAAACCCAAATTTATACATCAACAAAAGATAAAAATTCACAGTGTTAACAGTTTAAACAACCGAAAAAGTTAAGCGTCTGTTTGATTTAATTCACTGCTCAGTCATACATAACTTTCACTGACCACATATCGTGACCTATGAATAGATCTGTAGTGACATTGGACCATAACCACACAATCCTCAAAGGTAAATGCGAGACTACTCAGAAAGTATATATTCAATATTTAACGCGGAGAAATACCTAACAACGGAGAATGCAGGAAAAATGAATTGAATGAATTGGAGTTGATCGGATGGCATAGCTCGGCCATACAGGCGTGGTCCATGCCGAATGTTATATTTTTTATTCATAATAAATATATTGTTCTATCTCTAGTCTAGGCTTGTTCTTCATCATGTACTGGTAATTGTTACGATGCAGCGAGTTGGTATAGACCATGGTGTGACTTCCATGTAAGATCTTATAGATTAGGCAGTTATATTATGACAAATCTACAATTTTAGGATTAGATTTATTATTATAGCAGTACTACTTCAATAATAGACATGATGGAGAACAAGCCTAGACTAGAGATAGAACAATATATTTAATATGAATAAAAGATATAAGGTAACAATCAGCAGGGACTACGTCTGCATGGTAGAGCCATGTCATCCGATCAAATCCAATTCATTCAATTCACTGTTCCCGCCTTTCTCATCGTCGGGTTTTTCTCCACATTAAATTTTGAATATTTATTTCCTATATTGTCTCGTGTTAGGGCCCAGTGCCACTACAAGTTCATCCATGAACTATCCTCACAATTGTAATTTTACATTATTATTTTAATTCATGAAATAAACATTTAGCTTTCTTTTAATTTTGATTTAGACTGATACATAATTCAGATATAATTAAATTGATTGATTTATAATAATACATTATTCTATTGACTAATCGTAATGAAGTATTCATTTATTTTCCTGCTAGAATTGAATGTTGATCTTCTTCATTACGAATTGAATTCGAATGATATTTTACAGAGTTCTAGTGAGAAGTATTGACTATTACAATTCAACCATGTTTAGTGTGATGCAGTTATCTATCGAAGATAGTAGAAGATGATTAGATATGAAAATAATTGGCTACTGACCAATTAGCCAAAAAGTTAATCGCTCTTTGCTTGTTCTAAACCTTCTAAGTTAGACCACCAATTGGGTATTGGATGCGCACTACTGATGAGTTTTACAATGGGATAAAACATCTGTATAGTGCTTTCGATGTTTCATAGTTACCTAACTTCAATTAGTTTGTACTATTATTGAAGCAAACTACTATCCTGAAAAACATATCATTTGTCACCAAAGCTCAAATAACTTTCTGTCAGTTAGCTATAACAAACATAGAATGAAGAACAGATTCTTAATCTTACTAGGAGAGAATGTTGGGCCCAATATTACATTTTATTACACTTTAACACATTATGTTGTACACTCTTAAAATCTAATAAAACTTTTCACAGTAATATCCGAACAGAATCTAAGAAGCTACATAAAATTAGTTCAAATGCAACACTGTAAGATCAGTATACATGAAAACCTACTTTAAGTGAAGTGTCTGTTATTTGGGATAGACTATTGATAGAAAGTTGTGGAGTTAACATGACTGTCCATTCCACTCATGAATAAAAAATCAGCTTTTAAATGACTACAAGTCCTTGAATAAACTATCGATCTTTTCGAACTCTAGGACTACAAATGATAATACTCGGTTCACTTATTGTATAACAACACAGTATATACTAATATACTTTAACCAGCTGATCGATTATTTTCACTATGATGTTTTATTATCAAATATTTGCAATATAAATGGATGTATACTAGTAAGAAGTGAAGTATTGAAATGAAATGGCTTTCTTCTGTTTCCTAGTTTTCATAGATTCTCTAACTAAAAACATTTGAGATGAACATTTCCATTGAAAAATGAGTCAACTGAAGCTAGACTACCATAGGAAATCTATTGTGGGACTCCTCAACAGTGCGCATCCACAATCTTGCATCGCAAGATTTGAACCACGGACCTATCGGTCTCGTGCGCCACTGACATGTGAATATCTAACTTCAACTAATCCACGAAATTACATTACCGTTCACCATTGTTCTTAGTGAGTTACTATCTCACAACAGACCTGGTTGAACTTCGCTAATCACTGCTTCTTACTAGAACTTCAAGAAATATCTCTTGGAGCATATGATGATTATTATTATCACAGAGGGGTTTTGGGAATATGATATCAATTCAATAAATGTTAACTCAACGCTTGTTCGTCTAGTATTCTAAAAAGAAAAGTTGAAATAGATATTTGGTTTATTGTAAACATCATCACCGGAATTAACGAATAAAAACAAACAAACAAACAAACAAACATCTACCTTAGAAACATATTAACTTAATATTGATACATTGATTAATCTAATTATTCTTTAGTATTGTATTCACTACACAAAAAATGCATCAAAAAAAAGTACAATCACTCAAATTACAGCCTAAATAAAACTTGAAATTAATACCATTCACACACACACACATACACACCTACACACACACACCTACACACAAACACACATACATAGGCATAGATACACATGAAATATATAAATCAGTTGAAATGTGTTCTACATCAAGTACAATTTGTGATTATTTCATTGAGTGAAAATACAATTTTATTCGACAATATAAGACATTGATTGCTTGTTTTGTTTTGATGTTACGTAAAAGAAAAAAAATCGAGTCTTTTCATGAATAGAATTGAAGTGTGAAAAATATAAATTATTATAGTGTGAAAATATAATCTCTAAGTATACATAAAATAGATGAAATGTGGTTAGTAATAGTATTGCAGATTTACTATTAATCAGAAGGGATTTTGTGGAGATTTTTAGAAATTTCATTAGTTGAAATCATGAGTCAATTGAAGCTAGATCACCATGGAAAACATGGAAGCACTAGACGGTTGTTTCGTCTTAGTATGGGACTCCTTAGCAATTGAAGTTAGACATTGACACCGTTTGATACCGGCCGACTCAGTGGTCTAATGCTTAAGCGCTCGCGCTCGAGACTGATTGATCCTGGGTTCGAATCTTGCAGGGGGGCGGGATCGTGGATACGCACTGCTGAGGAGTCCCATACTAGGATAAAACGGCCGTCCAGTGCTTCCAGGTTTTTCATGATGATCTAGCTTCAATTGACTCATGATTTCAACTATTGAGATTTACTATTTGTTGTATTTAAGTCTAATCAGTTGAAACTTGAGCTATAAACATTGGGCTTGTATGTAGAAGTGGATATAAACTCTACGGTGAGGTTATATGTAATTGACAAATTTGAATTGTGATAGAATGAATGTTTTAAATTCTAGTACTACATAAATTACATCAATTTTGTGTAAACGTATGTCATAATATCAATATAATATGCATTAGATACACAGATATGTCAAGTAAAAGTGATCAACGTCATGCCAAAATATCATTAATGGAATAAACTAAACTATTAAAAATTAAGTGGCATTGAAATCATTCCATTTGTTAATGTATTTAATGGTACTATTGTCAGCTTAGTTTACGGTTTATAAATGGATGTTACTGAGGGGTGAATGACTAGGACAAAACACATCTTATGCTCTCTGTATAGTTTTAAATTGTCTGTTAACTCTCTGATAATACTAAATAATAATAGTCAAATGAAACCTCACCAATAATAAGTAAAGTATTTTAGAATTGTTATGTTTCACAAAGAAAATGTTTACATTTTCTAACAGCTCACATGTTATTATGTTTGTTCACATTTAATTCGGTTAAATCATTTTATTAACTTATTAACGAACTGAGTCATCCGTACAACAACATACATATACATCATTGTATCTTTATTATTGTTGCAAATGTATGAACATGTATGCTTGAGCAATCCTTACCACCTATGCATTTATTCACGCTACTAGCCTTACTATTAACCGCTTAATTGATTCGATAATTCATTCATTTCACTATGGATATATACATGTCCATGTTATTCATATTCATATCGATTGCTCTCGTCTCGCTCTATCGCTCTCTGGCTCTTGCTCCCTCGCTCTCTCGCGTGCCTATTTGCTTTTCGGCACAATTCTTTTATGCTAGCTTAACGCATCTGTAATTTTGGATATCTGTGTATGGTCCCATAATAAACGTAATTAACACTTCGTATTCGCCTTCTGAGTAATATACCGTTGGGGCGTTATTTAGTGTCGGTTACCGAGACGAACTGTATACCGAGTTTAAGGAATATATCGAACACCGACCACCACAATTTGAAGTATACATAGATATGGGGAACAAAATGAAGTGATATCAACACACAGTAGAAAAGTTTTAACTAATTGTCTAAGTTATCGTTTTTTAAACTCTTTACAATGTTACTATAGGAACAGTAATCCTATGTTGAACTGTTGATATTGCACTGTAGATCACCTAGGTAGATGATCTATGTCGAATGATTAGAGACCTACTCGAGTTAGTGAAACAACCACCGTATTGCCCAGTCCACAGAATACGATTAACTGATGCGCATTGGTTGTCCTTGTCCTTGACAGGGATCGATGACTTGTTCGATATTCAATGACTCCACTGCCGGATGATTTGGCTAGGTCCCTACAACACGATCATCATCCAATGGAATTAATGATATTTCACTTAATCTCGACATAACTAAACTCTATCAGTTACAGAAGCAATAATGATAATGACATAAAAATATAACATGTGAAATATATTTGAAGATTAAATTATAATTATTGTTGTTTACCTCATTTTCTTCTAAATTTCCATCTTGTTTAAAACGAATAGTTCGTTTGCCTGATCCAACATGACTATTTCTACCTTTTGAACGTGAACTTATCATATCTGAATTGTATAGAATGTAAATATATAACAAGTCAGTAAAATATTAATTCTTATGTAGTATAAAATTATTTAATATTACATTATAGAAATTCCCTAATTAGATGGATAATGGCTAGCGGTGAAAACTAAGATAAATGTTTCGTCCTATTCGGGACTCGTCAGCCAGGATGTACCTGCATTTCAGAGTCTAAGTGACTCGACACTGTAGGCACTATTGTGAGATTAGATGGTGGTTGAAGGTAGTCAACAGGAAACGCTGGGCCCGGGTTTCGTACTAGTGGGCACTCGTCAACAGGGTGTACCTGTAATATTGAGGGATCTGGTACTCCTTGATGGATTCGATCCCGTGTCACCCGGCTTCACAGTCACAGACGTTATCACTGGGCTATCCGGGCCACGACTGACCTGCTATAGGACTGAAATCCTTGGGTGATGATCAATCAAATGTGAATACAAAGTATTGTTATTTATTCACTACCAGTACAAATGTTAACCGTTTAATTCATCTTACTCAATATGAATAGAAAGAGAAAGAAAATCAACAGAACTAACAAAGATAGTTAATTTCAAATAAGACCATTAGAATGAAATGATAAAACACATAAGGAATGCTCAGAACATTCATATCTTTATGAATTATCCATTGAAAATGTTATGCAGAGGGATAATGAAAGTTCCGTAATTGCTAGGTTTGAAGCTATTACGAGTTCACTTAATCTGCGAACGGAATAAAGACTTGTGATCGAAGACCGATAAGCTAGATATTCTGATGCGTCCCAGATCCACTAACTAGAGGAAGAAGTCCAAGCTTGAAATGTGGAAGTATATTCTGCAAACAGCCAGAAACGAGCGATAACGACAAACCCAAATTAAAACGTATATATACAGTACAAAACCGTCCTTTGGGGAGAGTTACCAAATAGCATACTAAAAGATGCAACGGACCAATAGCATTTAAGATATTTCCCACGTGGGAAATACGACATGAACGTGACAAGAGCGCTTTTGGAGCGAAAACAAAGAAATTCAAATTTTCTAAATAAAATTACAAAATTAGATCCTTTTCCAAGTGAGTTCTGGGGATCTAACCTCTCTAACAGTAATTAATTAATCTATCTTATAGAATCCATTATCTTTAAATTTCTGATATTCTGATAAAATGTTTCATTCAAATACTCCTTACATTTAAATCATGTAATGTATAGGACAATAGAAAATCTTATTTAATTGTTAAAATTGAATAATGATCAAAATGAAAATAATCGTATCACCAGGATATACTAGAACGAAACAGCCGTCCAGTGCTTCCAGGTTTTCCATGGGGATCTAGCTTCCATTGACTCATTATTTCAACTATTGAACTTTCTAGTTAACTCAATTGATGTTCTTCAATTTCTATATGATATCCCTTTCTGTTAAATGTTTTATTTCATTCAAGGAAGATTTCTTGTTTAATGTTTGAAGGACTGATATTCTTAATGAGGATACACCGAACGTGTACCAGTATGCAAATAGACCAGTAATGTTTAAACTATTGAAAACTTAGGAACAGTGGATAGACATATTTAATTTAAGTTTAACTGTGTCAGGTATCCGGAAGGTAAAAATGGACGCGCAATATCATTAATCGATTGTAATTAGACATATACACCAATACATAACAACTCAGTAGTCTAGATGTTAAGAGTTCGTGCATATGAGACAGAAGATCATGGGTTCGATCCCCTAGGGCTGTGGTCGTAGATGCACATTACTGATAAGCTTTACAGTTATCTAACTAAGATTGATTTATGAACTCAATAAAAATTTCTATTCATATGGCATACCGTGTCGGGTATCGACAGGTATCTACCTCAGTACAATGGAAGATGGTAGCACAATTTCGTGGATTGGTTGATATTAGACAATAACACCATTGAATGCCGGCTCGGTGGTCCAGTGGGTTAAGCGTTCGCGCGCGAAACTTAAGGCCCGGAGTTCGAATCCCGAAGGTGTGATCGTGGATACACACTGCTGAGGAGTCCGATACTAGAACGAAACGGCCGCCCAGTGCCACCAGGTTTCCAATGGTGATCTAACATCAGTCGATTCATGATCTCAATCACAAACTTAATAATCGCCACAGCCCTAATACTGATAATAAACATTAAATCTGGAATTTATGAATAGTTGTAGTTTTAATGTTTACATATCTATACTTTCATTACATTGGAATGGTTTTACATTGATTACATAATAAATATTATCAATAACACTAATAAATTTTTTGTCTCATAATCACATGAAGATATGTGTATATGTCTGTGTTATTTGTGTATGTGTGAGCGTGTGTAGTGTAAGTGGATGTAGGAGAGTAGTCACAATAGCAATGTATCCTTTTTTGCAATGAAGATTGATTTCTTATTATGATTTTTTTGTTTTGTTTTGTTTCTTGGACTTTTCTATCTCTAATCAATTTGATATTTCGTTTTAGCTGTATAAAAGGATGTTGTTGCTGTGGTGGTGGTGGTGGTTAGGGTTGTTGTTGTAGTTGTTGTCAATATAATGTGTGAGGTGTAATAACTCATTAATGAATAACGGAAAACAAAACAGGTTTATATAAAATTTGAGCAATAAATTGAATTATTGTTATGTTTAGTTTTCATGAAAATCATTTAGTCAATAGATGATATGGCAAATTTATAAGTTAATAAATAAAACAGTATTGCCTTGATATTGCCTTAAATCACAAGCTTTATAAGCAAAGATAGATAGTGGATAGAAATCGAATCCAGGACACGCATTTCGTCCTATTTGGGACTTGTCGGTTGGATATACCTGCATCCCAGTGTTAATGTTCACTCTAGGACTCGAACCCAGTACCGTTTGCTTGTGCAATAGGGTGAAGTTCAAATTCTCATGGTATTGTTTGTTGGAATCATTCCATTGTTGTTTTGGGACTGCAATTGTTTATTCTCATATTGGCATATGTGCATCCTATGCGGACTACCTCGATATTGCCTTATTTCACAAGCTTTATAAGCAGAGATGGACAGTGGCTAACAGTGAAATTTAGGACGCACGTTTCGTCCTATTTCGGAGTCATCAGTTTATTGTACCTGCATTTCAGAGTTGATGTTCAATCCGGCACTCGAACCCAGTACCGTTCGCAGTACAATCCGCATAGGATGCACATATGCCAATAAGAGAGAGACTGATCAATTTCAGTCCTAAATAACAATGTGAAGATACAAGTAAGCAACAATGAGTGAACCCCATGACACAAGCAGGTGACTATCGGGACTCAGTAGCTAAGTGGATAACGCAATTGCGTTTGAAGCGAACGGCACTGAGTTCGAGTCCTAGAATGAACATCAACTCTTGGATGCAGGTGTATCTAGATGGCGAGTCCCAAATAGAACGAAATGCGTGTCCTGGATTCCACTTTTAGCCACTATCCATCTTTGCCTATTTAGAAACTAGTATAATCACAATGTTACTGAACCTTGAACATTGTATATCACATTAGGTTAAGTTCTGTTAGTTTAATAAGCTTAATTGGAAGAAATTACTATGTAAAGATAGTTGGTTATGGAAAATTGTATTAACTAGAAAACAAAACTAATGTGGATTGAACACACTTAGTCATCACTGGTTATAAATCTTTTTAGAAAAAATACAAATTGCTTGAGTTATTTTAGGCTACGTGTTACCAACCCGTAATGATGAGAATGCAGTTGTCTGACCTCTCGTTAGCCCAATTATCTACTAGTTCATCCATACCGGTGACCTATTTACCAATTTTCAAACAGACCAATGAACAACAGTCACAAGACCTTGACGTTTATTTGTGCTCCAGCTACTTCCAACACAGTGATCAATCAGAAGATGAAGATAGAAAACAGACAAGTGTTCTATTATGTTTATTTCCGTTATGACACAAAACTCATCTTTGAGATGTCTGACCACATAGTAATACAGTGAGAAGATAACAATATGAATATAACTTAGATATAAGTGAGACAAAACAGGTGATGGTTAAACAAATCATAATCCTTCGTATGATAGTTTAGGAGGGTATACTGAAACTATCCAAAAATGTCATTTGTGGCAGTTCTAAACAAATGTCTGTTGTGCATCATACTATTGCCCTCAGGTCGTCAAAGCCATCCATCATGAAGTTTCTTTCTGCTGCAACTCAAGAATAAGCATTCTTCTACAATGAAAAGAGCTAGGATGTGATAATCATCCTTCCTTCATTAATAGAACTCGTTATCTACTCTTCCTCTACCAGTTTTTATGATTCAAATCCACATAATACTTTCATACATTTCTTGAATGATATCACTGGTAACATATGTAGTTAATCACAGAAATTAAAAGCTTCATGTCTTTAAAGTCTTTTGAATTTAAAACAAAACATATATTCGATATTTCTTAGCTTCGATCCCACTTAATATTCCTTTGTGGTACGAATTACCTTTAAACTGAGAACATTTTCACTTGCGAATAAGATTTAAAAGATTTCATTTCGAAGAAAATATCACTGAAATTTATCATAAGTGAGATCTAATTTGAAGAAAGGGGGTGTTGGGAGTTTTTAAATAATCTCGTGAAATTAAAAGTTACATTTACCAACCCATGTTGCTACCTTGACATGGTAGTCGGGTTTGCATATCGTGATGAACCAATCAAGCTATACCGGCCGGAACAATCGTTCCTCAAGGTCATACCATACCAGAGAGATCGGTTGAACAGCAGTAAGACTAGAAGCAGCAAACCTGAGGTCTGATGGCGAAGTCGTACTGCTGACTGTACAGAGGTGTGACGGCAGTTAGGTGTTTCCTTCAGACAACCAGAATAACAGCGATGCTGCCTTCCCACAAAGAAGGGTGGGGTTAGAAAGAAAAGGTCGACCCTAAAATTGTACACCTCGACTTATCCCACTAATATCTGTCTCCTGCGGCAAGATCTCAACAAGTACAGAGGTAACACGAAAATTACCCGCCAAAAAGTCGTATGTAACCGAACTTAAGCACTGCGGTCATGATCCCAGGTCATTATGACCACCCCTAACTCAATGTACTTTTCAGGTACCTCCAGAAGAATTCTTTCACAGTGTGGGCAACCGGGAATTGATAACCGCCCTCATAGCTCTAACAGGACTCAAGACCACTGTATTCATAGTCAGCCTTCCTCCTCAATTCCTATTATTCCTTCTACATCGACTGAAAAGTTACATTCAACGAATTTAGTCCAGGAGTTTAAACGATATTTTGATAGAATATCATAAAAAACACTTCAAATAATTAGTTTGTATATTTGAACTTGATAGAGTCTATTTTGATTCGAGTAATCATCAGATGAAAATACAATAAGACTTCATATAGACCTTATAGCTTTAAAACTAAATACAGAAATTTGTACTTAATAGATAAATCACAATACATCATAATTATATTACATACTCACAAGCAATTTACATCCAGGATTTAGATATTACTATTATTTACATAATCTATAAACTGATTTACAGAAAGTAGTTTTTTGTTGTTGTTTACAAGTGATTGATCAATATGTAATAATCATTGTTATGTTTATCTAGTTCCATGGAAATGAATGAATTCTATTGGTTAAGTTAGGTTACTTGATTTGTGGTATTATTGATTCGTCGAATTCTAACTTTAAGTATATCGAATGATACTTAGATAATTAGGTATTTATCTGGAGTTTATTTTGAGAAGATCATAATCATAATATTGTCAAATGATTAAGTGAAATAATAATGATGAATTGATTAATTAGACAATCATTGAAAACTTGGAAGTACCTGATGTCTGTTTCAATCTCATATAGGACTCTTTAGAAGTGCACATCTACAACCCTGTCACTGTAGGTCAAATCCACTAAATCTATCCTATCGAGTCTTGTGTTCGACCTCTAAGGGTTAGTAGCCGTGCAATATTTATGTGTCATATACTGAAATGAATAGTTTTTTTAGTGCTTCCCAGCTTTTTAAGATAAGTCTATAATGTATAACACAAAACTCAACTATTTCCAGAAAAAAGAACGCTCATATTAAATGGAATGGCTTTTGAAGAAATAAGCTTTAAATTTTATCAGTTCATAATGAGAAGTAGCTGTGTACCGAGCAAATTTCACAAGCTATCTTCATATACTAATTCACCAGTGTCTACCTTCAGTTTGTTATGTTCTAATTTTTACCTGTGAAATATAGTCTACAAAATGAGATTGCATGTTTTTGAATGAAGATGTCTTTGAAACATTGCTTGTATAATGTGAAACGATTGAGTAGACAATGTTTAAATTAAACACATGGTACTAGGTAAAGAAACGTTTACTATGTATGCTTAATTACTACCTATCATGACAAGCGTAGGTTAGTTGTATAGAAATAGATTAGAAGAATGCTGAAGATGTCAAACGAAGATGACATTAATCTGTCAAATTATTAATTATTATCAGAAGGGGTTTTGTGGAGATTGTAATAATTTCAATCATTAAGATCATGAGTCAGTTGAAGCTAGACCACCATGGAAGACCTGGAAGCACTGGACGGCCGTTTCGTCCTATTGTGGGACTCCTCAGCAGTTTATTTATTTATTTATTTATTTTAACACGTAAGTATAGGTACAGGAAGGCACCAAATACATATGCGCCACACAAATCTCAATTGATTTGTGTGAGGGCTGTGATACTGCTCGGGTGCCCAAACCGAAGCAGGTGGTTTTCTTAGGGGGCCACACCCCGAGCCTTTGACCTGAACGTCTGACCCACAAGGCAGTGGAGCATCGTGAGGAGATGCAGTCCCATGGTAGCCGGTGACCAACGATTGGTTCACACGCCATTTGTTCCCGCAGGATACTGGAGCCCATGTGCACCATTGGTTTGGTTTGGGGTCCGGTTAAAGCGCCAGACATTCGCTTTTCGTCCTCTCATTTTTGTGAACAACACCCCCGCCACGAGAAGGCAGTGAGTAGGACTTCCCTGGCAGAGGCTATATACGCGTGGCCACGTGAGAGCATTTCGAGAGGGAGAGCGGACTCTCTCCACTCTCGGCCGTACCAGGGTATTTGGGGGCACTCCTCAGCAGTGCGCATCCACGACCTCGCCCCCTGCGAGATTCGAACCCACAATAGTATCTCACTGAAGACAATGGTGGATGTGTCGCTCAATTTCGTGGATTAGTTGAAGTCAGACATGAACACCGTTGGATGCCGGCTGAATGGTCTAGTGGTTAAGAGCTCGCGCGCGAAACCAGTAGGTCCTGGGTTCGAATCTAGCAGGGGGCGAGGTCGTGGATGCGCACTGCTGAGGAGTCCCACAATAGGACGAAACGACCGTCCAGTGCTTCCAGGTTTTCCATGCTGGTCTAGCTTCAACTGACTCATGATCTTAATGATTGAAATTATTAATTGTCGAATTAGACTATGCTGTTAAATATACACTACTTAGTTGTAGCCCATTATAAATTATCCTAACTAATAGTTTGCTCAAAATGGTCCATAATGTTACAATTACATTTGTTTCTCTTCCATTATACTTTCATGTATACCATTGCCTTATGTCTTTTCAAATGAATGAGGTGATGATTTCAACGTAATCTATCATTTAAGTAATACATCATCAACGGAATACAAACATGATCATATTTTATAAAGAGATTACTTGAATATAATTTCATAAATGGAACTGAATGAAAAGAAAAAAAAAGAAAAGAATAAATTGTAAAACAATAACAATATAGGCTTACACATAGGACAACGTTCTGGTGAAATTAATCGTAGACAAAATACATTTTGTATAGGTATACTTTGTAAATATGATGCTACATGATAATGACGTCGACCATTAAATGAGATATTATCAATTTTTTCAATTTGATCACCAGGTTGTATTAATCCATTACATGTTTTAGATACTTTATCCATAAAACCTCCTGGTTTAATACGTTTTATAATAACTACACCACAACCATTATCTGTTAATGTTAAACCAAATGATTCACTTGTTTTACGTATTTTAATCTCTTTTGGTTGTCCTTTAATATGTGCAAATAAAAAATCATTTAAACCAATTTCATAGCTTAATAATTTATCCATATCTAATTTATGTGTATTTCTTGTACAATACATTATCTAAAATGATATGAATAGAAAAAAAAAAAAGAAGAGATAAAGAAAGGGGGGAAAAAAAAGTGAATAAATAGGTCACATTGGTGTGATTAAATAAAATTTTACATTATTACTAGAAGGGGTTTTGTGGAGATCTTGGTTTTGAATCTCGTCAAGGGATCATGGATGTGCATTGCTGAAGAGTTTCATACTAGGACGAAACGGCCATCCATTGCTTTCAGGTTTTCCATGATAGTTTACTTTCAATTGATTCATGATTTCAACGATTGAAATTTACATCATTGTTTGTATTAAAATGTAATTCATTAACTTTGAGTCTATGTTTAAAATTATACCATTTGTGTATATGGGTTAGTGATATTACCCGGTTACTCAAAGTAAAGGAGATCAATTGGACTTTTGAACCTGTGACCTTTATAATTGGAAGCATATTCTCTAGAACATTGCATCATTTGTATTGTTGATGAAAAGATAAAACGAAGAGTGATATAATGAAATAAGTAATCTATCACAGTACAAATGAACTGATCTATTTAATAGGAAATGCATTCGATTATTCTGTGTTATGATAGATGAATCATGTAAGGATCACTATGATAATACCTTTAGTTATACGTTTAAGTAAATTTGAATTATATCTTGTATTGTAATCATTTATGTGAATTAAATATCTTGTAGAGAACAAGAACGTGGGTTGGAGAGAAAACCAATTCAATGTTTTATGAAAAGTACAGGTTATTTTGATAAAATACGATAAGTATACATTGAATACATTATTGATACATTTTCCTTCAGTTTTCCTGTATATGCTTCATCATACTTTTAATCCTGTTGTTATCACAAATGCTCTTTACTTCCTTTCCTGTCCCCTTTCAATCTAATCTTTTGTTGAAAAGCATTCTACATTCAATTAGTGCTACATACTACTTATATCTGTCAGTATAAGTAGCATAGAACACAGTCTAACTAGTGAGTACTAAACAGGAAGAAATATGATGTCTGGATTTTATTATATTGCTACAATCCAAATTTGTCCAAACTTTACCACAGAGTTTCTCAGAATATACCTATTTCAAAATAAAGTAAAACCATGTTGAATTGATAATGTTTGCGTAATACAACAAAAACGAGACCTGTCACACGATAATTGACCTAATACCTAAGAATAAGATCACTGAAAAAAGTCAGTCAGTCAGTCAACTACAATGTAAGACCAGGCACATATAGGTATCAGTCTAAGTTGTCATACCTCATCAACACAACAAGATGAACACAAAATTCACAGGAGGAGTTAATTCAATCGTAGTAATATATAAAAGAAACATTGTGTATAGAGATATAGTACAGGATGAAAGGATTAGTTCGTAGAAAGAAAGATATAAGGCAATTTTAATCTCATGATTTAAGGGAAGACAAAGAGTGTATAGACTGACACCATTGTGATCGATTCTGAGCTATGTCACTCAGAGTCTCCAACCATTGGTTACGATAGTCACATGGACCCCAAACAAGTAGTTGGCATCTAACAATATGGATAAGACTAGAAGATAGTGACATCAAGGACTGATACCACGTTTTGTTTTGGCGTCCGCCTACTTTCTTTCAACCGTCTCCAACACTATTCATCATTGCGCGTCATGGTATTCGGTGTTCAGACATACGTAACACGTGGCCCAACGATCTTAGTAGTTGATGAATATTCACAACCTCGTCAACTGAATTACCATCATTCCGTAATACCTTGCACCTAACCTCACTGAAAGAAAGGTACACATGGTAGAATATTAAGATGTATAGAACAACGTAAACTTTTATAAGAGTATATCATGATCCAGGTTATAGATAGTTTCATAAATGAATTAATTAGTTATTATTGACATACCGGTTTCTTTTATTGGTGCCTAAATTTTATTTCCAGTCAAAAATAAGACATGTAGAACTGGAATCTTAATAGTTTAAATAACAAGCTGAATCCTCATTGAAAACCTGAAAGTAATGGTTGATCGTTTCATCCTGGTAAAATACTCCTCAGCAGTTCGTCTCTATCTTTGATGTAAGGAACTTATATCCACATAAGTATTATATAACGATAGTGAAGAATAGAATGTATTTCAGTAGAAGATCAAGAAGGAAAGAACGAGAACAGGAAGGAATGAGTATGAAAATGCAGGAACAGTGAAGTCTGAGATGAAACAGTCAAGTTTAAGACGATGGATTGATATTTTGCAAATTAACTATTTACTGTATGGATCTCAGATTCTAGTGAGATATTCTATAATTTCATGTTCAAATGCATTCGATTGTTCCATCTTCATATTTTTTGTTCACTAGCCTACCTATTTTCAGTTCATCTCAGTGCTCATCGACAGAGTTGAACTTGAGAGACAACGTTTAAGATGATTGGATTGATTGTTAGTTTTTCAAATTTTTACACTCGATCCTTATCTTGCCTAATTAAGTGATAATTTTTCTTTTTGTTTTTGATTAAGATCATGGACCGACTGATTTTGGACTTTCGTTGGAAACCTTGAAGCACTGAACGGCCGTTTTGTCCCATTGTGGGACTCCTCAGCAGTGCGCATCCATGATCTCGCTTGCGGGATTCGAACCCAGGGCCTTCAGTCTCGAGTGCGAACGTTTAACCTACCGGACCACTGAACCGGCATACAATGGTGTTAATGTATAACCTCAACCAATCCACGAAATCGCACGACCATCTTCCATTGTACTGAGGTAGATACCTGTCTCTATTTGACACGGATTAGCTCCACTGGTCACGGCTTCTCACTAGAACTCCAAGATTTCCCTCACGAAGCTAGTTATTAGTGAACACAAGTTAATTACTAGTATAGGCGTTATGGAGATTATTAAGTTTTTGATTGAGATCATGAATCTTTTTGTATCTACATCATAGAATTATAATTAGAAATTGACCTACAATCAATTAATACATATATATGAATAGTTTATAATGAAATTGAGAATGATTGTTTCGTTCTATTGTACACCTCTTCAGTTGATTATAATTTAATCTTAAGCTATTACATCACTATGACAACCATTGGTTCATTGGATTGTTTTTTTTTTCTTAAACAATATATAGATGAGAAAAAAAAACAATCAGTTTAAACTTTCTTATAAATGAAAATTTTGTTGTTACTCATTTCATAAATTTAATGCTAATTTACATAATTTATTCACCAAAAAAGGTTTTAATGATTTTATCTGGTTAGCGTTTTTTTTTAGCGAGTTAGAACTGTCAACCAACATCAAGATCAGAATTTTCAATACAAATGTCAAGACAGTTCTACTGTATGGGGCGGAAACTTGGAGAACTACGAAAGTCATCATTCAGAAGATAAAAGTGTTTATTAATAATTGTCTACGCAAAATACTTCGGATCCGATGGCCAGACACTATCAACAGCAACGTACTGTGGGAGAGAACAAACCAGATCCCAGAAGAGGAAGAAATCAGGAAGAAGCGCTGGAAGTTGATGTTACACACATTGAGGAAAGCATTCAACTGCGTCACAAGGCAAGCTCTCACATGAAATCCTCAAGGCCAAAGGAGAAGAGAAAGGCCAAAGAATACAATACACCGAGAAATAGAGACAGAACTGAGAAGAATGAACAAGAATTTGACAGAACTTGAAAGAAAGGCCCAGGACAGATTGAGTTGGAGAATGTTGGTCGGCGGCCTATGCTCCATTGTGGAGTAATAGGCGTAAGTAAGTAATTCACTAAAGTGAAAAAATTAAAGCGAAAATGTTTCTTCACTTTAATTTATTACTTATATGCATACTGAAATTATAATCAATGATGCATATCGAATTTTAAAAACAATGAAAATGTATACAGATGATTATAAATTTGAATTAAAACAACAACAATAACAATAAGCAAGTATTGTACAGCTGATCTATCCATGTCTTTGATTATTTAGTTGTGGACATTCACCGTTTGTAAATCTTCATCAACTAATAAGATGGTTGGGCCACGTGTTACGTATGTCTGAACACCGAATACCACGACGCGCAATGATGACTAGTGTTGGAGACGGTTGGAAGAAAGTTAGCGGTTGCCGAAACAAAAAGTCGCATCAGTTCTTGATGTCACTATCGTCCAGTCTTAGCCATATTGTTAGATGCAGACTACTTGTTTGGGGTTCATATGACTATCGTAACCAATGGTTGGAGACTCTGAGTGACATAGCTCAGAATCGATCACAATGGTGTCAGTCTATACACTTTTTGTCTTCCCTTAAATCATGAGATTAAAATTGCCTTATATCTTTTTTTCTACGAACTAATCCTTTCATCCTGTACTATATCTCTATACACAATGTTTCTTTTATATATTACTACGATTGAATCAACTCCTCCTGTGAATTTTGTGTTCATCTTGTTGTGTTAATGAGGTATGACAATTTAGACCGATGCCTATATGTGCCTGGTCTTACATTGTAGTTGACTGACTGACTGACGGTTTTACCAGTGGTATGCGATAGGATCCTCAAGTCTCGTGGAAATTGCTTAACTGTAAAACTATTGCGTTGGTATCTACTAATTTATATTCTAAACTTTATCCGGTTTGTGATATTTTGCAACCATTATCAATTAATACTAGGCAGTCAATGCTTTCTTCATGTCAGTTTTAAGCTTTGCAGAAGCTCAAACTGACAACCTAGCCGGAAATCAAACCATAAACTTTCTAATTTCACAAAGAACACCTAAATATTATAACCAATCAGTCGAAATCCAGTTGTGCAGTTTCAACTTCATCTTGTTTACAAGGTAACAACCTTCTTATCTCATTGATAATAAAAATATTTTTCTTGACTCTCAACATGTCTAATCTTAACCAGTCATGACTTCTTACTAGAACTTTTGAAATGCATTGAAGTACATCACGACTGAGATAATTATCATGCTTTCATTGAAGGTATTTCATGAAGATTGATTTAACTTTTAGGTTTACAAACTGTACAAGACTGGAAACTGTTTCTTGAGAGAATAATGTTTAATCCAACAATTACACATCATTTGTATTTTATTGATATATCAAGTGAATCATCAGTTTTATTTCAGTGATTAGTGTATAGATGGTAGTTTACACATTTATGTGACTGTTTGTTTTTTGTTACAATTACTGCAATCTTACTGATATTACAAGGTATCTATTTTGTATATGCAACCTTTGTTCCAGGTCACTGTGTTCATATATATGTATATGGATTATTTTATAATCAAGTGGTTAACAATGAAAGATGAAAATAATGAGCAAATGAATTGTAAACAGATCGATATTATTTAAGTGGAAACAATCATAAAAATGATTCATCATTAAGATTCTATTTCAGAAATAGTTTGCATCTAACAATATAGATCAAATCAAAAAGTAAATGATCACATGAACTAATTCCATATGTTGGTTTGCTTGCATATAGATTTTTACCAACCTACTTTTGAGTAAACAATTATCACCCATTAAAAAATAGGTGACAGTTGTATATTGATAGAGTTTTGTTCTTTAATCTGAATGGTTTGGTCGTTCATTCAGCTCAAAGAACAAAATTCTATTAAAATCAGTCACCTGAGCTACAAATCTTCTCCATCAACTTGAGAGATGTATATATGTAACAGATTTCTTAAAAATAAATAAAATTTTTAGGATAACCTAGAATTACTAGTCATAATAATAGTAAAAGGACTATCTGAAGTAAATCAGTTATAATACCTGACGTTTTATCAGTTTTAGACTATTATGTTATTAGTAGTGTATATGTTATCTAATCATAACTCATTATTCATAACAATCTAACTTCAGTAAAGAACTCAAATGTATATTAAAGAAGTATGACTATATTCTAAGATACAAATATCAATCTGAAATTCTTATTAGTGACCAGAGTATACTATACTGACAGTTATTCGTACAAAAACTTCTTGGAAGATCCTGTTTACTGATGAGAATTTAAACTGTAGAATGAATTGAAAAATTGAATTCTTTGATATTTCTTGATTTAGTGTAAGCTAATAAGGCGAAACTCTAATTAATGTACAAACCAATCAGATTTACGATAACAGGTCATGGATTTTGGCGCACAGTTCATTCATTTGTTTAGCATTTTTACAACTTAGATGATGTCAGTTTGTGATGAAAACTATAAATCAAAATTGTAATCATAACCATCAATTGTAAATCATAATCTTTATTCTTCAAACTACTTCATCATTCTCATTTAGCTCTAGTAAGTAGATGAACGTATTAAAGGCCATTTTAGTATCGCTCAAATATCTTCTCACATCACTTATGTATATACATAATCTGTTATCTTAATACTTTTCATTTCACACCACATATCTCTTACACACTAATGAAAATGCCTACTTTAAACAGTGTTCACGTTGATTGGATGACATATTCAGTATACAGTGAGCCAGGGAACCATGTACCTTATTTATATTCAACAATTTTGATGTTTGATTCTATATTTCCTTGAAAAAGCTTGAACCAGATTGCTAGGCAAAACTTTGAATCTACTTCAAAATTCATTTGCTGAGATTTTACAAATACATTCTTCCTCTTTAATGTCTCACACTAACTTGACACCCAAATACTGTGAAACTATTCGATCAAATTTAGACGAAAGTCCTTATTCGTTATCTTAATATCTTTTCCTACAAGAAATCTTGATGCATATATAAATTGTATTCACTGGTTTCTATCATAAATGGCAATAACACTACTTTGTATAGTTATCATATGAAATAAAGATAAGAATAAGCGGTTAAAAAACTGGTTCTAATTAAAACTGGGAACAAAATCCGTAGGCAACAGGCAGTTGTGTTGTCATAGAATGGAATTCTCGCGCGCGAGCGCTTAACCATTAGACCACTGAGCCGGCATCCAACGGTGTTAATATCTAACTTTAACAAAATATTGAAATCACTAAGATCTCCACGAAACCCCTTCTGATAATAATCATCTGCTCACTAGTGAATGACTTTAAGATAAATTCCTAGAGTTCTAGTGAGAAGTCGGGACCAGTGAATTTCAACCAGGTCTGTTGTGAGATACCAGTTTACTGAAAGCATTGGTGACGGCGGCGCAATTTCATAGATTGGTTGAAGTTAGACATTAACGCCGCTGGGCACCGGATCAGTGATATATATAAAATGTAACTCTTGTGAAATAGACGCTTAGCAAAAATCCCGAATTAAATTTCTTTGAGACAGTGTTTACAACATAAAAATACCCTACAATTGTCAAAGTCTCATCCAAGGAAATGAAACAATATTTTTGTTTGTATTTATCACCTTACAATTTAGAATTCTTCGACGAACAAAACCTAAAACAAGCATAACGACTATGAGAAGATATCAACACTACTGATTAAATTGGTTTTTCCTTCACTTACTATATACTACATTAAACATCGTTATAGAATACGTATGAGTAGAGGCAGAAGAGAATAGCCTACTACTTAATACATTGTTGCATCTCATGAAATATCGTTAAAACATCCCTTTTAACGACAGCGTCTAAGGAACAACCAAGTGAATATAGATCCAAACAAACTTCACGGTCACCAACAATTGGTCTTTTTGGGAGATATAAGTCGTTATTAAAGAAAATTGTTCACTAATAAAGTACAAATTATGTTCAACCATATTACAATTAAACATAAAATTACCAAATTTAAACCTTAACATTATTATTGTATCCTACTAATAACAAATTTATCTATAAACATATAGTCAGTGTGTCACTGTTCAAAAGCAATAACTAATGGTGCATCAAAAGAGAATAATAAGGATTTAAAATAGGTGAAAGTTACTTCTTATGCATGCAATATGCTTTCTTGGACAGACGACTTACACTCATGTTAAATTTCTTGACTCAGTCACCAACTAAATGAGTTGGTTTGTACTAATACAATAAAAAAGAGAAGCTACCATGGGTTTCAAGAAGATATCGTGTAGAACTATAAAGAGTGATTTGATAGAAAACAACAACACGTGATCAAATATTATAAATATGCTGATCATCTTTATGTAACTTAACCACATATTAAACCAGATTTAAGATTGAAAGAACTTGTTAAATAGTAACATATAGAGATTTGAGATGAAGTCATGAAAATTCTATTTAGAAAATGTATTTTATTAGAAAGCAAGTCAGATATATGCTGCTTGATTCAGTTTATTAGAAAGATATGAAACTATCACAAAAACGGTATATTCGCAAACTAATCAACTGTAAAATGATTTAATTAAAAGACAGGTGGTATAAAGTAAAACATTTAGGTAAAACTCTCTCGATAAAAAGCATAAATAGTGATTAAACACACCTTGTGTTGTGAGAAGTAGGTACTGTTGATGATGTTCATTTGTGAGAAACATCATACTGCTGCCAAATCTACAAACATCCGATAACATCACTTTGACCCCGGACCTTAAATTTACAATTTACTTTCTCACTACCATCCAGTTGATCTTCCTGTATAATTCGGCATATGAAACAAGTGTACATTTCAGTGATAATGTGTATAAGTGAAAGAGAAGTAGTCATATATAATGGTGATGAGAATATAATCACAAAAGTTTAATATTTTTGTATAATTTCAATATCTTCCAACCGCTATCTGTCCTCAACATTTCAATCGTCTTAGTCTATTTGATTACAGACATTATCAAGCCAAACAGATTACAACTGTTGTTATTCATAATAATTCGGGAATAAAAGAGAGAATGAGATAAAAACAGCGCTCATCGACTAAAACACAAGTGTTTCTTTTTTGTGCGTGTTTTTCACCTTAAAATATGTTTGCGTGTCGTTTCCAAAAAGGTATTAAAATCGAGTGCATTCTAATACATGCGATTATTACGCATACGCATAAAAATAAGACCTAGTCTCTCATGTGATATTTGCAAGGTGGATTGTTTGGCGTATTATTAAGAAATAAGCTTGAGAATGCGTAAAAAAGATATTTCAAGATATCTAGATATCTTTAAATATCAACATACAGCTGTATGTTGAAACCAAACATGTTGAGATGAGAAGTACCTTATAACCATTAAAAAATGACAGATAGTAGTTAATAAAGATAAAGATATGCAGTTTAAATAACTAAACTCTACCTGAGACGGATTTATATCAAAACACTCCGATATTTTCGTGTGGAGCTGACGGACTGTGGTAAAACCATGTATAATTCCGGTGGGGCTTCCATGGGCAAGCTGACAGAAAAAGTGGTAATCTGGAAGTGGTTCGCATTTTGGAATTTTTTGAGTAAATTCCCTGGAACAATTAGGATCATTTCTTTCAGAATATCTGACTCCACTCGACATCATGTTCTAGAAGACAAAATACCGCGTAAACAAAAACAAACTGCCGATGTTCAATGAGCGAAAAATCAATACAATTGTGACAAGCGAATGTACGTCAAGTAAATCCGTTTGGCTAAAGTCACGACGTTTTCTAAAAAATCACTGGACGTTTCGAAGAAACCTAGTTGATTCAGTATCCATTTTAAGTAAATCTATTTTTAGTAAAATCTGTTTAAGTGTCATCCCTTACTGTTGACATATTTTCCAGTTTCAAACGGTCCTGGACTATCAACAGATTTCGCGATTTTAGAAAGTTCAGACAAAGGAGAAGTTCATATCATGATGTTTATAGGCATGAGAGTTTCCTGAGTATATGACAGCCAAATACCCTCTCAAAGAGTTGAAGAGCGCGTTCGCGCGCAACTGCTTAAATTCACCTAGATGCATCGCGTGCCGACAATCGCTCAGATAATAGTGATCTATTTAGTACGGTTTGCTAAATACATCCTGTCTGACTTTTGTGTTTTGAGTCGACCAACTAAAATGATGCATTAATTTCTCTAAAGTTGTGAGTATTCCAATTACTCTACATGGAAACGAACTCATCGGGTTAACGGTAAGTCTGAAAACTCTTGTCTGTATGTCTCTGTTCGAGGATGAGATAGAATAAAGCAAGTTGGCCGTTAGATTTGAACATTTATGAAGCCGATATTTGGAGTATATGGTGCGCGTCGAACTCGTATACGGATGATATTTCACAGCAGATCTAGTCCTTTGTCGATAAGAGCTCTTGAGAGATCTTCACTTAGCAAACAATCTCAGCTTCTGCTTTGTTCTAACCTTTCCCTATCTCTTGAGATGGGCACTAATCACTGCTTAAACTAGCAATTCAACGGTTAATCTTTGTTCTATATTTAGTATTTACGAAGTCATTCGGGCTGCCAGATTGGAAATTAAGCCCACTGATTTTGCAGATACTGTTCGGCTTCTAGGATTGTATTTGTTTATCCATTTCGAAGTGAATTGTAATGTTGTGTCTTTTTGTCGCGTCAAGTTGATTGACAATGTTTCAACACTTTTCCTTTCGAAGTATGGATATTGTCCAGGGTATATATGGTTGAGTTACTTTGTTGAATAACTGTTGGGAGTCAGTGTCCCTCCTAGATGTGCGCTGAAGTATGTTTTCAAGTTTCAGTTGATTCTGCAGGGTAGTTTGATATCATGTTTGCCCAGAGCATTGGTTTATCAGACCATATCAGTTATGAACTTAACCTCATGGTCACTTCATTTTGTAAGTGTAAGGAACTTTATTTGACTAAAATCATCACTATGCTTGAAAACTCAGTCCAAGGCAGATAAAAAGCTTTGTAGCTACTTCTGGAGTTTGTTATGTGTTGAAATAAAACAAGGGCGATCGCTGTTCTTAGCAATTTGTAATTTTATGATGATTTTTATGACCTTGCTTTTAGGATTTCTTAGTTAATTTTGGATAAATCTCAGTATTAAGTAAATAATATTTAACATAAAGATTGACTCACCAGTATTATGGTGTATATAGAATCTGTTGGTCTGAACTCGTTTCGAACAAAGTGTATGAATCAGCACTGTCTCATATCATCATTACGTTATTATATTGTTAAATTTTATGTTCTTCATTGTTAGTCCATCTGTGTTGTTTAAATTGACCCTAAAAAGTTCAGAAATTTGTGATGTCTTTCACTATGTTAGCACACACACAGTAACGGATGTGGTTTGGAGCAAAGAATTACTTGTCACATATGTTTGTCATTTAATTTCATTTGAACCTTTCTTTAGGTGAATGTGTAGAATTATGGTCTTCTATGATATTAGTACTGCTCTAATAATAGACCTAATCCTAAAATTATAGATTTGTCATGATGTAACTGCTTAATCTATAAAATCTTACGTGTAAGTCACATCATCATCTACACGACCTCATCGCATCGTATTAATTACAAATACATGACGGAGAACAAGCTTAGGCCAGACATAGAATAATATATTTAATATGAATAAAAGATATGAGATAACATTCAACGTGGACCACGCCTGCAAGGCCGAGCCATACCATCCGATCAACTATAATTCAACGTTCCCGCTTCCTCCATTCTTCTGCATTTCTCAGCGTTAAATGTTGAATGTCTATTACTCATATTGTCTCGTGGTAGGGCCTAATGCCACTACAAATGTATACATATTTAAAAAGGCTTAATTTTGCGTACAACACCGTACGTTGTTGATCATCAAGATGTAAAATATCTTTTCCTTGTACATTTGTATCATGTGAATATCTTTCCACCAACTTAGAGCCTATGTTAGGTGGTTTATGACCTTCATATATCCAAATTATAGGTAAAGTGACATGATAATTCAACAAATTTTTGATAATCTTGATAAAATACCATATTTGTCCTGGCTTTTGTGATATTGTATACGTAACGGAATCTGTACTCATTATGTATATTTGTGTGCATCGATTGTGCGCATATGTCGCTTGTCATTGAATTATGTAATAACTCAGCAAATTTATATCTGTTTAGGCCATTCTCTGTTCCATCCTACTGGCTGTAGCGGTTGAACGAAAAGTAACATGTTGGTGTGTAAATTCTAGGCTTATGTAATCTTAAAATTTTGTTGAACACTTATTCGTACTATTGATGCCAAGTATAAAAAAGATCTTCCAACTGAGCTAACTCGATTTACTTCTATTGTTCGAAACGTACGCCAAGTAAAATTATTCAATAATTATTTGTTCTCCTTTTTGCCATTCGTTATATGTAGATAATAGAGTATATTCCCTGTTTTCTATGTGTATGTTGCGATTTGCCTTTACTTATAATTATATTTCCTTTCAGTCCTCGGTTTGAGTCACTACATATTCCGCACCTTTCTTTTGTATACGTCAACACTAAGATTTTTATTTGTTTTGGACGGTTACATAATTCTGAAGCCCAATACCTAATTTATTGCCATTAATCGTTAGTATCCTTAATTCAAAATAGAGGTAATTTATCTTCATGCTTACAGCATATGACTTAATTTTATACATCGCTTGCCTCGATCAATTTTTCAGTCTGCAATATACTTTCTTCGGAGAGGTTAGTGTAGTGATATTTATGTTGTTTTCTATTGTAACGTATTCTTAGGTAAGTCTCGTTAGAACATAATATTTAAAAATTGATTGTCGCGGTTGTAAATTCAAAATTTCTAATAATTTTAGGGTTCATCACGGTGGCTATATTATAATTTATGCGTAATCTTTGAGCTACATTTAAGCTGCTCTGGGAAACTTTATTCACTTTCCAACATAAAGATATGTTTAGAAACCAATGTTAGCAGTCATAATTAAGAGTAGAGTTAGAAATTTGGTTTAGGATTTAAAGTTAGGTTCTTCATCATGATAATTTTAAATTTTATTGTCTGTTAGCACCCTAGGAATTACCTATTTACATCTTAGGCTGTCCACAGTTGTTGTGAATCTTAAAACTTGAAGTGAAATTCTCAATAAAAGGAAATTCTTGTACACAACATTCACCTCTGAGGTAAATATAAAAATGTTAGGCGTTGCCTTGAGTCAGAGTTTACGAGAAACCTTCAGTGCAATAGACCTTGAAGAAATCTATTGGTTTTTTGCAACCCTTCGGTATAAATCCCTAATAGATGTCACTGCTGTTTCCACAGCTATTTGTATATCTTTACGAGCAACATGAGTCAGAATCGTTTTCAGGAGTACCCAAGTGTGACTTCAGTTGTTGCTGGAATCTACTTTCGGCATTTTTGGGTGTCGACTCCTTCCAACCTCACCCCTTCTTGTGGAAAGGCATCATCGCTGTTATGCTGGTTGTCTGAAGGAAACACATTACTTCCGTCACACTCATGTAAAATCAGCCGTACGACATCCTCTTCAGACCTTCGGTTTGCCGCTTTCAGTCTTACCGTTCTTCAACCTACCTTTCTGGTGTGGTAGAACTTTGAGGAACGATTGTTCAGGCCAGTATAGCTCGATTAGTTTATCACGATAGGCAAGCCCGACCACCATGTCAAGGTAGTAACAACGGTCAGGTTAAATGTTACACATTTATTGAACAATAAAAGGTAGATGTAATATACTTTCCAAAGTACATATCCTTTATTGTCATATAAATGAATAGATTTGATATTAACACTCAAGAATGCACTATTTCGAATCTAATTGGTTCATTTATACATTTTAAACTAATCTTTTCTCTTTTGTTTATAAGTAGCAAGTCATAACAACAGAAAGTACCTTGTATTACATAATAATGTAATCACATGTAATACAAAGTATTTCATCCATTCAATCGTAATTAAAAATAGATGTAATGAAAAAATATCTGATTATTATCTAACGTAATTTCATTACATAGTATGGATCAAAAAGGGAACAATGTATTTCTACATTCAAAATGTGATTATATTAGTAAAAACTATATATGTATATATTGATATAACAAAAGCTGTATGTGTATCTGTATTAAATGGATGTCTTATATCCGTTTATCATCACTTTTTCATTGTTACCTAATTAACTTTTGTTCAATGAACTTAAATGAAGGTAATATTGTTACGTAATCTTGGTTAAATATTCATATAATACTTGAATAGATATTTATATGAAATAATTACAATGACTAACATGTTTAAAAGGATATAATGATAGACAATATTGTTTATTTATATTGTTTTTTTATTATATATTTTCATAGATTCGGTCTGAAGAATAAGAAAATACATTTAGATAAAAGTATAATATAACATATTCATACTTGAAAGAAAAACTAGTGCTTAGGTCATGGCAAACTAAACTAATTTCTGCAACGATGAATTAGAAACTCTTGGGTGTAGGTCCTTAATCTAAAGGGATCAATTCATCAAATGCCCTGGTACAGCCGAAGGTGGGAAGAATTAACCCTCCCTCTAGAAATGCTCTCACATGGCCACGTGCATACAATCACGGTTACTGTGTTCTTGCGTCGGGGGCGTTGTTGACGAAATTAAGAGGACGAAAAGCAAATGTCCGGCGCTTGGACCGGGTTGGTGGATATAAAGGAATTATTTGGGGGAGTTGGAATACCCTGATTTCGAAAAATCTTTTCTATCCAGCTAAAATGTGGATGAAAATTAGTCGAAATTGTTCTGTGCTCATCTTTATCCCATTGCTCTTCTCAATATCTACATTCTTAGTTACTCTGAGTTTCTTCAACAACTTAAAACACAAACAAAGATGCCACAATTGTGAACCGACAGTGAATGGCTAAGATCAACTGTAGTATATGATATAATACCATCCGTACCTTGTATTCTATTGCTTATATAAGCACTACTTACTCCGTGGTCTCAAAATACACTGGCAATGCTTCGAAGACACATTCGATCAAATACTAGTGACCTACGAATATCCTCTATTCTTAATGTCTGTGTTTCACACTCATAAAGTAAAACAGAGAAAACTACTGCTAGCGGATATTTCGACCACGCCATTGGTGAAGCCGGATTATGAGGATTAATGATACTCCCAAGATAAGTTAAGTGGTCAATGTATCCAAATAATTTATTCTCTATCTTTAATTAATGTCTTAACTTAAGCCAACTTTAAAATTACATTTTGCATTTGTGGAGACAAAACCACATCCCAAACATACTGGCATTGTTGCTTAAGATGGTCAAAATGTTCTACATTATGCCAGTGTATTCACCGAACAGAAGTGTATCATCTACTCTTTCTAAGTCAACATGTGAGTCTCATGGTAGACGATCAAGTATTGAAATGTCAGACGACGAAAGTGTCACCCCTAAAAGCATGTATACGACCAAGTTAAATAGAAAGCGGTCGAACCTTGAAGTAGCCAGTTTCAATGACAGTTTGCTATAAGCTCAGACTCGACAATATTGTTTGAGTAGAGAGCCTATGTAAGGTTAATGTACTTCCTTGGTACTCCTTTCAATGACAGGAAATATCACAGCACCTCAAGATCGGCACAACCGAACTCACCTTGAAGACCAAGAAACACGACTATACTCAGATGCTAACAAGTATGCATATTTTCCAGAACCTACGGAAACGTGAATATTTAGTCTATACATCCACGTTCAAGTTTAAAACGAGCTTTATTTCCTTACGTTAGCTCTTTATAAGATTAATTTAGACGTCGAATATACACGTAAATATTTACAGTCATGATCCGATGGGCCTCTGTTCATAGCTCAATGTTTATAATATTCAATTCCATTTCAGGTGAATATTCATCAACAATTAAATGCATGTTAAAATCAAATGAACTCTGTCTGGAGCTCTTCAAGGATTACTGTCAGTCTCAAACCTCAGATAAACAAGGAAAGTTAGGGATGATATTGTAGTCACAACATCCTTAAAGAAAGTATCTTGGTGAAAACGAATCATCTAAACTATTTAAACTAAATAATAGAAAACAAAACATAATTAAACTCACCTTGTTCTTTCAGTTGTTTAATAAAACATGATAAACATTCATAGATGAATATATATTGATCCTTTTAAAAAAAAGAGAAAAAAAACATGATTATTTTGTTTTTTTCTGTGAGGTAGTGACTCACTGAAGACAATGGTGGACGGTGGCGCTCAATCTCGTGGATTAGTTGAAGTTAGACATTAACACCGTTGGATGCCGTCTGGCTTAGTGGTCTAATAGATAAGCGTTCGTGCGCAAGACTGATAGATCTTGAGTTTGAATCTCGTGAGGGGGGATAGTAGATACGCACTGCTGAGTAATCCCACAGTAGGACGAAACGACCTTCCAGTGCTTCAAGTTTTTTCGTGGTGGTCTAGCTTCAATTGACTAAAGATCTCAACCATTGAAATTGCTGCAATATCAACAAAAACTCTTCTGATATAAATCAACATATGCTCATTAGTGACTAGCTTCAAGAGGTATTTCCTGGAGTTCTAGTGAGAAGCAGTGACAAGTGGAGTTCAACCGAGTCTGTTGTGAGATATTAACTCATTCAAGACAATGGTGAACGGTGGCGCTAAATTTCGTGAGGTTCGTCAAAGTTAGACGTTAACACCGTTGGATGCCGGCTGGCTCAGTGGTCTAATGGTTAAGCGCTTGCGCGCGAGACTGGTAGATTCTGAGTTCGAGTCTCGTGAGGTGGGATCGTGGATATGCACTGCTGGGGAGTCCTATACTAGGACGAAACGGCCGTTCAGTACTTCCAGATTCTACATAATAATCCAGCTTCAGTTGACTTATCACCACAACTATTGAAAATACAATAAACTTACAATTGTTTGAACCATATGACTACGTTTAGATCTCAGCCATAAAACCGTATTGAATATATTTAAAGATTGTGTTTTATTGTAATTTCGTCGATGAAATAAGAAACGCTTTGTCCGTTTTTCATTATTGGTGGATATATTTAAAGTGTTTTTATGAAGAAGATTTTCATGTATAGTTGAGTGTTGATCTTCCATGGATTCATCTTGATTTGAATGAACAGTTGAAAGAAAGAGAAACAAACACAAATAAATAACGACAATTTTAATTAACACAGTTAACCAGTAATAGAGATCAGTATTATATATGAAAATATAGGAAGGGATATTAATGACGAAGAAGATAGTTTCAGTGTTGTTGAATACTTCGAAATAGATAGTTTTGATAGAAGAAATTTTATTGTTGATATGGACTAGATCACTGGTGTCTACATTATGTAGAAAGTTCTTAGTTATTACACACGATGTGCTATAAAGTATCTCAATGCCTATAGACAATCAATAACATGAATGAGACTGGGAAAAGACAAATTAATTCTATATTGAATGAGTTTGAAGCATAACAAATCTTTTTCATAAGCTTAGGATTCAAATTAATCGACAAACAATACATCAATTGGTATAGATCCAATCTGTCAATTCATAGGAAAGAGGTCAGTGAACTGTCCAGTAACATGTCAACTGAATAAAGTAATCAGTGAAAGCAAATGAAGTGAACGATGACTTGGTAAGGATAATTGACTTATTGTTCAATGCTAAATCACACAGTGGTTTAGTAAAATGTAAGAAAAATATATTATAAGCATCATTTACTTATCTTCTTTGAATTATTTCTTACAAATTTCATAGATTCTTCATTCCTATTGTTATCTAGATTGCTTCTAGTTTTATTCTCTTTTCTGTTCATTTCAGTCTTCTCAATGTTCCATTCGGAGGCTCTCTACTTCCAATTGATGCTACATACAACTCATAACTATCATGATAAATAGCATACACCACACATAGACAGATGAAGACAATGAAATCAACAAAATCAACCAGTCACAAACAATACCACCAGAATGAACTGCTTTAATATATGTGACAGAGCGTAAAATGTCATTTCAAAGTAAAGTCGATGTTGATATTCTTGTTTAGAATGACAATGCTTTGATGAATAGTCCTTAAACAAATGTAGCTAGAAGTGGGATCCAATAGGTATTGATTTTGTTCTTCACGACCATCGTTCAATTCAATTTACTTGCATCTTTGTGTTCATATTCACAATAAGGTTAAAATCATCAACGCAGTTGGATGCTTTCCTCGTTGTGTGCTCTATCACCTGTTAAGTGAGATGACGTTAAATTATCAGTGTGTTTTTGTTAGGGTTTGTTTTCTATGGGATAGTGTTGCTGACCCCATACCCGACTATCCTCATTTACCCAGGTTTGGGATTAACAGAAATCCTAGAAGCGCTATGGGTGGAAATAAGGAAAAGACGTTGGAGGTGGATAGGACATATATTGCAAAAATCATCAAACTGAATCACGAGGCAAGTGCTAACTTAGAATCCTGAAGGGAAAAAGAGAACAGGAAGACCAAGGAACACATTGCATTGAGAATTGGAAGTGTACACCAAAAGAATGAATCGAAACTGGAAACAATTGGAATGGATAGATAAGGACAGAGCTCGATGAAGAATGCTTATGGGCAGCCTATGCTCCTCCACAAGGGCTAACAAACGTAACTAAATAGTATATCAAATATTAAATTATTATATTGTTGTATAGACCGTTACTTACTTTGTTTATTATTTGACAAATTCTCATTTCTATTATTGATTTTCATTGATAATGATGATGATGTTGGTGATGATTCTTCATTGAAATCACCTATTTCACCTTCATCAACTCCACTATCTTCTTTATTTAAATTAACATAAATTGGTTCATTGATTTGATTGATTTTATGTAGAAAAATTTGTAGATTTGGTTGTAAATAATATCGAACTTGTTGACATAATTGATCTAAACATATAAATGTACCAGTTCTTCCAACACCAGCACTACATCAAAGGGAACAAAATTGATTGAAATGAATAATAAACAAACAAATCTATCAGTTTTATAGTTGATCGATCAATAAATAGGATTAAGTCTTCCTTAATGTTGATTCAATTCAAGTTAGAATGAGAATACTAGTCTAGGTGAGTTGACAGCATCTGATTAGATGGTGGTTAGAGGTACTCAACAGGAAACCCTAGACCCGGGTTTCGTGCTACTTGGCACTTGTCAATAAGGTGTACCTGTAATGTTGAGGGAACTGGTGCTCCCTGACGGATACGATTCAGCATCACACAGCTTCACAGTCAGATACATTACCACTAGGCTATCCGAGCCACGACCGACCTCCTGTAGGACTGAGATGTAATTACAATTGATTGATCACTGGGTGGTGATCAATGTCATGTGTGTCAAGTCCTTTTTAGTGCAAATCGAATGCTATCGGCTAAATTGCACCAGTTCCTTCACGATTACAGGCACACCTTGCTGATGAGTGCCAAGTAGCACGAAACCCAGGTCCAGGGTTTCCTGTTGACTACCTCCAACCACCATGTTATCTCAACATAGTGCATACAATGTCCAGTTAACTAGACTTGTGGCCACATTGCAACTTGGTCGGCAGCATTCGATCTGCACTAAGAAGGACTTGACACATATGACATTGATCACAACCCAGTGATCAATCAGTTGTGATGACATCACGTGGTCTGACTGTGAAGTTGTGCGACACGGAATTGAATCTATTGGGGAGTATCAAACTCTCTGAAAGGTAGTAAGTAATACGAAACATAGGTCCAGCGTTTAATGTTTGAACAATTCAACCACCATCTTCAAAGATCAACGATTTGTTGAGAATGTTATTGCTGAAAATTATTGTGGAAATCATTAGATTTGAGGTTTTATATCACTAACAGACTTTTGTTGAACAATCATTAAAAACCAAGAAGTTCTGGGGGGTTGTTTCAATCTGAATACCTATTGAGATGTTGTGATCAATGGGATCTAAACATATCGGGTGTGAAACAAAAGTTGTTCATAAAAATTGAGGACATCAACTGCATGATACGAAGGTCAAGTGTTCGTTCAAAGGTCAGAATGACTTGTAAACGATACATCGTGAGGTCCTGAATGGCCAGTGCTAAGGAATCTCATGATAAGACGAAACAGATATCCGGTACCCGGTGGGTTTTAACAGTGGTATTACTATCGGCAGTAGACGACGTGAAATGTCAGTGCATTTAGATTATTTTAGGATTTGATGTGATGGTTGTTGTAACAACAAAAAAACACAATAATTGCCTACCAACATTTGTTCAAAGTACACAGAAGGACAATGAAGAAAATATACCATCCGTTTAAATGATAGTTCTTGAGTTTCTCAGTAATTCACTATATAATGCGCTCCAGCAGTATGTTCATCATAGAAGACAAGTTTCTAGATGCTTACTTACTTATTCCTGTTACTCCTCGTGAAGGAGAAGAGGCCGATCACAAGCACTCTCTATCGAACCTAACCTATCCTATCCAGTCGTTTCCAGTTGTTATTCATTCATTCGATGTCTGCTTATAGTTCCCGGTGCAATGTGTTCCTTGATCTTCCTCTTTTCCTATTTTCGTCAAGATTTCGAGTTAAGGCTCGCTGCATGATGCAGATTGATGATTTTTTCAATGTGTGTCCTATCCACCGAAAGTGCTTTTTTTTCCTAATTTCTTCTAAAACTGGAATCTGGTCTGTTCTCTTCCATAGTAGGCAGTTTATGATGCCATCCGGTTAACAGATACTGTGTATCTTACGTAGACAATTGTTTAGAACTATTTTTACTTCTTTGATGACGGCTGAATTAGTTCTTCAAGTTTCAGCTCCGTACAGTAGAACTGTTTTGACGTTCGTATTAGAGACTATGAATTTGATATTAGTTGACATTTATTTTGAGTACCATATATTCTTCAACTGTAGGAATGCCGTCCTTGCTTTACCAGTTCTACATGACTGAACTGAAATCCATCCGTGAAAATCATCCTCATTATGTGTTTAATAGTCATCCAATCAATAAACGATAAAAGAAATCTTTAAAAATGATAGATCTAGTTACCTGCAATGTACAAGAACTGCTGAATTATTCATTGAAAGACGTCTTTCAGTCCAATAAGCATAAATTAAATGAAGAAAATCTTCTTTTGATGGTGTTGAAAAATCTGGCCAATTAAGCATATGCAATTGAATAATATTTCGATATTGTTCATTGTTTAATGTTTTCTATTTTTTTTTAAAAACACAACAACATGACTGATAAACTTAAACAAAATTGAATCAATAAATTTCGTAGAATGAGAAAAGAAAAAAAATAGAGAAAAGCAGAACATTTCAAAAGTGTTCTCTGCAAGGAAGTTTAGTTCAATATCGACGTCTTGGACTATTATATCTGTCAGTCAGCTACAACATAGGACCAGGTACGTATGTTCATCGGTCCGAGTTGTCATACCTCATTAGCACAACAAGATGAATACCGTATTCATGGAAGTAGTTACTTCAATGGTAGTAAAGAAACTTTTTTATGATGCATGGTACAGGGAGAATAGATTAGTTGAAATAAAGAAAGGTATAAAGTGATTTTGATCTCGCAGTTTAAGGGAAGACAAAGAGTGTATACACCGACGCCAATGTGACTGATTCTGAGCCATGCCATTCGGAGTCTTCAATCATGGGTTACGATGGTCACGCGGACACCAACCAAGTAGTCTGTATCGAACAACATGGCTCAGACCAGAAGTCGCTACGTTATGGAAAGCTCATCCACTATCCCGCATCGCGAGATTCGAACCCAAGCGAGTAACCTCTAGACCATTGTGCTGGCGTCCAATGCTTCTATGTTTCCTATAGTAGTCTAGCTTCAATTGACTCATGATCTCAACTATTGAAATTACTATAATATCCACAAAAACCCCTTCTTATATTATATTAATGTTATATTATATGTTTTAAGGTAGCCAATAGGATGTTCCACTCGGCCCAGTTTTCATGGTAGTTATCACTTGTCAATAAGTCATATTTGTAATCTTGAAGGAACTGATGTTTGATGAAGAATTCTAACCCACGTTACCCCGTTTACGGATTTGATATGTTACCGCTGAATAAAACGAGCCACAATAGATTTGATGTTGAACTGAGATACTTAGACTCAACTGATCGATAAGTAATAACAAATATTGTAATTATCTAGTCCTTAGTGGTGACTGAATAACTCATTAGGTTATGCAATATGGTCACTAGTTTAAGTAATTAGACATTGTATGCATTATATTTAAATCTTACATAGTTGAATGTATGTTACGCGCTAGTTGACACTTGTCATAGAGGGCATACCTAAAACCCCGAAGGTGACGATGCCCACAGTGGGATCGGAGCCTAGATTTTACATATATATATATATATATATATATATATATATATATATATATATATATATATATATATATATATATATATATATCTTTGAAGATGAAGTGAAAGAAAACCAAATTAACTAAGGATCTCGTTAGAAATTCATAATTACTTATATTTTAATTGAGCTTATGAACTGATTAATAATAGGCCACCACTGGAAACCTGGATGTACTGGACGGCCGCTTCGTCCTAATGTGGGACTCCTCAACAGTGCGCATACACGACCCCACCTCGCGAGATTCGAATCCAGGAACTATCAGCCCGGCGCGCGAGCGCTTAACCTCTAGACCGCTGTGTCGGCATCCAGTGGTGTTAATGTCTAACCTCAGCAAATCCACGAAATCGCGCGACCATCTTCCATTGTACTGAGGTAGATATCTGTCTCAACCCGATGCGGATTAGCTCCACTGGTCACGGCTCATATTCATAATTACATAATTAACAGATTTAATGTAATTAAACCAGAACTATCAACTTACACAATCATACAGTTTAAGACTACGTCTAATATATATTGAATAATTTGTTTTTGATAAAAGTTGAATTTTAAACCGTCCAAATTGAACTATACGTTTTGAATTAGTTTGAAGATGTTTCTTTGAATATAGGTCTGAAGTATCATCATCACCGTCATCATCATCATCATTGTTATCTGTCGGCCAATAGACAGAACATTTTTCTTTACCATTTTCCGTGGATCTATTGTATAATGTTAGTGAAAAAAGAAAGTAGAGCTGAAATAATCATTGTGTTAATTCATTTTTATATTGTTTGCTTGAATGTTTCCATTGTTCTTTAGGACTACAATTGATCAGTCCCTTATTGGCATATGTGTATCCTATACTAATTACATTTTTATTACCCTAAGTCATCAGCATTATAAGCAAAGATAAATGGTAGCTAGTAGTGGAATCCAAAGCATGAGTTTCATCCTATTTTTAGAGTCATCAGCTAGATGTACCTGCATCCCAAAGTTGACGTCCATTCCGGGTACATTCACTTGACGAGTTTCAAAACGAATGAAACAAGCGTCCTGAATTGCACTGCTAGACATTATCCATCTTTGCCCATAATCGTCGTATCGTTTTACCTTTGTATGTAGATTTTAATAGTACTTGTTAAACGATAGTTTTGATTAAAAAGAATATATATATATATATATATATATATATATATATATATATATATATATATATATATATATATATTATTATTATTACTGGCCTTATTAAGTAGTACATTTTGGGTAAATTATAAAATACTCAGCACAAAGTATTTCAACAAGTTGTATTTCTTTATCTCTTCATCCATTCTGATGATAAATATCGAGTGATCACAAGTTAGATGTTAACAGTTCAGGAATCGACACCTGATTTATGTTCATTCTTTTCAATGCATATTGACATCCACTAAATGTTGATTAAAAGCAATGAGATTACTGTAGTTATGAATAAGAAGTTTTTGTAGTCTGGTATTTGACTTCAGTTTGATCAGACAAGTGTTATTAAAATATAAATCTTCAATTTAACCTCACTGGAGACCCTCTAGGGCCACTGACGGTCTCAAGCCCGGATAAAGGAGGAAGGTTGGGCATGGGGGTTATCGGCCCTAAACCCTAGAAAAGTAACTAGCTAAAAATACGCTTACCCGAAAAACTAATTCAAGTAAGTATTGCCTAAGTTAATCCTATTTGTGTGACGGTGGCAATAAAAAGTCAAATACGGGTTGCGTTGGCTAAATTTATTTCAAGCACTCATTTATCTAGACAGACGTTCACAATAAGAAGCGAGAACGTAAAGCAGAGCGGAGAAGGCGACGGAACCAAATCTATTTTATCAAGCCTGACTCGATATTTACAGCCAGACAAAAATAACTTATAGATATGTGATAAGTAGAAGATGCAATACATATGCATATAAAAACAGTCACGGTTACTAAGTGAACAATTGATAAGGTCATAATATGATTTGAAAAGTATAAAAACATCGGTCTGCTCAGAAGCTAAAATAGCCCATATAGACTTGTCATAGTACTAACCAATACGACAGAGCTACATGAGGAAAATCAGAATTTAACACATAGATCCTACAAAGAGAGCTATACTATCATCATAAAGATATGCATAAAAAAGGTTACAAACCTCAATTCATAATATATTTGCAACGGTTAATATGCCAGTATATCTAGGAATGAAAACTATCACCTGGACTAATGACACAAGGATTATTTACAACGATAGTAGAACATCTGTTTGAATTTAACAACAGGTGTTAGCAATCGAAAAGGATAATACTTATGTGTGTCACAAAGTAAAGTCTAAAATAACGAAAAGTAAAATTGACTACTGATTATAATCAAGTAGTATAATATAGGGTATTAAAGATTACTGAATTGTAAGAAAAAAAGGTAAAATTTATACGTAGCGTTAACGGTTACCAATTTAAATCAACTGGTCTAAATGAATTGATAACATCCTACTTCTATCGAGTTGAAATATTTACAAGGTTCTTAAGATTGAACAAATCAATAACTTGAGTATCTGATTGAGATCACGAACCGACTGATGTTAGACCAGCATTGAAAACCTGGAAGCACTGAACGGCCGTCTCGTCCTATTGTGAGACTCCTCAGCATTGCGCATCCACGACCCTACTTCGCGGGATTCGAATCCAGGGCCTTCACTCTCGCGCACGAACGCTTAACCTACTGGACCACTGAGCCGGCCGGCATCCAACTGTGTTAATGTCTAACCGTGACCAGTGGAGCTAATCCGTGTCGGGTAGAAACAGTTGACTACCTCAGTACGATGGAAGATGGTCGCGCAATTTCGTGGATTGGTTAAGGTTAGACATTAACACCGTTGGATGCCAACTCAGTTATCTAGAGGTTAAGCGTTCATGCGCTAGACTGAAAGCCTTGGATTCGAATCCCGCGAGTGTGATCTTGGATGCACAATGCAAAGAAGTCCCACAATAGAACGAAACGGCTTTCCAGTGCTTCCAGGTTTTCAATGATGGTCTAACACCAGTCGGTTCATGATCCCAATCAAAATCTTAACAATCTCCACAACCCCTAAGTTGATAACTTGAGTATCATCAGAAACGGATCAATGTAAATGCAAGTGATGATTTTTCTGTAACGCTGTGATGTGGCTAAACAGATATCAAATGAATTAGTAACGGATATGAGACAGTTATCCACCACGAACAATAAAATCAAGATCGTGTTGTTTTGTGGATTGATCAAAGTCAGATATGTTCACCATCGAATGACAGTTCATGGACCTAGAAGTTAGGCGTTCACATACGAAATCGACGGTCCTAGGTTAGATCCTGGGTTGGAATGTTGTGGATGTGAAATGATAAGGAATCTCATATTAAGACGAAATGGTTGTCCAGCGTTTCTAAGTTTTAATAGTGGTCTAGCTAAAACTAATTTTAATATAATGTGCCAAAATTCGAGTACTAATGAAAAATATATCCATGAAAACTTGTGACTCACTTAGTAAGTGTAACAATCAAATGAACATCATGATCCCAGATCATTTGCCAGAATAAACTGCGTGTATGATCAACTGGCGCTTGTGAAGCAATATATTTACAAGGTAATTGTCCACTATTAACTATTGTACTTGAAATTCCTGGTATTTTACTTGGGATCCAACTAGCATTTATATAATTAGATGGAATCCATTGTTCACTACCAATATCAGGCAGTTCTTGAGAGACATCGATAATGTCCTCACTCTGATTGGTATTTTCATCGTTATGAATAATAACTCCATTTTCTTTCGACTGGTCAGCTAAATTAATCTGTTCCGATTCAGGTAATATCAAGGCATTTGACAATTGTACATAATTTTGATCAACTATTTTTAATAGAAACAAGCAAAACCAAGCCAGTATTTAGGTATATCTGAAAATTTTATACTGTAGAAGCCATTGTCAGGTGACATTTTGTTAATAAAGTGTGTGTTGTATGGTGTAGTTTGACTATTATTATGAATATATAAAGTATTCATATGACGATTATCTTCAGTTAACTGACACATTAACAATAAGGAGTAACGTATGAACCTCTTAAATTTGAACGAAACGAAACAAACCGCAATCGAGGTCTATATGGATTATCATGGAAAACGTGGTAGCACTAGATGTCCCTTTCGTCCTATTGTGGGATTCCTCAGTAGTGCGCATCCACGATCCCACCTCATGAGATTCGAAACCAGGACCTATCGGTCTTCCAGGTTTTCAATGGTGGTTTAGATTTTAAGTTCAAACAAAGATTCAATGAAACAAATGAAGGCTGGAAATAATCATTACAAGAATTGAGAGAAAGTGATTATAATATGAAATTGGCTTATGTAAATACACAATAGATAAATTTACACTGCATCATAGAAATTATCAGACAAACCATTTCAGGTTCGAGTCCCATATGTGGAATCGTGGATGCGCATTGTTGAAGAGTCCCATATTAGGACGAAACGGTGCTTTCAGGTTTACTATAGTGATCTACCTTAAATAAAATCGTCAATTTAGTTGCAAAACAACATGTAAAAGTTTAATCAAAATTTGTTTAAGTTGTTAGTATCATATTTGACAGAGATTTGTTCAGTGTTTCTAAATTCATAGTATAAATTGTTGTCAGTATGGGGATTCGTGAGGATTGTAGTATTTTCATTGTCAAATTTACGAGTTTATGTAAGCTAGACGACTAGTGAAAACCTAGAAGCATTGGACAACCATCTTTTCCTAGTATTAGACTTCTCAGCTATGTATGTCTACAATCATGCACTTAGAAATCAAACTCAGAACTTTCAGCTTTACGCGCGAACACTTAACCTCTAAACTAATGAGCCGGTATCCAATGGTGTTAATCCTTAACTTCAATTGATCCATGATCATGTGCAGCTATTTATCAATTATGTGAGATGGATAACTATTTCACACCCGACACAGATTGAACTCCACTGGTTCCATATTACAACGTGACAGCCTTTGAGTGCTTATAGGTCTTCAGTGGTGGTCTATCTTAAATCAAATCGTGAATTCAAATGTGAAAGTATAGATTGTAACTTAATTTCTATCTAACTATTTTGAAGAAGTATTTTTCTATTGACTGTGCCATAGACATCATAGAAGTTTCAGGATTTAGGATTTGTAAACCAAAATGAACTATAATGTATTTTAGTCACATTGCATAATTTAACATCAAGAATGTAGCAAATGTAGCTTATATATAGAAGATAAATTACACAAGAGTAATGTAATAATTAGAAAAAAAATGCTTACATGGTAAAAGATTACGGTACTTATTACGAAGACGATTCTCTGGACGTTGACCAATGGTGCATGTAAGATGTTTCGCTTGTTCTTGTCTATATGAATGAATATTCAATGACTAGAAGATGATTTTTATAAACAAACAAAAAATTCGTATTCAATAAACAAACAGATACATATATATTAATGACAATAACTATTTATCCGAGAGATACTTAGTGATAAATCATTGTTCTAAGTGAGTAAAGAATGAATTACAAGGAGAGATAGATGATGAATAGCATTGGGATCCATGACACGTATTTCATTCTATTTAGGACTCATCAAGTGGATGTTAATGTATCCTAGAACTGATGTTTACTTCAGGATACGAACTCAGTACTGTTCGCTACAAACATCACTATGTTATTCACTTAACTATTGAGTTCAGTACGTCACTAACTTGTTCAATAAGATGAAATTTCATTCCTATTTGTATTGGTTATTTACATCTTCCGATTGTTGTCTTATTTTGGCGCCAACTCTGAGTATTATATAAACTTTTGTGAATTTAATTCGGTTATTTATTAACTCACATGGAATTCTCAAGACCAAAGGAGGAGAGGAAGATCAAATAACACATTACGTCGAGAAACGGAGACAGATATGAGAAGAATGAAAAACAATTGGATTGAACTAGAAAGGAAGGCTTAGGACAGAGTGGGATGGAGAATGCTGGTTGGTGGCCTATTCTCCTTTATTGGGAGTAACAGGAGTAAGTAAGTAAGTATTCATTAACTCCGAAGAAATGGTTTACATTCAGTTACGAAACGTTAGATATACAACTTTCCCACTCATTGGGATATAAAAAAAATGTACATAAGAAAGTAAAATGTAGCACGATGATTATTCAATCATGTTGGTGATAAGTATCTCACTGTCGATATGTTTGAACTCTACTTGTCAAGATATTTTGCCAGACCGTGAACAAAATTGAAGTAAGTTATTAGTGAACTGACTGCTGTAGTTTATTAGGATACGGATTTATGAAGAAAATTGAATGTTCTAATTATTACAAAACTACCTTAGTTCTATAGAGTTGAATAGAGTTAGGGTAAATACACTATCGTACTTTCAGTTCAGTGACTTAAAGGTTGAAATTTGCAGAGCGACACTGAGGATTCCTGGTAAAGTCCATAGTGCAGTTGCAGGTGCGAATCGCTGAGGAGTCCTGTACAACGACGAAACAACTGTTTGGCGCTTCATAGTTTTCAATAAGACTAAGAAATATTGACTAATGGCTAGATGTAATCATCTTAAAAAATGGTTATGAATTAGACTTAGACTAATTACAAGGTAACTCAGTTTTAACATGAACAGAACATCTTTTCATTTACCTTGAATTCTTCTCTTAAACTATTCCTATTCTTTTCAAACCAATTAATGAAGTCGTGAATGTTTATTGGATCTGGTTGTCTGGAATAGAAAAAAAAACCCAGTGGGAACGAGAAAATTGATGAGTTGTTACTGTTACATATCAATCAATCTCTATGGTTCATGTAGTAACTTTTTTTGAAATGGATTGCCGAAGGTTCTTGTGAAATATTAAAAAAAAGTGGAATCATATTAACTTCATAATCAAATAAAAAAAATAACCGATAGAGGTTGCTCTTAATTAGTTTGAAGGAACAATGTTCTCTGAAGGACATGAAGTTATCGGGTTTAATACTATGTGAAGCAGTGGTTAATCTCTATGATTGTTAGTTTACGTTACCAGCTGCATTTAGTTAGGGTGCTACTGAAAGCCAGCATCGGACTCTTCAATAATTAGCATGCACGATTTGTATCTAAGACATTAAGGACTTGAACTTTGAAACAGTGATACGGTATGCAATAGTTTAGATTTAAGATTCTGATGAATTTACGGTCTGAAGAAAGCATCACCCATCCCTATTGGTAAGTAAGCGACTCATAGTCGACAATTTTGAACTCTATTGATCTGAACATCTCACTATGACATCGATAATTAAAAACCGAAATTAGTATTTAGAACTCCGCTTGGAGCCCCTCTGAAGCTACTGTCGGTTCTAAGCGCTGATGAAGGAGGAAGGTTGGGAATGAAATTAGCAACCCCATCCCCTAGAAAACTAACTCGCTAGAAAAGAAACAAATGGTTATAACTAGCACAGGTATTGCGAAGATTGTTGAATCTAATAGTTTGATTCTCAGTCAACTATAGGGTTTAGATCTCAGAGGAGTATCATACTAGAATAAGGCATCAGTTCAGTTCTTTCCGGTATTCTAAAATCATTCCGTATAATAAACGATAAAATTCAACAGTTTGCAACAACTGAGATCCTATTTGTAATGAGAATGAAATTATTAGTTAATAATTTTTATACAATAATTTACCGTGGAATTTTCGAGGGAATAACTGGGGATTTGTATTCTTCACGTAATTCATATCCATCTTCTTCATCTTCACTGGAAAAACATGAAAAATCTTTCAAGCTTATCACATGTTCAAATAATAATTTTATCATATATACTACTACTACTAACAAAAGTTTTAGTAGTGTCAACAGTATACTGTAAAGAAATGATCGTGAGTTATGCAGCAATCATTACATACGGAATAACTCTCACAGAAAATATAATCTAGACAGAAATTTTATTAAAATATTGAATACAAAGAATATAGGACTGAAAAGTTTCTCGTTTAATCCCATACTAGCTTCGCATTTCTGAACAATTTCAAACTCTGACATTACAGTTATCCAATGAACTTTGGTTCACAAGGTTTCTGACTATACAATGTCAGTTTCTGTGATTAAGTTTAACCACTAATTATGTAATTTCTAAACTATATTACGAAGGTACTATAATAATCACGGAATTACGTAATATGCAGTAGTATCGCTAGTGTCGGTTCAGTAACGGTAACCGCATGTTACTATATCTACTGAGTTGTACCATTTCAAGCTTTTCTGTTTGAATATCAGACGTCTCCCTACACGTCGTACTTTTTTTTCATGTAACCAACTGATTGTGTATCAGACATATAGCCGATTTGAGTTTGTATCGGAAGAAACTTTTAATTGTCGGTATGGGGTTATGGAGATCACTGACATTTGACGTAGTCGTGAACTGATCTAAGTATGATCATTAGTGAAAACCTAGAAGTCTTGTTCCAGTATGAAACTCGTCAATAGTTAGTACCAAGGACCCCAAACTTGGGGATAGAACCTAGTACCAGTGGATTTAAAATGTGTTAGGTGTGAAGCAGTAACCCAGCAAAGACAATTGAAGATGGTTGCGTGATCTCGACTAGTTTATGTTAGACACAAACACCGTTGGATATCGGCACACTAGTCTTGAGGTTATGTGTTCGCGGGCGAGAATGAATGTTCTGGGTTCGATTTCTAAGTGCAGGATCATGAATGCGTACTGCTGAGAAGTTGCATACTAGGATGAGATCGCCGTTCAGTACTTCTAGGTTTTCAATAAAATCTTTAATTATACGGAAATGCAGTATACCGTAGACCAACACAAAACTTCTAAACGTAATTGTCCTTATCTAGATTTAACGTAGGTTTAATAGGAAATCAATCAATCCACTAAGAACATACCAATATTCAACAGTATGTAGTCCAATGAATTTCGTTTGATTTTGACGATTTCTTTTACTAAACACAATAAATATTGTTATTGAAGTAAACAAGAGTATTAAGATAAGACAACTGACAATTAATACGATATAAATTGTTCCCAATATATTTGACGACGATAATTCATCTACGAATGCAATATAAAAACAAACAATGTATATATGTGAAAAATTAGCTTAGTAAATTGTTTACGAAGTTACTTTAACATTTATTGATGTGGTGTTGAAGTGAGTCATCTGGATATTCGCCTTGACCTCATTTTCAAGCAAGTTCATAATTATCAGAATGATCTGGGACTTTTTTAAAGTTTCAAATCAGCATCATTCAATTCTACATTTCGAAATATCCTCTGTAAGGTGTTAGAGCCATAAGTAGCCCACCGTACAACTGAGATATTTGCATAAATTCATTACTGTATAGTGATCAATGTCGACTATATTCAACCGCTTGAAGTCATACAATGATGGATGCTATGTGAAATCATTCAGATTGGTGATTACGTTTTAACTTGACCGATAGAATTCGATTATTATTTGATAGTCTGCACTGTACATATTTGATCTGTTCACTGAACCAATACATGATTCAAGTTATATGAATTTTATCACCTTCAAAATACTCTTTACCGATGTACTGTTATACATTTATCTCATCAACAATTCCACTGTTCAGAATATCTCTGAGAATGAGTGAGACTATAATTTAAGGACAATCCAATCAGAAGCGATTGAAGGATTTCAGGGTCACAGCTCCAACTTCAGTACTTAATGCTAAAGTACGATCGGTTCACAATGAATTTTGTACAAGACGTGATAATTGAGCGGCTATAACAAATAAAACGGTGAGACTACAATTTGTGAACGAGTCAATTAGGTTTAAGATGACTGATTTCGGATTTTGGTGCAAAAGTCTTTCATCCATTTGGATAAATAAAGTTTTGGCTTTATAGCGGATGTTAGTTTGTGACGAAAACCCTATATATAATTCCTTACTAAAACATATTATGACAATTATTTCGAACTGGATAACAAAACAGCAGTAACACTGGCTGCAGTCAGGTACTACAATATCTATGGATGATCGGGGAGCGTACAGACTCCTACATAGGCTTGTTTATGTGCATCGTGTCGTTATCCACAAGTGGCATTTTGTGCACTCAACAACCGTGGTGCACACAAACAATATTGAAGCTATATGGTAAAGGCTGAAAGAGTTTTTGCTAGCTTATCATGGCTCCAGAGGCCTACTATTCTTTAGCTAGTGGATGGTTTCCTCTACTGCATGCATTACGATTTTAGAACCTCTGAACCTCTTCCTAACCTTGACAAGTTTTTGAACCACGTATATGAAGTGTATCCACTTTATTTCTTTGGTTTTGCATAATATATTTTTATTCTATACTAACTGTTTTCTATTAGATGGAGAGTGCTGGTGGGAGGCCTATGCTCCTCCACGAGGAGTAACAAGCGTAAGTAACGGTTTTCTGATTGGTTAATATTTCTCAAGGTCACTCAAGATTCGTTCAAAGGTCGTCCATAAATTATAGTCTTGCAGGCTGTCTATAATTAATGACCTAAGTAAGTCAATCGGAGTGTATATAGAAGACACTAGATGTGAACATATCTATAATATTTGTTCAGTTCTTTTGACAAACTGACAACTGATGGTTAGTAATTGAAAACTAGAGGGGTTTCGAGATACTTAACTCACAATAAATAACTCTTGTCTGGCCATAAAATCCAGAACCTGTGTTTTGTTCTATTTGGAGTACATTATGCGAATTCCCCATCACTAGAGTGTTGGCGATCAGTTTGACACTCAAACCGAGTACTTTTCACTTGAAACGCAAGTGCGTTTTTCAGTCAGATACTAGATTCAAATAGTCACTAGCTTTTAAAGTAAGTTTGAAACTTAAATCATTAATAGTATGGTTTTCAATATATTGTGACCCTCAGTGTCCAAGATCTGATACTGAAGTCCGATTACTCAGGAGAAAAGGCAAAGAATTTGGAAGGAACTTCATTTGAATAATTGAACCAAGAAATAATTGTACACTCATGTATATTTATTTATTTATCCCTAAGAAATTAAGTCTTTAAGTGGTTTATGCCAAATATCTCGCAAACTGAGGCATTTCATGAAAATCAGGAACATTTACCAATTCGAGTGATACAATGTAAATACTGATGATGCTTAAAAAGTGAGGAGTCACGTGTCTTGGATTCCCTGCTGTTAGATTTATCCCATTTATTCAAAAGAAAACATACGATAAATCAGACCACGTATGATATTTTCAAAGGAGATTCTTTTTAGCATCATCAGATTTCGCCGTATTAATTAATTGGTTGTATTAGGCACTGATTGATATTTGTGGGTGTAACATTAAAAATTAAGTCGAACTGTAGTATGGATCCTGGATCATCAAAGTATCCTTCAAAATAAAGAAAGATGGAAACACTATGAACGTTATCCAATGTTATACGCTGAACAATGATAGCAACGACGAAAATAAGGATCAGTTCTATGAGAGGCAACAATCAATCATAGAGAAGTGAACAAGAAAGGATATCATCATTCTGATTGGGAGACCTAAACGACAAAGTCGGAATGGACAGCATTGAATATGAAGATATCATGGGACAACATGGACTAGGAGAGAGACTTGCAAACCTATTTTCATTCAACGAATTGGTTATAGGAGACACAATATTGAATCCACCGGACATCGAGACAGCACACACAGACATTCCGATAGATGTTGCCTCACCAACGGTCAAAGCACGAGGGCCACAAGATAAATCGGGAGTGGGAAAGCAGCGGGACCTGACAATATATCAGCTAAAGCTCTGACGTCAGACAGAGAAGCAACTGCAAACATTCTCCACGTCCTATGCAGGAAAATTTTGGAGGAAGAACAAGTGGGCGGCCTATACTCCTCGAGGATGAGTAACAGGCGTAAGTAAGTAAGTAAGTAAGTAGGCAGTATATGACTCTGAAAACACTCAAGCTAGCATCCCTGACAACGTTTAAACTCAGAACATTCAGGTTTCGTGACAAATAGTTATCCATTTAAACTACAAGATCTGTGTCTCATGGTACCTCAATCTGTAAAGAATTCAACATACACATTAACAATAACTTTTCCACAAAATACTTTTAATTAAAACGATTATTATTTAAGTGAACAACTATTCAACTACTTACCATTTATTCTCCATTTATGCTTAATTGAATAAATTACATCATTTGCCGTGACCGAATATACAATAACATATCCACTATGCTGTGAATCAACAGTCTTTGAAGAAGACGACGACAACATTGTTGTTGTTGTTGTTGATGATGATGACAATGATGATGGTGACGAAACACTTTGATTCAATGAATATAAATCACGTTTTACAATAATAGATCTATGTGAATATTTTGAATTTATTATTAATATTATAGGATTGATTATGTAATAATAATAATCAAATTTATATATTGTTTCATTGTATGTAATTTGATTGAATTCATTTATTTGTAATGTATTTAATTCCATTTGTAAATTATCTATAGTTGATAATAAACTATTTTGATTCGATTGATCATGAAATAGATTATATTGTATAGAATAACTATTCAATGTAGGTTGATGATAACGGTTCTCATTTAATTTACAGATATCAATTAATTTTCTTAATTTTTCCAAAACATTTGGATGAACATTTCGCTAGAAATATAAGAGAAATCATTGAAGAAGAGAAAAGAAACGAAAGACGAAATCACAATTTTAAACAAAGATTAATAGTGGTTAGAAATGGAATCCAGGATGCGCTTTTCGTTCTATTTTGGGACTGTTCAGCTGGATGTATTTACATTCCAGAGTTGATGTTCACGCTGAGACTCGAACCGAGTAGCGATGACTTCAAACACTGACGCATTACGCACTTAGCTACTGAACTTTGATAGGCACCTGCTTGTGCAACGGAGTAAAGTTTTTAAATTCAGTTGATGTCGATTAAGGCTACATCGAGGCAAATCGTACAGGATGTACATATGCCAACATGAGACTGATCAACTGCAGTCCCAAATAACAATGGGAAGATACAAGTAAAACAACACCAAGTGAATTTCAAATTAGTAAAATGTTTTTTATTATAAGCAAATAAGGATGGACTTAGTAGATAAGTGAATAACATGATTGTGCTTGAAGCAAACGGTATTGAGTTCTGGAGTGACATATCAACTCCAGGATGCAAGTACATCTAACTAATGAGTCCCGAAATTGGATGAAACACAGGTACTGTATTCAACTACTAGCCATCATTCATCTCTGTTCATAATGCTTGTGACCTAAGGCAATCTGTACAGGACGTACATACGTCGATAATTGCAGTCATAAGCAACTATGGACAGCATTCAAGCAACCAACACCAAAATGAATTACATTTTTTAATAGACTTACAATATGGATGTTGAAGAGATTGTTGAATTTTATTGAGTTCATAAATCGATTTGAGTTAGACAACTATTGAGAACTTGAAATCATTGCAAAGTTGTTTTGTCTAGAGAGCTTACGGTCTAGGGTTTGATTTCTGATTAAGGGATTGTAGCTGAGCATTACTGATGAGTCTTGTTCCAAAACAGAACAGCCACTTAATGGTTCTAGGTTTTCATGGCCAAAGACAAACAGTGTGGTAAAAGTCTCTACATCAGTAGGCCTTAACATACACACAGGAAAACGAAAGATCCTCAAATACAATATGGAGAACACCAACCCAGTCAAAGTTAGTGGAGAAACTGTGGAATCATTCACGTATCTGAGTAGCATCATCGATGAACGAGTAGGATCCAATACCGATGTAAAAGCGAGGATTGGAAAGGCAACGACAACATTTCTACAACTGAAGAACATATTGAACTCAAAACAACTGTTAAATAATATCAAAGTGCGAATCTTGAATACGAACGTCAAGACAGTTCTACTGTACAGGGCTCAAACTTCGAGAACAAATCCAGCCGTCGTCATAAAGGCACAGATATTTCTAAACAACTATTTACGCAAGAACTTGAATGTCTATTGACTGGATACCATCATCAACACCCTACTGTAGGAGAAAACAAAACAGCTTCGAGCTGAATAGGGAATTAGGAAAAGATATTTCAGGTGGATAGAACATACAATACGGAAATCGCCAAACGGAAAGCCCTTACTTGGAATCCTGAAGGGAAATGGAAAAGTGTAAGACCGAGGAGCACATTGGTTTGAGAATTAAAAGCAGATAACAAATGAATGAATAACAACTGGAAAGAATTGTCTAGGACAGAGTTTAATGGTGAATGCTGGTGGGCAACCTATCTTCCTCCACGAGAGGTAACAAGCGTAAATAAGCAAGTAATTTGCTGAAGTTAGCGTGTTTGTCGTCATCAACGGCTAAACACGTCACGTGTCTAGAAATTGTTCACAGTGGCTCAGGTGAATTCATTTTTTGTCTCTACTTAGAACATGTATCACGAAATCTCTTTATAACCCTATTTCTTTATATACATATTCCTTAATAGTAATATTGAAAAGCTTGGAGCAGATTACCAGGCGAAACGTTGGATTTACTTCGAATTCTTTCGCTGAGATTTTACAGATACGTTCTTGTTCTATAATACTGATACTGTAATTCCTAGTACTCTGGGATTTGTCTCGAGATAGTTTTATTTCAATGTGGTTTTGTGATATGGCAATTTGAATCAATGCACAAAAATGGCTAGTTCAGCCTTATACACAAGTGATTAACTGACTGTCTATTTCTGATCGAATGATATCAATTGAATTTCAATGTGATTAGTACCAAAGATATAGTACTATTCAGGCATGATGAAACAAATTGAACATCCAGGATATGACTAAATATTAGAGAATGAGTAATTGGAGTAAAAAGTGTAGGATAATTTTGAAACTTAAGATTTAGGGGGCCAATAAATAGTAACCGTATGTTCACAATCTGAGCTATGTTACCTAATGTCCGTAAATCAATTATTTTGATTATCACTCAGATCTAAAGAAGATAATTTTGATCTACCTATAAAGCCTGGGAGGCGAAATCCGACTCACACGTCCGCGTCGTGCCTCCTGGCTAGTGGGACGAATGACTCATGAACTAACGTGAGTGGTAACCCGGGTGATGGAGATCAGGCTTATCACCCACTCTTACCGATAGCCACAATTCGATTACGAAACCCAGTGAGAAACATAGCGCAATTACATTCGGATTGGAAAATGACAAAAAAATTTCAAAAGTGGTGTATATAACATACGAAGTTGCTAGTCATAGGGCGAACTCCAACGGATTGCAAAAGTAGATATTCTAGCCCCGGTAGTTGTGCCGTGCTTCAATGTGGCCTGTTTCTATCCAGAAAGGCCTAATTGGGTTCACCAACTTGTTTGGCTGGAAGAGGGGGGCACCTATAAAGCTTGTACACTAATAGTATATGACTTCACAGATTTATCTTAATTTGATCTAGCTCATGATGGTCACTTTTCAACTTACTTTCTTACATCATTCATCATAATGTATCAAATTAAAGTGATCAATAAGAGAATACATCAATAAAAACACATACCAATGAATAATTTCCAAAACATCCATTACATGGTAACCAAAGAAATTGTGCACATTGTTGTAATAAATTCATACCATTTAATTGATTATTCGCATTCGTTGAACTTAATGGTATAAAGAATTGTATTGCAAAACCTAATAATCCATATAAATTCCCTGAAATATTCCATTTTAAATGTAAACAATAACTATTCTTATTCAATACACTATTATTCATGGAATATTGTCGATGAATATAATGGGTATTATTATTATTATTATATTGATTGATGTCGTACATTTTTAACATGGTTGCTGTGGTTTCTGCTGTTAGTGGTGATGGTGATGGTGATGGCAGTGTTGGTGTTGGTGATGGTGATGATGGTGGTGATAGTTGTGGTGGTAATAGTGAATGGTTACTAATGACATTGTTATATTCATTATTGAATGAACATTGATAATGATAATAATCATCATTATTCCCATTGGATTTATGAATTTCCATTGGACGTTGTACATTCAATGTGAAATTATTAAATTCAAAATGTGCTAAAATGAAAAAAAAAAAAGTATAGTACTAAAGACTAAACTAATCACAATCAAATATCATGGATAAAAATCGACATATCGTGTATACTACTTATGTAGACAGATATAAGTATGATGTAATACCAGTCAGAAATGGAAAACCTTGCAGTAGAAGGCTAAAAAGCTCGGATTGAACAGAATAGAAGTGAAAACAGTAAAGAATTGTGAAATGAAAGAATAAAGTTCACTGACCCATTCCTTATCTGATTGTTACTATATACAATTACTGGTTCACTTGTCATTAAGTGGAGCAATGTTCATAGTCTATAATCAGCTCTCATTTTCAATATGGATATGAGAATATATTCCGACTTGATTTTACAAGGTCAAGAAAATAAGTGGCTTGAAATTTTAATTTTGAACACTGTCCAGTAAACTCATATTATAATTCAATTAAACAATTATTAAAAACCTAGAAGCAATTGGTGACCGTTTCGTTCTAGTATGGGATTCTTCAGTACTGTGCATTTACGAACTCCTGATCAAGAATCAAACCAACGACTTTAAGTTTTGTGAGCTAACATTTCATCTCTGGAAGGTCGAATAGAATTTTAGTGGTGTATAAGTCTAACTTCAATCAATCAATTATATTAAGATACTATTCTCCATCGTCTAAGGTAGGCAACGTCCTTACATTCGACACAGCTTCTCACTACACCATCGGGTCTCGGGCCTAGTAGTCTATAGACTAGGTAATTTTGTGCAAGACTGAAGGCCATGAGTTCCCTACTAAAACAAATAGGTTATCTAATGCTCCCTAGTTTTTTTAATGATTGCCTAACTTAGATTAATTCGTGATCTTAGTAAAAATCTTCGGAATCCCATATTCATGATTTAAGGATTGATCATAGAATCCCTTTAAATCAATCAAGATTTCTTCCTCTTCAAACTGTCAAAAGTTGAAGTGGTTCCAGGCCTTCATGAAAGAGAACTTGAATTCTATGTAATAAAGTAGTACCATCTTGTTATTGTCGTTTACTGTGTTCTTCACTTGTTTTTCTAGATTTATTTTTATCTGATCGGTTTATTCTTCGAAAATTTCCCCTTCTCTCAAAAGATTTCTCAAATCCCTTTGATTATTTGTTCATCACTGTTTTCATATATCGTTTCATCTTGATCCATTTATAATACAATCTAACACTAGCTTATTAGGTCTACATTGCTTTTCTTTCATGTACACTCATTCTGTACGATCTATACATTAATGTTGTTAACATTGAAACAACACAATACAGTACGAAAATATATTTGTTATTATATCATCATTGTTGATTGAGGATTGACTGATACTGATGTCGTACATTGATCTATTAATGCGAAAACGTTAACTGCTTTCTACGAGATCAAAAGATTCCAGATTCAATCCATGTTAGGATTGAGATTCAGCACTATTGTAAAGGTCTATACTACAACAAAACAACTATCCAGTCTTTTCTTACTTACTTACTTACTTACTTACGCCTGCTAACCCTCGTGGAGGAGTTTAAGCCGTGTACCGGGATTCGCCATTGAACTCTGGCCTAAGCAATGCTCTCCAGTTGTTTCCAGCTGCTATTCATCCTTTTCATGTTTTCTCCAAATTTTCAGTGCAGTATGTTCTTAAGTCTTCCACTTTCTAGTTTACGTTCAGGATTCCAAGTTGACAGTTGCTTTGTGATGCAGTTTGATGATTTCCTCAATGTATATCCCATCCACATGAAGTGACTTTTATTAATTTCCTCTTCAGCTCAAAGCTGGTTTGTTTTCTCCCATAGTAGGCTGTTGATGATGATATACGGTTACCGGACATAGAGTATCCTGAGTAGACGATTGTTTAAAAATAATTTTACTTCTTTATGATGATTGTGGTAGTTCTCAAAGTTTCGGCTTCGTACAGTACAATCATCTTGACCTTCGTTTTGACAATTGTTTTGAGTTCCATATGTTGTTCAATTATAGGAATCCGGCCCTTTCTTTGTCAATCCTCGCCTTTACTTCTGCATCGGACCCTTCGCGTTTATCGATGATACTGCCCAATCACATGAAAGTTTCCACCCTTTTCCTGAGCTTAAGTGTAATCTATCTGAGTTTACAGTTAATCTTTCTCATTAAAATCAATTCATAATGTGAGATTGTAAATTAATAATTCAATTAAAAACTTACACATATTTGCATAAAATAGAGTAATTGGAGCCCATTGACTAAATTTAAACATATCCATTTCATTATGTAATATTGAGGTAGACAATGATTCATTTGAACGTACTCGTCCACGTAATTGATATAACATTCCACGTTGTATATTATTACGAAGAATAATTTCTATAAATAACAAAGTTATGTAATTCTTTCACAGAATATTGTAAACACATTTATTTAGTAATTTTAATAGTCAAGATCATGAGTCAAATGAAACTAAACCACCATGGAAAACCTGGAAATACTGCATGGCCGTTTCATCCTATTGTGAAATTTTTCAGCAGTGCGCATCTACAATCTCGCCTCTCGAGATTCGAAGCCAGGACCTATCATTCTCGCGTGCGAGCGCTTAACCTTTAGACAACTGAGCCAGTCGGCATTCAGTGGTTTTAATATCTAACTTCAACCGATCCACGGTATTGAGTGACATATCCACTACTGTCTTCAGTGAGTTACTACTTCACAACAGACCCGATTGAAGTGCACTGGTCACTGCTTCTCACTAGAACTCCAGGAAATACTTCTTGAAGCCAATCAATAGCAAGCACATGTTGATTAGTATCAGAATGGGTTTTTTGGATATCATAGTAATTTTCAATAGTTGAGATCATGAGTCAATTGAAGAAGGTGTCGCCAAATATCGTGGATAAGGTGAAATTAGACACTAACACCGTTGGATGTCGGTCGGCTCAGTGGTCTAGAAGTTAATCATCCGCGTGTAAGACCGATACGTCCTGGGTTCGAATCTCGCGATGCGGGATTGTAAATGCGCACTGTTGAGGAGTAATCTCACATTGGGACAAACTGCCATCGATTGCCTCCAGATTTTTCATGGTGCTCTAGCTTCAATTGATGCATGATCTCAACCACTATAATATCCACAAAACCCATTTTGATATAACCGATAAGCTGACATAAAACTATGTAGAGAAATATTACACATAAAATAAGATAAACTATTCTCAATTAGTTTGATTTGTAATGGCTTAGATTGGTCCGTTGTTGGTATTTTGACAGAAATTTGATTCGTATTAGTTGGCACATGTACATCTTGTGTGGATTACCTCAATATCACTCTTATGACATAAGTTTCTATCTAAAGTAGATAAATATCAACTCTGAGATACTGTATATTCAACTGATGAGTCCGAAATGTAGCGAAACGCACGCCTTACATCCTACTCCGATCCATTTCTCGTTTACTCTATGATATTCTCAACCAATTTATTTGTGTAAACGAAATAACTACCAATTTGTAGTGAACCAGAAATTAGATGAGACCAGTAATGTTAAAGTAAAGAGTTTTCATTTAGTCTTCACACTTCTTTGATATACCACTTAAGTGACAAACACCTCCTAGAAAGTATATCATCTACAGAGTTTATTTCTGTTATTCAGGTCGTGAAACGATCTTATTGTCAAATGTCTATCAATATACATGAGTTCCAAGATCTCCATGAAAGAAAACTATTTGACCGAAAAACTGAAACAAATACGAAAGCTTCAGAATATTGAATCAAGTAAATTTAAAGAATCCTGGGGAATTTCTAAACATATTGCATTTAAATCAATTGACAATCGACAGATATATTGAAACAGATCTAAACTACCAATCATACCGAAAAGGTCAATTGACCAAATTAGACATTCAGTGGAAACAGAAAAAACAAAACCAACACAACGAAACCTACAAAGACACTTGTTCACAAACTAGGCTATCAAAACGAACTCAGTCAGTTTAAAACAACTTGTACATCGGTTCAAGCTACCATACCACATTGGGAAACCAAGATGAAATTGTCACGTCGAATCTGTAACTAGTCGAGATAAGAACAATATAAGCGGTATTAGAAAAGATTAGGCATAAGAGATATACTTTTTTAAAACATAACTTAGTGAGGTAAAATAAATTTATGTCCTTAGGATCTAAGAGAATATAAAACGTGAATGGATCTATACAATTGTGAATGATTCTGGACGATATTACTCAAAATCTCAAGCTACTGAAATCCCACAATGTGTAGTTTTGCACTGACCTCAATATAACGTAGATGTTATTGATATTACCTAGTAAGATATTCATTATTAGACTATCTTTCTTAGATAATTTAAAGAAAGAGACAACATTTAAAACGTATTGAATGTTTCATCATATTGAAACTTACCAGGGCCCCCAAAAGCCCTGGTACGACGGAGAGTCCACTCTCCTTCTCGAAATGCTCTCACATGGCCACGCGTATATAGACTATGCCAGGGAAGTCCTACTCACTGCCTTCTCGTGGCGGCGAGTGTTGTTTATGAAATTGAGAAGACGAAAAGCGAATATCTAGCGCTTTAACCGGGCTTGTGGACACGAAGTTAGAAAACCCTGATTCCAAACCAATAGTGCACATGGGCTCCAGTATCCTAAGGAAACAAATGATGTATGAACTAATTATTGGTCACCAGACTACCATGGGACTGCATCTCCTTATGATGCTCCACTGGCTTGTGGATGAGACTATTAAGTCAAAGTCTCCCTAAGAAAATCACCTGATTCGGTTTAGGGCACCCGAGAAATATCACAACCCTCACACAAATCTCAATTGAGATTTGTGTGATACATATGTATTTGGTGCCTCCTTGCACTAATATCTATGTGTTCAAATAAAATAAATAAACTTACCAGAATTAGATGAAATGATAATCATAGGATTTTCTTCATCATTATAAATATTTATTAAATATTCATATTGAACAGGACAATACATGGTATAATTCATATGAATTTGTAAACGTAACATTATAATAGATGGATTATTTAATGTTTGTTGTTTATTAGGTTCTATTATTTCACTTTTCAATGTTGGTATATTTGTAAAAGCTAAAAAAATAAATTGAATAATTCAATGAGATAGTGAAGAAGATTTATAGCTCATGTGGATGATTTAAATGAAGAAGTGATTAATGACAAGTTTAAGATTAACAAGAACCAATAAGAATATCAACGTCTATAGGATAAACTGTGAACCACATGTGAAGAAATTCGAAGACTTCAGTTCTACATGAAGTTTGTATTGATGATAATGTCGTTCAAAAAAAACGATGAATACTCCTTTGACCAAACGATCTTAGTTAAAAGAATCTCATTTAAGTTACTATTGATAATCAATATATTTTATGTAACGGTCTTGTTTTATAATAAAATATTGACAAAATTCCAGGTAGAGTAGCCTAGGACCTTCTGGAATTATAGTGAATGAAGACTTGTTGATTAAAGTCAATTAATGGCTTAATGTAAAATTACAGAGTGTATTCGTAAAATATGAAAATCATACATTGAAACATTATTTACACATTTTCGTTCAGTTATCATTTGCATACTTCCTGATTCTTTCGATTCTGTTGTTAATACGATTATTCTCTATTCCACTAATTGGTCTCTTCACGTCAACCTTCTTCTGACAGGCATTCCACTCCCGATTGGTTCTGCATACTACTTATATCTGTTAGCAAGAGCAGAACACATGGAGATAGTACAAACGGAAATTTTTGAAAATAATTGTTGATCATAGATGTTGATATTAGGTGTACATTAATAATGATAACATTATCAGTAAAGATGGATGGTATCTAGCAGTGGAAACTAGGACGCTCGTTTTATTCTATTTGAGAATCGTCTTTTGGATGTACTTGAATCTCAAAGTTCATATTCACTCTGAGACTCGAACTGATTACTGTTCGCCTCGAATGACATCGCGTTATCTACTTACCTACTGAGTACAGCTAACCATTTGATTTTGCAATGGAGTAAAGTATCAATTCATTTTCTTATTGTTTGTTTGAAGAGAAAGTTACTGGGTTTGAGTTTCGGAGTGATACATCAAATCTGGAATCCAGGTACATTCGGTTGATGAATCCAAAAATAGTACGAAATACGTGTCCTACATTCCACTCATAGTCAACATCCATCTTTACTTATAGTGTTTGTGACTCAATGCAATATCGAGACAATTTGCACAAGATTTACATATGCCAATACGAGACTGATCAATTTCAAACATAAACAATAATAGGAAGATTTAAACAGACAATATAAAAATAATTTCAACCGTTGACATCATGAGACAATTAAAACCAGACCACCTCGGAAAACCTGTAAGCACTAGACGGTCGTTTCGTCCTATTATGGGACTACTCCTCAGCATTGCATATCCACGATCCCACCTCACGAGATTCGAACTCAAGATCTATCACTCGTGCGTGCGAGCGCTTAACCTCTAGACCAATGAGCCGACGTTCGGTTCTTTCATGTTTCCCATAAATTAATAACATTATTGAAATGACATAGTAACTAACCTGCTCGTTTAGTTCTATTACATATTCTATTTGATATTGGTCCTATACCAGCTTGATTAATAAATTTCATTTTAATACAATATAATTGACATGGTCTTAATGAAGATATTCTTATATGCTCCAATGTATATTCTGTATCAATATTATACCATTCTTCATTCATATTATTACCATTATCCATATGTTTATAATAAACAATAATACGTGATGGATAACCACAATATATATTTCTTGATAAATACCATTTAATTGATAAAGCATGTGATTCAAGTTTATAGAATTCCATATTATCCGGTTTACATGGAACTATACATTGTTATGTAATAAAAAAAGAAATAAAAGAAAGTAGATCAACAAATGATAATCTATATTTTAATAAAATGATTCAAATCTTTCATTGAGATCATGAATCGATCAATGTTAGATCATCATCATTGAAAACTTGGAAGACAGGGATAATCGTTTCGTCCAAGTATAGAACTCCACGATCCCGCACGTCGGATTCGAACCCAGGACCTTCAGTCTGGCGAGAGAATGCCAAGGAGTTCTTTACTTGAATGAAATGGCCTTCAAATGCTTTTAGGTTTTCAATAGTGATATTACATCGATCGATTCATGATTTCAATCAAAACTCAATAATTTCCACAATCCTACACTGATAATTCAAATGCCATATAATACTTTTCATTTAGGGATAACAGTACTATCATAAGCTAATAAATTGTAATAAAACTTATTTAGAAAGGTCATTTATTACAAAGGCACAAAAAGTCGACTATTTCTTTAATGGATTTTTAAAACGATAATTTCATAATTTGGCGAAAGGAGAATGTTAGGATCGGTGTGTCCGAAATCTTATAGTGAGACACGACGAGTTACGCCCTAACAACCCCGTAACTTGAGTGTAGTGTCGGTCATTATGTTAAACCCATATACCTTATTCTAGCTTTCGGATAACGCAGCCTATTCATTCTACTTGAGTCACATTCGGACCTTGTTAATTATTCGCTTATCTATGTGTGGGTATAAGTAGTTCACACCACAACAATAATAAGGATTTAGTACAATTAACAAATATATTTTTCAAGGATCCGACACGCTTTCAATCGGATAGAATAATCACATTGATTATGTATTACGTAAACATTCAGTTAATGTTTATAAATAAACAAAATTCCTTTGATATAAATAAGCTTGTAAACAATTTTTTTTACTTTTTTTGGTTATAAAATAAACATTCAAAATTTTCATTAATTACATTCAAACATTTTAAATTGAACGGATCATTTGAATAGAACTAATATTCATTCCAATAGGTAAGATGATGAATCAATTAAAGCTAAACCACCATGGAAAACTTGGAAGCAGTGGATGACTGTTATGTCCTATTGTGGGACTAACCCTCAGCAGTGCGCATCCACGATCTGGTGTCTTGTGAAATTCAAACTCAATCCTACTTTGAAATCGTCTTCAGCTTTGAGGTGCAGATAGATTCATTTGACAAGTCTTAAATAATACGAAACACACGTCCTAGATTCCACTCATAGCCACTATTCATCTTTGCTTATAGTTACAGTTGATATTCTAAATATTCTGTACGATGTTTAGTGGTATCAGTATCAGATTTCAGATACTATACATCACAGCAGTGAAATATTTCATTCATTAAACGCAACACAGAACATGGTATATGTATCCATTGGTTCACGTTGCCGTACTACGTTAGCAAAGGACCAATTCCGCTGTTGAAGGTAATTTTGATTCATGTTATCTGAAATCTCCAACAATTGGTTATGCTAATCATTTGGAACTCAAGAAGGTAGTCATCGAGACTAATGACGATAATATCCTCTGCCACTTGGTAATTTCTATTGGTTCTCCATGGATACGGTGAGTTATTTAGATTTCTGTCCCACAATTTCTCAAAATCTGAATTCACTTTGATATATTTGTTTTAATTGGCGTATTATTTTTGTTAAGAGCTGGTAAATATGATACCATCCGATTGAGCAGACCAAAGTAGGTGGATTAGGGTTCATCGGATCGATGACGCATAAACCCGTATGGGCAGTCTAAAGTCCTGATTGGTCCTGCATTCTGCCTAGCTCAGCCAGTTAAATCCAGAACACAAATTTCAGCCTCTGTGACATGAATCATTTATTTCAAACATACGGGGTTTATATACCAATCAAACAGACCGGATCGTACCAATAAAATAAGAAACAACATTTGTACAAGATTTAGCCAAATTTAGCTGTGAATATGGGAGATAGTAATTGATAGCAGGACATAATTTAAGAAAGGTATGTCGTATAATACTAGTTCATAAGTCAAAATAAAGCTCATAATAAGAGACACGAAAATGAATAGTTTAGTTATTCAACAATTATACGATAAAATATACGCATCGTATTGATCCATAAATGGATTCCAAAGGTTACGATTCATTATGCTTATCGGGACATAACACCAAGTTAAGGCTTGCCTCGTAATGCAGTTTGGTAATTTCCATAATGTATGTCCTATCCATTTCCATCGTCTTTTCCTAATTTCCTGCTCAACTGGAAACTGGTTTGTTCCCTCCCACAGTAGGCTGTTGCTGATGGTTTCCGGCCAATGGATATTAAATATCTTGCGTAGACAACTCCAACTGTAGCTCTTCTGGAGTTGCTGCCGGTCCCAAGCTCGTGTAAAGGAGGAGGGTTGAGCATGGAGTTAGCAACCTCATCTCGTAGAAAACTAACTGGCTAAAAAATCGCTGACCACAAAAAAATAATTCAAACCATTTAAACTCTACCCTGGGGGTCTCCTAATAATTGATTTAGGTTCTCTTATTTATTTATTTATTTGAACACATAAATATTGGTACAAGGGGGCACCAAATATATATCAGCCACACAAAACAATGAGGATGGGCAGAGAGAGAAAAAAGAAGGTAAGGAGCGTAAAAAAAACAATAACGACCAAATTAGTGTAAGGTAGTGTAATAATAATATTAATAAGGGAAACGGAAAGGTACAATCAGAAGAAACCTTTCAGTTAAGGAAGAGGCAACCACTTTTTATGAAGAAAGTAAAAGAAGGTTATAGCAGGATCGCCATTGGCTTCTATTCTGAGCCATATCTGACAACATCTCTAGCCACTGTGTCGCACCATCTCTCGGACCCCAGCCAGGGAGTCGTGAAAGACCAACAGAAGCTAGCCCTTTGCAGCTTTCTTTCATACCACGACACCATGTCATACACTGACCACCTCTCCGCTTTTTCCAACCAGTCCCAGAGTCGGCAAATAATGCACGACGTGGAATTCTCTGGGATGACATTCGTAGAACATGTCCAAGCCACCGAAGTCGGTGTTTCAAGATAGTGACACCAATGGAATTATCGTCTCTGTGCCCGAATACACGATGCCGAACCTCTGTATTACTAACATGGTGTTGCCACTGAATGCTAGCAATCCTTCGGAGACAACGATGATCGAATACAGAGAGTCGTCTAACATCTTCAACTCGGAGAGGTCAGGTTTCACAAGCATAGAGTAGAACTGCTCACACCGACGCGTTGTAGATCTGACTTTTTACAGCCAGACTAACATCACGAAGGCGCCAAAGATGGCTCACAAATAAAATGAAAATGACGATTAAAGTTATCTTGTGAACTTTAACCAGACAGGTTTGTATTTACTAATATAACTCCGAATTGAAGTCAATAATATTATGGACCTACTTTTGTACCCCTGTTAATGTACACTGCTGAAGAGTTTCATGATACATAGGGGAACCGATATGAAATACTTCGTACTTTTCATGTCTAACATGTATTGACAGTGATATAGAATAACAATTTTAAATATGATAATCAAAGAAATTCTTACTTGCAATTGTAGTATAGATTTCTTGTCTCCAATTTGATCCTGGTTTACCATATTTATTAAATGGTATAATAATAATCTCATATAATGTACTTGGTATAAGTTTATCAAATATGATTATATTAGATTGTTTTAATTCAGGATATGAATAGGTGGTTTGTCCAAGACATGATATAATTAATGATTGAATAATTAAATCATGAAAATAATTTTTCCAATTTTCATGAGTATCTTTGGATATAACCTACAAGTTAATAATAATAGTAATACTATACAAGTCACAAGTATTATAAGTAGAGATTGATGTTGACTAGAAATGGAATTTAGGAAATGTGTTTCGTCCCATTTTTGTATTCGTCAGACGGATGTATCTGAATTTCAAAAGTTAATGTTCATCTTGGGACTCGAAAATGGTGATTTAAGGCAATATTGAAGTAATCCGTAAAGATGCATACATAAGAATAAGTGACTAATCAATTTGATATGTTCTTAATATAGGAGTTGTGGAGATTATTAAGTTTTTGATTGAGATCATGAACCGAATAATGTTAGACTTAATAATCTCCACAACCTCTCTACCGTTAATTATCATGTGCTCACTAGTGACTAGATTCGTGAGGGAATTCTTGGAGTTCCAGTGAGAAGCCGTGACCAATAGAGTTAATCCGTGTCCGGTAGAGACAGGTATCTACCTCAGTACAATGGAACATGGTCGCGCAATTTCGTGGATTGGTTAATGTTACACATTAACACCGTCGGATGCCGGCCGACTCGGTGCTCTAGTAGGTTGGGTGTTCGCGAGCGAGACTACAGGCCCTGGGTTCGAATCCCGCGAGCGGGGTCGTGGATGCGCACTGTTGAGTCCCACCATAGGAGAAGACGGCCGTTTAGTGCTTCCAGGTTTTTAATGGTGGTCTAACATCAATCGGTTCATGATCTCAATCAAAAACTTGATATGTTTCGTTGATTGAATGCTACTTGTTATATCTGATCGTCGCCGATTGTTGTGTCGGAAACGTTTATCACTTATACTCGAAATGAGGGACCTCTGCAATTCCCACGATGCGAAAGTATGAACACAAGTTCTCGTATAAGTGAAGATCTATTAACCCCAAAACACCACGACGACGACAACAACACCAACAGCTCTAGTCGAAAATAAACTCATTTATATATTGATTGTACACCCAATTTGATTAATTATTAGGATGAAGTCACATATGAAAAATACTTACAGTTATAAAAAATCACATACTGAGAATAGTTCATGTCAATTGGATACAAGAATATTGTATGCTTTACAGAAACAAATACTACACTGAGTAATTAGCACACTAAATCAAAACAGAAGGTAATGTTGAAAAAAACTCATTATAAGTAAATCAAATCGAATTATGACATTTCTTTCCATTATAACCCAATCGTAATCCCAATGTGGACATCAACTCCGTGATTCAGGCTGACGAGTTTCATATAGGACGAAACGCACACCCTGGATTACACTGCTAGCCACTATCAGTATATGCGCAACCCAATATACAATAAAATTCATAGGTCGAGATATTCAGTCATTGAATTCATTGATTTCTATCAATATCAATATGTTAGACAATAATATCCAGATTATTACTCAGTGACCAGTCGATTACTAAGTGTTGGTCAACCTCAAAGAAGATTATTTGAACTTTCAGTAGCAATTCATAAACAACGGATTAGATTAACTCGGAAGTCAGATATTAACCTATGACACATCGTAACTGTCGAAATCATTGTAGACAATTGACTATCGTTAAACACATGGTTTAGTGATCATTTGACTTCTATTCAGTGTTAGTAAGGGTGAGACTATTAGTTATGGACAAACCAATCAGATTTAAAATAGCGAGTCTTTGAAATTGTGAGAAATTTACTTACCTATATGACGAAATAGCATTTTGGTTTTATGATTGATGCCATGAACTCAACAACAACACCAACTCTAATTCCTAAACCAAACTTTTAATTCTAAATTTTCACACTAGATTATAATCCTATTTTGACAACAGTTGGTTAGTGAATTCTATCAAGGTCACTATGATGTCACTCAAAGGTCGTCTACAAATTATAGTCTCACCGAAGTAAGAAATTAAATTTCAGTCATTAAGATCATGAGTCAGTTGAAGCTAGACCAGCATGGAAAACCTGGAAGCACTGGACGGCCGTTTCGTCCTACTGTGGGACTCCTCAGCAGTGCGCATCCACGACCTCGTCGCCTGCTAGATCCGAACCCAGGACCTACTGGTTTCGCGCGCGAGCACTTAACCACTAGACCACTGAGGCGGCATCCAACGGTGTTCATGTCTAACTTCAACTAATCCACGAAATTGAGTGACACATCCACCATTGTCTTCAGTGAGTTTCTATCCCACTCCAGACAATATCGAGGCAGTCCACACAGGATGCGCATATGCTAACAAGAGACTGATCAATTGTAGTCGTAAATAACAATGGGAGGATACAAGTAAACAACACCAAGTGAATCTTACCACAAATGAATATTGAGCACACACTCCACGTTTTGTTCCATAAAATTCATTTAATTGATTTAATATAAATAAATAAGAATCAGGTTTCATTTGATCATTATTATGAAAATCTAATTGAAATGGATTATTCTCTTGTAATGATAATTGAGTTGTTAACCATTCAATTTGTATAGTGGATGAATTAGCAATGATAGATTTTGGCAAAGTTACACATGGAATAAGAGCTTGATATCAGCATACACATAAATACAACATAAAAGAGAAAACAGAAAAAGAAACGTTAGGAGAAAAAATGAAGAAAACCGATGATATATGATCCCTGATAAATGGAATCTGTATTGAATATCAGTATAGGATTGAAGAGACTATCGTTTTTCATTGAAAGCATGAACCGATCAATGTTCAACCACTATTAAAAACCTGGATCCACTGGAAAGTCGTGTTGTATAAAGTATGAAGCACCTTAGCAGTACACAACTCTACATACGGGGGTCGAACCCATAACTTTCGGTCTCACGCGAGAACACTCAACATGCAGACCGTTAAGGCCGTATTCAGTGTTGTTAATGCGTACTGTTGAGAAGGCTAATACTACAATAAAACATCCGTCCTGTGCTTCTTGGTTTTCAATTATAGTTTAACATTGATCAGTTCACTGTTTCAGTGAAACTCAATATGACTAAATCCTATGGGAGATCAGTAGCGACTATAATAACTAAATAGCAATGTTTCAGATTTGAAAACTGAGTGACATGGTTGCCAAAATCAAGAAGCATTAATTACCTCAGGGTTGTAACTAAGCCTTGCTGACAAGTTCTAACAAGTACGAAATCTAGGTTGTTGAGGGTTTTCTGATGATTAAATTCAATCAGCTTACATTGAAATACATGATGCTCAGCTAATTAGACTTGTGGTCACATGTCAGCTTGACTAAGGACGAGACATATATTACATCAATCACCGCAGACCACCGATCCTTCAACACAGATCGAATAAAACGAATCATGAAGTGAAGCCCTTGATCACCCAGTCATAAACTATGATTTATAGCGTCAAAAATTGGGTAGTAAGAAAGTATTTCCCCATCAATAATAATGAATTTGGACAGTAATTATAAAACGTGGTTAGTCACTGAGCATAGATGGACAGACATTCAGTCCATTAACTATTTAGTGCGATTCCTTTCTGTCATAAATTTCAACCCGAGTGTAAACTGCTTCAGTCACGCATCGTGTATTCGGGTATGATAGGATCCCAATTTATGTTCAATATACTGATCGAGTTTCATTCGGATGGTACTATAATTTTCAGCACGAGTCACACCATCGTATTATAGTGTGGTGTGCGCTACTGATGTCAAGTGATATAAGTAGTATATATCATCAATAGAAAGTGAAATACCTAGCAGCAGAAAGTTAAGAAGATAGAAAAGAAAACAGACCGAGAACATGGAATGATTGCTGTGGAAATAACGTAACAATGAAGTCTGAGACGATTGATCGATATTTTACAAATTAAGCATTTACACTATGATATTCTGTTATACGTCCAGTTGTCTCCACTTGTGTTCTCGTTCACTACAATAGTAGTATATTGGAATATTCAGATGTATTCACTTATTATCATGATCTATCACAAACTAACTAATATTGAACTTGAAGACATCGAATATACTATATAATAAGCTTTCTTACGGCTAGAAAATCTTTGAAAAATCTACTACTACTCAAATTGTTTACACGAACTAGTTACCAAGTAGAAAAACATAGCCATTTTGAATGATGTTTAGGGCTGATTATTAGTCATCGGTCATGTCATGACTAGTTCATTTATAACGATCTTGTTCAAATCTCATCAAGTGTAGCATTTCAGCTTAAATAAAAGCTATCAAATGAGGGATAATTACCAAGTAGGACTGAATTGAGATGTAAATGAAACTTCTCCTCAATCATTTTCAACTAAATAACATCTAAATATATTATATTCTATTACCAAATGATTGAATGATTGAACAATGATCATTATAGTTTTAATGAGACAATAATGATTAACGAAATCAACATATAACCAATATGTAATGAACTTACCAGTTTCATCACATGTAGGAATAAAACATGTTTTAATAGATGAATAAGCATCCATACAAAATGTATACTCGGATAATTGTATATCTGAATTAAATTGACATAATTTAGAATGTCTATTAACTGGATCTATCATTGTTGAACATTGAAAAATTTGTAAACTATTTTTCATTGTTTGAGGTATTACATAACTTTTATGTTGACCTATATAGTTATAGTTATTTAGGACTTGTGTAAATCGATAATATGGAGGATGATTTGGCCAAATACAATCTAAATAACAATCTGAAAGTGAAAGAAGTCAAAGAGAAATGTATGAATTATAATAGTTTTAATTTGAAGCGATCATGAATTTGATCAATTTGTATTGATGACCTTAGATCTATGGAATATTCTGGAACCCTACTAAACATATTGTAATAGTATCAGAAGGGGTTTTATGGAGATTGCAATAATTTCAACAGTTGAGATCATGAGTCACTTGAAGCTAGAACTCCATGCGAAACGTGGAAGCACTGGACGGCCGTTTCATCCTAGTATGGGACTCCTCAGCGGTGCGCACTCACGATCCTACCACCACGAGATTCAAACACAGGACCTATTAGTCTCGCACGCGAGCGCTTAACCTCTAGACCACTGAGTCGGCTGGCATCTAACGGTGATAATGTCTAACTTCAACCAATTCACGAAATCACGCTACCGTACACCTTTGTCTTCAGTGAGATGATATCTCACAACAGACCTGGTTGAACTCCACTGGTCACGGCTTCTCACTAGAACTCCAGGAGTGTCTCTTGAAGTCAGTTACTAGTGAGCAGATGATTATTGTCAGAATGGGTTTTATGGAGATTTTAATAGTTTCAACAGTTGAGATCATGAATCAATTGTAATAGGATAGGCAATCATGCAATCAGAAATGTGATACGTAACTCTTCACTGAATAGTTTTAGCGGTCTTACTTTATGATTGACTGGTCCCAAATTGGGTCGACTAATTTGGTGCATAATAAAACATCTGACTAGACACTTGAATCGATCTGTTAATAACACCAAAATTTAATTTACACAATAACTTGAACACAACAGAAAAAGAAGTGAAATATGAAAAGAACGCTTTACTGCAAAGTACTTATGACATTTCAAATAGCCTTAGGCTTATGTAATATTCTGGAACCCTACTACTAAACATAGTAGTAGGATAGGTAATTATCTAATCAGACTCTTCACTTTCTAGGCCCCCAAATGCCCTGGTGAGGCCGAAAGTGGGGAGAGTCCTCTCTCCCTCTCGAAATGCCCTCACATGGCCACGCATATATAGCCTCTGCCAGGGAAGTCCTACTCACTGCCTTCTCGCACTGCGGGTGTTGTTTACAAAAATGAGAGGACGAAAAGCGAATGTCCGGCGCTTTAACCGGATCCCAAACCAATGGTGCACATGGGCTGGCTCCAGTATCCTGAAGGAACAAATGGCGTATGAACCAATCTTTGGTCATCGGCTACCATGGGATTGCATCTCGTCACGATGCTCCACTGCCTTGTGGATCAGATCTTTAGGTCGAAGGCTCGGGGTGTGGCCCCCTAAGAAAACCACCTGCTTCGGTTTGGGCACCCGGGCAGTATCACTGCCCTCATACACATCAAATGAGATTTGTGTGGCGCATATGTATTTGGTGCCTCCTTTTACCAATATCTATGTGTTCAAATAAATAAATAAAATAAATTCACTTTCTAGATGGTTTTGAGGAACATCTATTCAATTTTAATTGAATAAAATGTTTTCCCAATGTTTTCAGAACCTCTCTGAGCTTTTCTTTTTCGAGGAATATTCTGGGTCTCCTTCAAAGTACATACTTGATGATCATACTTTTGTTACCATGTTGATTAAATCATCATCATCATCATCACAGCAAAAATTGGATAGAACTGGAAAGCCCAAAAACAGAATGGGTTGGAGAATGCTGGTCGGTGGCCTATGCCCCATTGAGAGTAACAAGTAAGTAAGTAAGTAAGTAAGTAAGTAAGTAAGTAAGTAAGTAAGTAAGCAAGCAAGTAAGTAAGTAAGTAAGTAAGTAAGTAAGTAATCATCATCATTATCATCACAGATAAATTTAATCATCTGATCAAACTATTCACTAACACTTAGATCACTGATTACATAAATATACATTATATAATAATTCTAATCTATCAATTACTTGAATTCATTAATGAAATATTTAAATCAATCCAATTATTATTATCCATTGGAATAGATTGAATACGAATTGAAATAGAATTTACTGAAGGGAATGGATTATTAAGAAAGAATTGATAACTTGACATGTTATAAGATGGATTCATGTTATGCTGTAAATCATTCATATGAATCATTGTAAAATTTTTATAATTATATAATTGAATTGGTTGATAATCATTATTATTAAATGATACAATATAACCATATGTATTACAATGATCAATTGTTGATAGATTTGGTTTATCCATTTGAATTAGTATCATATTATTAGCTAATGCTTTTGCATATACATTTGACGGTGATTTAGGTACTGTAAGATAGATGGAGAGAGAGAGAGAGAGAGAAAAAAAAAGAGAGGGAGATGGAAAAAGAAATATGTAAAATAACGACTTATACATAAACATATTGTGATTATTATTGTTTAAGTAATTTCAACAAAAATATCAGTTATTTACAATGTGGAACATCATACGTTTGTACACCGGGTTTCCAATGGTTAAGTGTACTTAATTACTTACTTACTTACTTATCCCTGTTGTTCCTCGTGAAGGAGCATAGACTTCCCACGTTAGGTTTAAAGCTATCACGAGTTCACTTAATCTGCGAACGAGATTAAAGACTCGGTGATCAAAGATCAATAAGCTAGATGTTCTGATGCGTCCCACCCCCGCTAACTAGAGAAAGAAGTCCAACTTTGGAATGGCGAAGTATATTCTGCAAACAACCAGAAACGAGCGATAACAACAAACACAAATTAAAACGTATATGTACAGTACAAAACCGTCCTTGGGGAGAGTTACCAAATAGCATTCTAAAAGACACAACGGATTAATAGCATTTCAGACATTTCCTAAGTGGGAGATATGACATGAAGGTGACAAGAGCTCTTTTGGAGCGAAAACAAAGAAATCCAAATTTTCTAAATAAAATTACAAAACTAGGTCCTTTCTCAAGTGAGTTCTGGGGATCTAACGTCCCCAACAGCCCACCACCATTCTCCATCCAACATTGTTATTGGCAATCCTTTCCAATTGTTTCCAGTTGCTAGTCATCTTTTTCATGTCTGTTTGCGATTCTTGACGCAGTGTATTCTTTGTCCTCCCTGTTTTCAGTTTTCCTTCAGGATTCCAAGTTAGTGATTGCCTCATGGTGCAGTTTGATGATTGCTTCGAAGTATGTCCTATCCACCTCTATCGTCTTTTTCCTAATTTTCGTTTCAACTGGAAGTTGGTTTGTTCTCTTTCACTCTCAATCGAACTCTATCTTGATCCGTCCTTCAAAGTTGTTTTCAGTTTCTATTCATTCTCCTTATAATTCCTAGTGCAATGTGTTTCTTGATCTTCCTCTTTTCCTATTTCCTTCAAGATTCGGAGTTAAGGCTCGCTTTGTGGTGCAGTTTGATAATTTCCTTAATGTGTGTACTATCAACCTCCATCATCGTTTCTTAATTTCCTCTTTAACAGGAAGCTAGTTTAATCTCTCTCATAGTAGGCTGTTGATGATGCCATCCGGTCAACAGATATTGAGTATCTTATGTAGACAATTATTTATAAATATTTGTACTTCTTTGATGATGGTTGTGGTAGTTCTCGAGGTTTCAGTTCCATACAGTAGAGCTGTCTTGACGTTCGTGTTGGAGATCGCGACTTTGATATTCATTGACAGACAGATGTTTTGAGCTTTATATGTTCTTCAAATGTAGTAATGCTGCCCTTGCTTTGCCAATTCTTCGATTACGCTGCACAAGTACAAATCCATTAAGCATAGTGAGATGAGATTGTTCAAGTAAATTTCAGAGTAGTCAGGGTAGTAGTAGTATTAGTGGTAATAGAAAAGACTAACCATTCAAGATGCGATAAAGCATTTTCTAAAGAATTTAGAAACTTGATAATTGTGAAGAAACAAAAAGTGAATGTACCTGTGCTATTGAGAATGATCCCGACGAATGGTTATGATAATCAAGTGGAAGTCAACCATATAGTCTACACCAATTAACAGTGCTTAGTCCAACGGTTAGTGTTTTCATGAACTGATGCCATGTCTTGGTTTTGCTAGATCTAGTTTTCTTCCAATATGCTCCTGCACCAGACATCGTCCGTCAAGATAGAGGGTGAATAGGAATGTTTACCATGTGTCCCAGCTATCTCAGTTGATGATAATTTACTACGTGACCAATCGATTTTCCATAAATACCTGGTACCCTATACTCTCTGTTTGGTTAGCAGACGGATATCTAGCCTATACCACAGTTATATTATATAATATACCCTTATGGGCCAGGGTAATTTTACATTGGTTTTCAGGAGAACCAGACACCATCCAGACTTTCACGTGACAACCCAAACAGTACAGCTCAATACCGTTTACCAGGAGAGCCAGACACCTCCCAGGCTTCAATTATATAAACCGAGCAGTACAGCTCAATCCCGCTTCACAAGAGAACCAGACTACGTATAGGCTTTAACGCTACAATCTGAATAGTACAGCTTAATCCGGTGGCTCAATCACACAGGTACCAAGCACCCTGGTGGACCAGACCTATACCACAAGTGATTCGAAATGACTAACACCAATCAAACATATGAAATGCACATCGAAAGTTCATCAGACATCAACCAATCACAGATAATAAAACTTCTAAAATAAGTGAAGTTTTCGATATTCTCAACTACTTCAGTTCCTATTATTAGTTCTGAAGTATACATTTCCTATCTTCATTGAATAGAACTATATCATCTGAATATTTTAAACCAACAAATGAATCTCCTAATAGAAGATCAACATTAATATGAAAGGTAAATAGTACTTACCTAAACCATTTCGTATAAATCGTCGTTTACAATTGAATTCATTCATAAATTGATTCTGATATAATAGTCGAATAGAGATTTCATATAATTTACATGGTATTAATGGACAATTCAAGGTAAATTTTGTTGTTACATTAGAAATGGGTAGTTTAATTGTGAAGCAATTTAAACGTTGTGGTTCATTATCTAATTGTGGTAGAAAATTCATAACTTTTTCTGATGAATTACCCTATTGAAATATGTATTACCAAAGAGAATTTAAAACAAACAAATAAATAAAATAATAATTTAATATATGAATTCATGAGTCAGTTAAAGCTAGACAACTATGAAAAAGCTGAGGGGGGGGCACTGGATGGTCGTTTCGTCTTACTGTGAGACTCCTCAGCATTGCGCCTCCATGTTCCCACCTCGTGAGATTCAAATCCAGGGTCTATCGGTCTCGTGTACAAGCACCTAATCACTAGACCACTGAGTCGGCCGACATTAGATTTTGATCAGTTCTAGTTAGCATATGCATATTCTTTGAGGATCACAAAGTTGTCAGATCGATATATTTAGATGGTAATATTAGTGTTCACAATAAAACTCAAACCCTTGCTTTAAACATCAAGATGTTATTCACTTAGCTCTAATGTCTAGAATAACTATAGTTTATTCAAGAAGTTTGATATCTATATAATCACTGAGAATAGTTTGGGATTTTTTTCTCGCTTATAATATTTAGGATTGGATTTTGATCATCTGTAATTAGGATATGTATATACTGAAAAGATTGTTTCGATGTCTCCGAAGCGAAAGGTGGTACATTAGAATCTAACTGTCAACCTGAACACAGGCTTATAGATACATCCAGCTGATGAGGCATTATTATACCAAACACATATCCTGATAAAGATAGTTCATATGATATTGCGAGATAATGTCTCGGTGTTTCGTTCTAGTTAAAGGATCACTAGCAAAAATTTCTCTCGCAAATATCTGTTTGACAATTTTTAACACATTGTAAGATGTGTCAATCAAATGTAAGATGTATTAATGAAATCGGTTGACCAGCAAACCAATTTTACGTATGGGCAATGGGCAAAATTTGCCAAAGTAATTATGCTGAACCATCGACAGTATGAATAGTGAATCTCCAGTCTCATATGAGACCTTCAACTCTACATAGCAATATAGCTTATACAGCATACCACACACATGTAGGGTAGTAAACGAAATAGCCCAGCCTGAAGCGTTAGGGCTTGAAGAACGCTTAATACCCATTGTCTGCTGTCGGAATACTATTACAACACCACCAAGATCATTTTCATCGCATTCGCGACATTTTCATTTGTCCGACAATTCAGACCGAGAGTTAGGGGTAGTATCCCTATATAACATGGCGAGTAAGAGCAGATGTAAATCGTCAACTACAAATCTAAATGTACGTGTACATATTATACATCATTCAATAGCACTCAGTTAGATAAGTAATACAAAGCACGCCCCATTGCAAAATATTAAACCATTCAAAAGATATGAAGAAAAAATGTGACCCGGAAACATCCTATAGAAAGTCCGCGCGTCAACATCCTATAGAAATGCCCGAGACAGCGAATTTTCTCAACACGCTTTTCACCATAACTTCTGAACGGCTCAACAGATGTCCTTCATTCACTTTCTACGAGATTTCTCTCGCAAATATCTGTTTGACAATTTTTAACACATTGTAAGATGTGTCAATCAAATGTAAGATGTATTAATGAAATCGGTTGACCAGCAAACCAATTTTACGTATGGGCAATGGGCAAAATTTGCCAAAGTAATTATGCTGAACCATCGACAGTATGAATAGTGAATCTCCAGTCTCATATGAGACCTTCAACTCTACATAGCAATATAGCTTATACAGCATACCACACATATGTAGGGTAGTAAACGAAATAGCCCAGCCTGAAGCGTTAGGGCTTGAAGAACGCTTAATACCCATTGTCTGCTGTCGGAATACTATTACAACACCACCAAGATCATTTTCATCGCATTCGCGACATTTTCATTTGTCCGACAATTCAGACCGAGAGTTAGGGGTAGTATCCCTATATAACATGGCGAGTAAGAGCAGATGTAAATCGTCAACTACAAATCTAAATGTACGTGTACATATTATACATCATTCAATAGCACTCAGTTAGATAAGTAATACAAAGCACGCCCCATTGCAAAATATTAAACCATTCAAAAGATATGAAGAAAAATGTGACCCGGAAACATCCTATAGAAAGTCCGCGCGTCAACATCCTATAGAAATGCCCGAGACAGCGAATTTTCTCAACACGCTTTTCACCATAACTTCTGAACGGCTCAACAGATGTCCTTCATTCACTTTCTACGAGATTTCTCTCGCAAATATCTGTTTGACAATTTTTAACACATTGTAAGATGTGTCAATCAAATGTAAGATGTATTAATGAAATCGGTTGACCAGCAAACCAATTTTACGTATGGGCAATGGGCAAAATTTGCCAAAGTAATTATGCTGAACCATCGACAGTATGAATAGTGAATCTCCAGTCTCATATGAGACCTTCAACTCTACATAGCAATATAGCTTATACAGCATACCACACACATGTAGGGTAGTAAACGAAATAGCCCAGCCTGAAGCGTTAGGGCTTGAAGAACGCTTAATACCCATTGTCTGCTGTCGGAATACTATTACAACACCACCAAGATCATTTTCATCGCATTCGCGACATTTTCATTTGTCCGACAATTCAGACCGAGAGTTAGGGGTAGTATCCCTATATAACATGGCGAGTAAGAGCAGATGTAAATCGTCAACTACAAATCTAAATGTACGTGTACATATTATACATCATTCAATAGCACTCAGTTAGATAAGTAATACAAAGCACGCCCCATTGCAAAATATTAAACCATTCAAAAGATATGAAGAAAAATGTGACCCGGAAACATCCTATAGAAAGTCCGCGCGTCAACATCCTATAGAAATGCCCGAGACAGCGAATTTTCTCAACACGCTTTTCACCATAACTTCTGAACGGCTCAACAGATGTCCTTCATTCACTTTCTACGAGATTTCTCTCGCAAATATCTGTTTGACAATTTTTAACACATTGTAAGATGTGTCAATCAAATGTAAGATGTATTAATGAAATCGGTTGACCAGCAAACCAATTTTACGTATGGGCAATGGGCAAAATTTGCCAAAGTAATTATGCTGAACCATCGACAGTATGAATAGTGAATCTCCAGTCTCATATGAGACCTTCAACTCTACATAGCAATATAGCTTATACAGCATACCACACACATGTAGGGTAGTAAACGAAATAGCCCAGCCTGAAGCGTTAGGGCTTGAAGAACGCTTAATACCCATTGTCTGCTGTCGGAATACTATTACAACACCACCAAGATCATTTTCATCGCATTCGCGACATTTTCATTTGTCCGACAATTCAGACCGAGAGTTAGGGGTAGTATCCCTATATAACATGGCGAGTAAGAGCAGATGTAAATCGTCAACTACAAATCTAAATGTACGTGTACATATTATACATCATTCAATAGCACTCAGTTAGATAAGTAATACAAAGCACGCCCCATTGCAAAATATTAAACCATTCAAAAGATATGAAGAAAAATGTGACCCGGAAACATCCTATAGAAAGTCCGCGCGTCAACATCCTATAGAAATGCCCGAGACAGCGAATTTTCTCAACACGCTTTTCACCATAACTTCTGAACGGCTCAACAGATGTCCTTCATTCACTTTCTACGAGATTTCTCTCGCAAATATCTGTTTGACAATTTTTAACACATTGTAAGATGTGTCAATCAAATGTAAGATGTATTAATGAAATCGGTTGACCAGCAAACCAATTTTACGTATGGGCAATGGGCAAAATTTGCCAAAGTAATTATGCTGAACCATCGACAGTATGAATAGTGAATCTCCAGTCTCATATGAGACCTTCAACTCTACATAGCAATATAGCTTATACAGCATACCACACATATGTAGGGTAGTAAACGAAATAGCCCAGCCTGAAGCGTTAGGGCTTGAAGAACGCTTAATACCCATTGTCTGCTGTCGGAATACTATTACAACACCACCAAGATCATTTTCATCGCATTCGCGACATTTTCATTTGTCCGACAATTCAGACCGAGAGTTAGGGGTAGTATCCCTATATAACATGGCGAGTAAGAGCAGATGTAAATCGTCAACTACAAATCTAAATGTACGTGTACATATTATACATCATTCAATAGCACTCAGTTAGATAAGTAATACAAAGCACGCCCCATTGCAAAATATTAAACCATTCAAAAGATATGAAGAAAAATGTGACCCGGAAACATCCTATAGAAAGTCCGCGCGTCAACATCCTATAGAAATGCCCGAGACAGCGAATTTTCTCAACACGCTTTTCACCATAACTTCTGAACGGCTCAACAGATGTCCTTCATTCACTTTCTACGAGATTTCTCTCGCAAATATCTGTTTGACAATTTTTAACACATTGTAAGATGTGTCAATCAAATGTAAGATGTATTAATGAAATCGGTTGACCAGCAAACCAATTTTACGTATGGGCAATGGGCAAAATTTGCCAAAGTAATTATGCTGAACCATCGACAGTATGAATAGTGAATCTCCAGTCTCATATGAGACCTTCAACTCTACATAGCAATATAGCTTATACAGCATACCACACATATGTAGGGTAGTAAACGAAATAGCCCAGCCTGAAGCGTTAGGGCTTGAAGAACGCTTAATACCCATTGTCTGCTGTCGGAATACTATTACAACACCACCAAGATCATTTTCATCGCATTCGCGACATTTTCATTTGTCCGACAATTCAGACCGAGAGTTAGGGGTAGTATCCCTATATAACATGGCGAGTAAGAGCAGATGTAAATCGTCAACTACAAATCTAAATGTACGTGTACATATTATACATCATTCAATAGCACTCAGTTAGATAAGTAATACAAAGCACGCCCCATTGCAAAATATTAAACCGTTCAAAAGTTATGAAGGAAAATGTGACCCGGAAACATCCTATAGAAAGTCCGCGCGTCAACATCCTATAGAAATGCCCGAGACAGCGAATTTTCTCAACACGCTTTTCACCATAACTTCTGAACGGCTCAACAGATGTCCTTCATTCACTTTCTACGAGATTTCGCTCGCAAATATCTGTTTGACAATTTTTAACACATTGTAAGATGTGTCAATCAAATGTAAGATGTATTAATGAAATCGGTTGACCAGCAAACCAATTTTACGTATGGGCAATGGGCAAAATTTGCCAAAGTAATTATGCTGAACCATCGACAGTATGAATAGTGAATCTCCAGTCTCATATGAGACCTTCAACTCTACATAGCAATATAGCTTATACAGCATACCACACATATGTAGGGTAGTAAACGAAATAGCCCAGCCTGAAGCGTTAGGGCTTGAAGAACGCTTAATACCCATTGTCTGCTGTCGGAATACTATTACAACACCACCAAGATCATTTTCATCGCATTCGCGACATTTTCATTTGTCCGACAATTCAGACCGAGAGTTAGGGGTAGTATCCCTATATAACATGGCGAGTAAGAGCAGATGTAAATCGTCAACTACAAATCTAAATGTACGTGTACATATTATACATCATTCAATAGCACTCAGTTAGATAAGTAATACAAAGCACGCCCCATTGCAAAATATTAAACCGTTCAAAAGTTTATGAAGGGAAAATGTGACCCGGAAACATCCTATAGAAAGTCCGCGCGTCAACATCCTATAGAAATGCCCGAGACAGCGAATTTTCTCAACACGCTTTTCACCATAACTTCTGAACGGCTCAACAGATGTACTTCATTCACTTTCTACGAGATTTCGCTCGCAAATATCTGTTTGACAATTTTTAACACATTGTAAGATGTGTCAATCAAATGTAAGATGTATTAATGAAATCGGTTGACCAGCAAACCAATTTTACGTATGGGCAATGGGCAAAATTTGCCAAAGTAATTATGCTGAACCATCGACAGTATGAATAGTGAATCTCCAGTCTCATATGAGACCTTCAACTCTACATAGCAATATAGCTTATACAGCATACCACACACTATGTAGGGTAGTAAACGAAATAGCCCAGCCTGAAGCGTTAGGGCTTGAAGAACGCTTAATACCCATTGTCTGCTGTCGGAATACTATTACAACACCACCAAGATCATTTTCATCGCATTCGCGACATTTTCATTTGTCCGACAATTCAGACCGAGAGTTAGGGGTAGTATCCCTATATAACATGGCGAGTAAGAGCAGATGTAAATCGTCAACTACAAATCTAAATGTACGTGTACATATTATACATCATTCAATAGCACTCAGTTAGATAAGTAATACAAAGCACGCCCCATTGCAAAATATTAAACCATTCAAAAGATATGAAGAAAAATGTGACCCGGAAACATCCTATAGAAAGTCCGCGCGTCAACATCCTATAGAAATGCCCGAGACAGCGAATTTTCTCAACACGCTTTTCACCATAACTTCTGAAGAGCTAAACAGATTTTGTGCTTTTGCTTTACATTTGGTTTATCTAGCAATGGGTTTCTGCTTTATAATGGCGTTTCTTACTCAATTTTTATGCTTAGTGGTATAGATATTTTTTGACTGTTGAAGTTTAAGATAGATTTCGTGTTTTGTTTTTATTACTATTAGATTTCATCGCTATCCTTATGCCTATTATTGATGTTTTCGATGAATTTCAAAGGTGAGCATGCTAATTCAGTGAAATTTTCCGATTTAATCGGCTATTTGTTTTTTTCTAATGGCTAAGAATGTTTCATGATTTTAATGTAATTAATGAACACTGATAGAAACACTCAGAAATAAACAATTTTTTGAGGATTAGTAACTGGTTTGATGATGGATTATTCAAAAGTCTTGTCCAGATAGTTGTGATAATGTTACAATTGACTAATGTAATACATGATCACTAAATGTCTTGATGATACTCAGTTAAATCGTTAATTCATCGTCTGTTTAGATGTGTTGGAGAGAGAAAACATATTTTTTTTGTTCAGTTGTTTAAGTCTTGTGAGAATGAATCATATGAGAGGAGATTAAATATAATAACATAATCTGGCTATTTACTAGCTCACCTAGATGGTCTACTAATATAAGTGACCTTCGGCTAACCGATGACACATGAAATATAAAGTAACAGCCGAGAGTATCATTAAAGGACTATTGGTCCAAAATACGGTTCCATATATTCGTTCACTCAATAAACAATATAGAGAACAACTCAGCAAATAGATAACATCTAATTTATGCAGTTCGAATTTGTGAATCATTGATACAGTGAAAAAAGATCAAATTACTGATCACATATCTATAAGTGGAATTGAGCAATACCGTTTAGGTTGTCACATAAAAGTTTGTATGGTGTCCGAATCTCCTGAAAACCAATGTAAAACTATCCTAGCCCATCAGGTTATATTATATGATATATATATCAGTAATGACCAAACATAAAAAAATAAGAACAATCAGACTCTCAATCAATGGTACATAACTATAGTATATATTGTAGATCCTGAAATTAAGAGTTGGGGGGGGGAAGGAAGAATTCGATCACATCTAACAATGCTATTGTTTTTTCGATAATAACTTACAACAACAACAAGAAAAAAACTTTTGATCTTGAAAATATACATCAATCGATAAATATAAGTAGTATCTTACCATTGAACAATTATGTACAAAGCATGTTTTTTCTAACTTCTTTTCTGGTCTACCAATATGTGAAATTTCAAGTAAATACATAGAATTATTTATTATATTCAATAGATTGGATCTAATTAATGATGGTAATGACCAATAAATGATACTTTCATTATGATTTATTTGTTCAAATGTTAAATTACAATCCATGGAAGGACTCACTAACAAAAAAGTAAAGAAAATATAGAACAAGAATAGTATCATTAATTTTTAAAACAAATATCTTTTATACAATGATAGTTTGTAGTGTCTAGTACTTGCATAAAAACACTGACAAGGAAGTCCTACTCACTGCCTTCTTGAGGTATTGCTGTTGTTTACGAAAATAAGAGGACGAAAAGCGAATATTCGGCGAATCAACCGGGTTGGTCCACCTAAGAGAGTTGGAAAACCCTAATTTCAAATCAATGATGCACATGAAATCCAGGATTGAGAGGGAAGAAAAATGTATATGAGTCAATCGTTGATCACCGGCAACCATGGGATTACATCTCTTTACGTTGCTCCACTACCTTGTGGATTAGACGTTTAAGTTAGAGGCTCCGGGTGTTACCTCTTAAGAAAATCACCTGCTTCGGTTTAAGCACCTAGCTCTCGGGAAAATCGAATGATTTATGTGGCGCATATCTATTTGGTGCCCCTCTGTACCAATGTTTATGTGTTTAAAAAAAGAAATAAAGTAAAGAAATCTACATCGGTTATTATGGCTTGTGAGCAGACCGATACATCCATACTTTTCAAGTCAATTGTTCGATTATTAACCTTGACTATTTCTATGCGAGTGTATGTATATGCATTATTTATCCCACTCATCACATATCTGTAACTTATTTTTGTCCGACTATAAATGTCGAGTTATACTTGATCGAAAGAAGTTTGTTCCCTCGAGTTCTTCGCTTTGCGTTGCTTCATTTTCCTGCTTCTTATTCTGAATGTATGTTTGATTAAACGAATGTTTAAAATATATTCCTGCAGCATAACCCATAATTGGCTTCTTATTACTGACGTCACAAAAACGGGGTTAGCCTAAGTAATAAACGGAGCTAAATGAAAGATTTCTATTCATCCGTTCATCTGAACTGGAGTCAGACAATATCATCATACAGGTGAAAAAAGGTTTATGCTATAAAAAAGAAAGCAATCATATTGAAAAGTGTGTATCAATTTAGTCTTCGGCGAGAATCTAATTTATGGACGAGCAAATCAGAAGTGTGTGGGCGATTTCAAGGTCACAGCACCAACTTCAGTACTTAATGCTAACGTACGATCAGTTCACAACGGAATTTATACAAGACGTGATAATTGAGCAGCTATAACAAATAAAACGGCGAGACTATAATTTGCGGACGAACTAATCAGATATAAGATAACAGATCTCGGATTTTGGTGCGAAAGTCTTTCATCCATTTGGCTAAATAGTGTTTCGGCATTATCGCTGATGTCAGTTCGTGATGAAGACCCTATATGTAATTCCTAACTAAAACAAAATATGAAAATTATTGCAAACTGGATAATAAAATCACCAGTAACACTTAGAAAGCTAGACAGAACTAGGCTGATTCACAGTGTGCACTAACGACTGTCCTAGAGATTGAAATCACGAACCTTGGGTCGGACAATGGAAATTGATTCGAATTTCCAATCTCATTCAGTTCGTGGTACTGTACGAACATCAGCTAATTCCATCCGTTATAAATTTTTCATTCTTGAAAAGGTTAAGGAAAAAAGTTTGTAAAGGCTACAAGTATCTGATCATGGGATATTTAGAGAACAGTTCCTGCATACTGTGGAAACATCATAAGAGTGATTCTGAGGATGGGGGCAAGGTATTAAGTAAGGAAAAAAACTGTAAACTTTAGCCAATCAAGAAAACCATCACATCGGTTACACCTACTAACGGAGAGATCAATTTTAAAAAATCAATCAGTGAAGCACAAATCAAAACGGACTTTCAATCTATGAAGTCAAAAAATTTAACTTCTAGGGTTTTCGTATTTCACCGATATCGATATTCTTGATCAAACCTTGGAATGCATTTGAGTTTAATTCGTCTCTTCTACAAAACTTGGCAAGAAATGACTATATCCAGGCAGTTAGCACAGGCTATACCTGTGGGTACTAAAAGTGATTCAGTCCAAACATTAACAACCGGGTAGTCCAAACTATAACAATTTAAAATTCACACCCGTTACACAAATGATTGGACTATCCAGACCCAGTAGTTTACTGAGTAACCCATTCTGCATTTGAAACGAACAGTACTAAATGTGGTTTCCAGGGTGAACATCAACTACGAAATACAAATTCATCTAACTGACGAGTCGTGAATAAGCCGAAATGCACTGTAATTCATTATTCAGTAAAACTAAAAAACATTTTGATTCATTCCTTCAAATTCAACAATTTTTTTTGATGATTAAGATCATGAACTGACCAGCATTAAAATCCTCGAAACACTAGATGACCCTTTCGTCCTATTGTGGAACTACTCCTCAAGAGCACGCAACCACGATTCCACCTTGCGAGACTCGAACCCAAGGCCTTCAGTCACTCGCGCAGACGCTTAACCTCTACATCACCGATTCGGCATCCAACAGTGTTCATGTCTAACCTCAACCAATCCAATCTTTATCAGAAGGGGTTTTGTGGAGATTTTAGTAATTTTAACTAATGATTGCATGATTACCTATCCTATTACAATTGACTCATGATTTCAACCAGTGAAATTTCTAAAATCTCCACAAAACCCCTTCTGATAATAATCGTTTGCTCACTAGTGACTGAATGCAAGAGACACTCCTGGAGTTCTAGTGAGAAGCCGTGACCAGTGGAGTTCAACCAGGTCTGTTGTGAGATATCAGCTCACTAAAGATAATGGTGACGGTGGCGCAATTTCGTGGATTGGTTGAAGTTAGATAATAACACCGTTGGATGCCAGCCGGCCTAATGGTTTAATGGTTAAGCGCTCGCGCGCGAGACTGATAAGTCTTGTGTTCGAATCTCGTGGGGGAGGGATCATGGGTGAACACTATTGAGGAGTCCCATACTAGGACGAAATGGTTGTCCAGTGCAATCCAATCTTTGTTGAATATATTATTTGAATTAATAACAACAATGACAAGAAACACCAACAACAAAAAAAAAAACAACTCTATACAATCTTACATTTATCCGTTGTAATTGATTCACCAATTCCTTTATATTTATTAAATATTGGTTCAATACTTATATTATATTGTTGTAAAGGTGTAAGTTGATTTAATTCTATATTAAATTCATTGATAGATCCCCATTCATCATGATTAGTTTGTTGTTGTAATTCAATGAATTGATTCCATTCTGGCCATAAATTACTTAATATATTAATTTCTTTATAAATAATATTCAATGGACATTTAGAAGTAATATTATATGAATACACATGTTGTACATATGACATAATAGTTGACTTTGAATGGTATGCCTTGTTTTATTCATCATAGAAAAAAAAGGGGGAAAGATAGATTATCATATTTTGTATCAAAGTTGAAATAAAAAAACGACTTCAAATGGTTGAGATAATGAGTCAATTGGAGCTAGATCACCATGGAAAACTTGGAAGCATTGAACGATTGTTTCATCCTATTGTGGAACTCGTCAGCTATCCATCTATCTCTGATTATAATATTTGTGACTTAAGGCAATATTGAGGTATTTCGCACAGGATACACATATGTCAATAAGAGTCAGTCAACTATAACATGCATCAGTTCAAGTAGCCATACCTCATTAACACAACAAGATAAACACTAAATTCATAGGAGCTTTTACTTCATTGGTAGTAATATATAAAAAAAAGATTTCATATAGGAATATAGTACAGTAAGAAAGAGTTAATTAGTAGAAAGAAAGGTATAAAGTAATTTTTAATCTCACAGTTTAAGGAAAGAAAAAGAGTGTATACACCGACGCCATTGTGATCGATTCTGAGCTATATATCACATAGAGTCTTCAACCATTGGTTACGATAGTCATCCGGACCCTAAACAAGTAGTCTGCATCTACCATCTGGCTTAGATTAGAAGTTAGTGACTAATGTCGCCCCTAACTTTCTTCCAGCCGTCTCCAACACCAGTCATCATTGAGCTTCGCGGGTATCGGTGTTCAGGCATACATAACACATGACCCAACCATCTTAGTCGATGAAGATTTACGATGAAGATTTTTTGCCTTCGCCATAAATGACGTAAGTTGACAAACGCCAAACGAGCTTTTCGAATCTGTGCTGAGATTTCGTTAGACATCAACCCATTATGGCTGATCAGACCTCCAAGATAAGTGAAATTGTCGACGCGTTCGACTACTTCACTCCCTTTCCTTAGTCCAGGTGTTGACGTAGGCCAGTCCTGAAGCAACAACTCGCATTTAGAAATAGGGAAGCGCATCCCAAACATCCTGGCATTGTTGCTCAGTGCTAACAAAACACTTGGCATTTTATCAGCGTCTTCACCAAATAGAACTATATCATCTGCGTATTCTAGGTAGATAAGTCGACTTCTTGGAAAGAGATCAATGTCTGAAAATTCGGTAGATAAGAACGTTATTTCCAACAGCAGGTCTATGATCAAGTTGAACAAAAATGGAGAAAGTAGACAGCTTTGATGGACACTAGTTGAGGCTGCAAAAGCAGATGACAGTTCACTGTAATCTCTGACTCGATTGGTAGTCTTTGAGTAAAGAGCCTTCACAACGTTTATGTACTTCTGAAGTACAACATTCAGTGAAAGACACTGCCACAGAACCTCTCGGTCTAGAGAGTTAAATGCTGCTTTTAAGTCAAGAAAAACTACAATTAGAGACTGGTTGATTGTAGTCTTAAACATCAATGGAAAGATTCGAACAACCAATACAAAAATGATTGAATGAAATATTTGATAATAACGTCTTTACAAACAAAACAGATTATATAAGATCGCGATAACATTTGGTACAATGAATCTAAATCTATTGAAGTCACATCCAGTTTAATGTAGCCATTTAATAAACAAGTTCTTCTTTGTTTTAGGAAGTTTACAAAAAAAGAGAAAAACTGATCACACATTAACTTATGTGATAATTAATTAATCAACTTGATCATAGGATGTTTGGGATGCGCTTCCCTCTTTCTAAATGCGAGTTGTTGCTTCAGGACTGGCCTACGTCAACACCTGGACTAAGGAAAGGGAGTGAAGTAGTCGAACGCGTCGACAATTTCACTTATCTTGGAGGTCTGATCAGCCATAATGGGTTGATGTCTAACGAAATCTCAGCACAGATTCGAAAAGCTCGTTTGGCGTTTGCCAACTTACGTCACCTATAGTGCAGGTGAGATATCCGTCTATCAATTAAGGGACGAGTATACTGCGCGACAGTTCGTTCTGTCCTACTATACGGCTCCGAAACATGCCTTTTAAGAGTAGAAGATAATCGTAAGGTACTAATATTTGACCACAGATGCCCTAGAAATACTGCTCGCATCTGCTGAGATCACCGGGTGAGTAATAGTGAAGTTAGGCGCAGGGTTATAGGGAATGATGGTAAATCAGTTGATGAGGTTATGAATCTTCATCGACTGAGATGGTTGGGCCACGTGTTGCGTATGCCTGAACACCGATTACCACGACGTGCAATGATGACTAGTGTTGGAGACAGTTGGAAGAAAGTTAGAGTCGGCCAAACCAAAACGTGGCATCAGTGCTTGAGAGTCACTAACTGCTAGTCTGAGCTATTTTGGTAGATTCAGACTACTTGTTTGGGGTCCGCGTGACTATTGTAACCAATGGTTAGAGACTCTAAGTGAAATGGCTCATAATCGATCACAGTGGTGCAGGTGTATACACTCTCTGTGTTCCCTTAAACTATAAGATTGAAATTGCTTCATATCTTTCTTTCTACGAACTAATTCTTTCTACCTGTACTATCTCCTTATATGCAATCTTTCTTTTATATATTACCACCATTGCATTAACTACTTCTATGAACCCGGTGTTCATCATGTTGAGCTAATGCGGTAAAGCAACTTGAAACATTGCATATATGTGCCTGGTCCTACGTTGCAGCTGACTGACTGACTGACTGAACACGGAATTAAAAGCTTCCTAATGAATTTATAGTATGTAAGATCAAGTTTTAAAACCAAACATAAATTTACCCATGGTGCTTGAATACTATAAATTCGATCAGTACAATGGATTGTTTTAAATTTCCCAATAGCAACAATTATATATCCAATAGGAATTTCATTAATTTCCCAATATAATGTTTGTGATATTGGTAACCATGTTAATTGTAACCAATTATAACCGATATTTTTAATTTGTAATTGATTTATTGATTTTTGATAATCATTAATAGATTTTTGTATTTTTGGAATTGTTTTAATAATACAATTCCATGATGAACTTTTACATGCATATAATGTTTCAACAATACAAAATTTATATTGAATACCTTCTGTTAAATTTTCTAAACATATTGATGTACTATGAGTTTGATATTGAAGTGTATGAGTTCTGAAATAGAACCAAAAAAAACAAACAATCAATCAATAAATCAAAGGGAAAGAATTCTCAGTTATTAAGTTACACGAATATCTACATTTTGATGGTAATTTTGATCATTGATTGACTTCAATTGATGTTACTATTGAAAATCAGATGATTTGTTCAAGTATTGAACATCACAGCATTGTTGTTTTATGATTCTAAAGGCAATCAAGTCTGAAGGAGAGTGTTTAACTATTGAACTGCCCTGTAACAGCCAAGAGTTAGAAGAGTCTAATCTTCCTCTGAAAATGCTCTCACATGGAAGTCGTACCAACTGCCTTCTCGTGGAGATGTTCTTTACGAAACTGAATGGACGAAAAGTGAGCGTCCAATGCTTTACAGGGGTCAGTGGATATGGAGGATCTACCTAGAGGAGTTGGAAAACCCTAATTTCAAACCAATAATGCACATGAGCTCCAATATCCTGACGGAATAAATGGTGTATAAACTTATTTTTGACCTTCTGTTACTATGGGACTGCATCTCTCCAGGTTGCTCCACCGCCTTGTGGAATATACCGCTAGGTGAAAGGCTTTAGGAGTAGTCCGTTAAGAAAACCACCTGCTTCGGTTTGAGCACCCGGGCAATATCAGAGCCCACACACAAATCAAGTGACTTGTATGGTGCATATATATTCGGTGCCCCTTTTAATCAATATTTATGTGTTCAAATAAATGTAATAAATAACCGAAAAGCTTCAGGGGATTGATGTTTCTTATGAGATTTAAAACCGGGTTATCTAGTACTAGAGGCGTTGCCAATGAACTATTCATGGAACAACTAACCTCCTAAGTCAATTAGGTTTTTCCCAACTAACTCTATGTATCTAACATCAAAACATTTTAGATACAATGTTGAGTTACCTAATCTAGTTGTAACGCGATCACCAAAATTAGGTCAACACTGAATGAAAAGACGTTTATGATGTCGGTTAATCAATGTTTTGATTCGTTTTAGCTCTAGGTTCATCAATACTACATCATCACATCCATATCTTATATTTAGAACCACACGCAGGAGCTTCAGATCATGGGTGTCCATTCATCACTAAATACAGCGAATAATTCATGGTTGTGAATCATGTGCATCGAAAATAGAAAACATGATTGATACAATGGTAACAAACCAAAGATTCTTCACAGGTTTCACTCATGTATAATGAAAAAGCCTTGTAAATAAAGTTGATCTAATATAAATAAATACTTTGAAGGTAGAAATCAATAGTTGTTTAGTACAATTTCATATTCAGTAACTTTCCTAGTGATATCAATTCAATTGTTTAATCCTTATATGGATCTACAATAATGTTCATTCATCAACTATATAACTTTTTAGCCTATGAGCTAGTGCTTAACAAATTCAGTTATTATTCAAGAATTTACATTTATTTTTTAATTCCGATAACTCATTATATGGTACAATTATCTTCCAATGCTATCAGTGAATATCTATCTCACTCCTTCTGTCACAATTTTATTACTGGGACTCTAGGATTTGTTTCTAAATGATTTATCTCCACTCATTCTTTACCTTCTCTCTCTCTCTCTTTCTATGTATTATGATGAAATATGATAACCAATAACTCCACCTGAAGCCCGTTTATAGCTACTACCGTTCTCAAGTACGGATAAGGAAGGAGAAAGAAGGTTGAGCATGAGGTTAGCAACCCTATCCCATAGAAAAGTTACTCAAGTAGAACAAAACAAACACTAACCAGAATATAATCACTAATATAAATAAGATTTAAATTTGAAACTTACAAACTATAAATCAATACAGACTCTAGGAGTTGTCTCTTAATGAATAATCTCTACTCATTGTTTATCTTCTCTCTCTCCCTCTCTTTCTGTGCTATCATTTAACATCTATCTCTCTCCACTCATTCTTTATCTTCTCTTTCTCCCTTTCTGCGCTATCATTGAATATCTCTCTCTCCACTCATTCTTTATCTTCTCTCTCCCTCTCTTTCTGTGCTATCATTGAATATCTATTTCACTCCGCTTGTCACAATTTTATTACTGAGACTCTAGGAATTGTCTTTTGGTGAATTATCTCCACTCATACTTTACCTTCTCCCTCTCTCTTTCTATGTATTATGATGAAATATGATAAACAATAACTCCATATGAAGCCCCTTCGTAGCTACTACCGGTCTCAAGTCCGGAGAAAGGAAGAAGCGGAGGAGGAGGAGGAAGAAGAAGAGAACGGTTTGGCATGCATGAGATTAGTGACCTCAATTCAAGTAAAACAAAATAAACACTAATTCGAAATATCATCACCAAAGTAAATAAGATTTTTTTTTTTGAACATAAAACTTACACATTATAAATGAATATAGTAAAATCAGTTTGTTTTAATGTAGACCAATATAATTGATAATATTGAAATGATGTTTTATATTCATTTAATATTGGTATAAAATTTAATTGTAATTTTGATTGTACATTCATAGAATGATGTGCAATTAATTGTAATGTTAATGTAATACTAACATGATTCTGGCTAGTTGTATAGAATGCTTTTAATATTGTATTAGATTGTGATAGATTCTCTCTTGTTCTATATATTCTTAATTCATAATTAGATAATTCATCCAATTCAATGGAATCTATTGTACCCTAATAAAATAATATTGAAATAGATGATGTAATAGATAAGAATAAATAATAGGATATAATATGTACATGAACACACACACACATATATACAAAGAACACAGTGAACATCTTAAAGCATTTTATTAGTTGAAACATGATAAGTATAAGTGTATTATGATGTCAATTGATCAGTCTGTGGCTTAGAGGTGAACATTAAATGTAAAGGATCATAATATAGTAGTAGATTGTTTTAGTCAATCAGCTACAATGTAGGATCAGGCAAAGATGTGCATCGGTTTAAGTTGCTATACTTCATTAATACAATAAGATAAACATCAAGTTCATAGGAGCAGTTAATTCAATAGCACTAGGTCTCAATATACACAAAGAGAAAAGCAAGATTCTTCGATACAATACAATATGCAACAATCGAATCACAATTGACGGAGAAGATAAGAAAGATGTAAAAACCTTTATTTATCTGGGCAGGATCGTTGATGAACACGGTGGATCTGATGCAGATGTGAAGGTGCGGATCGGCAAAGCAAGAGCAGATATTTACAACTGAAGAACATCTGAAACTCAAAACAATTGGCAACCAACATCAAAGTCAGTATCTTCAATACAAATGTTAAGACAGTTCTACTGTATGGAGCGGAAACCTGGAGAACTACGAAAGCCATCATCCAGAAGATACAAGTGTTTATTAACAACTGTCTACACAAAATACTTCGCATGCGTCGGCCAGACACTATCAACAACAACCTACTATGGGAGAGAACAAACTACATCCCAGCAGAAGAAGAAATCAGTAAGAAGCGCTGGAAATATATACGACACATTGAGGAAAGCACTCAACTGCGTCACAAGGCAAGCCCTCACTCGGAATCCTCAAAACCAAAAGAGAAGAGGAAGACCAAAAAACACATTACACACAAAAACGAAGACAGACACGAGAAAAGTGAACAAGAATTGGATAGAACTAGGAAGGAAGGCACAGGACAGAGTGGGTTGGAGAATGTTGGTCGGCGGCCAATGCTCTTTTGGGAGTAACATTGTTGTCCCCGGTAGCAGGTTTCTAAAAGTACGGAGCTAATAAACTAGGAACTCATAAAAAGGCTATGTCTGACCGGCCCCAGGCAGCTCCCTTTCAGATAGTGAATAATTTCCTCTCAACTTGTCAAGACTACCTTTTACCTAGTTTTCTTCTTAGTTATCCCGAGAAGAAGTGAAAACCACTCTTTTCACCTCTATCATTCACTAATCCTAAAACAGCCTTAGTGAAAAGTGTCAATTTGCTTGGCTCTTGATGAAAATCATCGTATAACCAATGAAATATTTCATGTTGTCTTCAAAATAAGTACTTAAGTAATTAGTGGTAGATTTATGATTCAAACATTAAAGTTTGAGCCAACAATTTCGTGATTCGAGTACCTATAGAGACAAGGTAACCCAAAACTGTAAATCATTTACATTAACCAACATATAATCGATCAACTGCAAAAAGTGATTGACTCTAGAGACTACTAATACTACTAATAATAATAGCAAGAATAATAATAACAGTGTTAACAATAATAGTAGTAGCAGTAGTAATAAAAATAGTAGTACAAGTAATAATAATATTAGCAGTAGTAATAATCCAACTGCGTCATAAGGCAAGGCCTCACATGGAATCCTCAAGGCCAAACGAAAAGAGGAAGACCAAAGAACACATTACGCCGAGAAATGGAGATAGACATGAGAAAAATGAACAAAAATTGGATAGAACTGGAAAGGAAGGCCCAGGACAGAGTGGTGTGGAGAACGCTGGTCGGCGACCTATGCTCGATTGGGAGTAACAGGAGTAAGTAAGTAAGTAAGTAGTATTAATAGTAGTAGTAATAATAATAATGCTAATAACAACAATAATAGTAATAATAATTTCATGAGCCAATTGAATTTAGACCACCATGGAGAATCTGGAAGCGCTGGACGTCGGCTCAGTGGTCTAGTGGTTAAGCGTCCGCGCGCGAGACTGATAGTTCCTGGGTTCGAATCTCATGAGGCGGGATCGTGAATGTGCACTGTTGAGGAGTAAACCCACAATAGGACGGAACGGCCATCCAGTGGTTCGAAGTTTTCCATGGTGGTCTAGCTTCAATTGACTACAATCTCCACAAAAACCCCTTCTGACAGTAATAATAGTAATAATAATTATTATTATAAGCTTACCTTAATTTTCAAATTATATGACTGTTCACAATCCCATTTAATATTCATAGAACCTTGAAAACTAGAATATTTACATGTGAAACATGGTGATAATGAGAAAGCTACAGGTTCAGTTGCTTTAATCCATTGATTTAAACATTTCATATTGGAATTATTCATTACAGTATTATCAATACCATTGATAGATGATAGAATATAATAAATGAATAAAATATGCATAGTTGATAAGTTTTTACATCTTAATTCAATTCAATACAATACAATTGATGTGAATAATGAAAACTGTTAGGAAAACTATAAAGGAATGATATAGGTTATTAGTATTAATTTAAGTAGTATAAATAATTATACAAATATGTTAACTTATTATTTATTTATTGAGATCTTGAACGGATGGATGATAGACCACCAATGTAAACCTGGAAGCACTGGACGGCTGTTTCATCCTATTGTAAGACTCCTCAGCATGCACTGTACATTCAGGATTCCGCTCGCGGAATTCAAACCCATGGCCTTCAGTCTCGCGCGCGAACATAAAAGACCATTGGGCCGGCCGACATCCAACGGTGTTGATGTCTAAACTCATGATCCCAAAACTTAATAATCTCCACAACCCCATACTGATATTTACCATTTAATCACTAGTGACTGGATTCGTGAGGGAATTCTCAGATTTCTAGTGAGAAGCTGTAACCAGTGAAGCTAATCGGTGTCGGGTAGAGACAATTATCTACTTCTGTACAATGGAAGATGATCGTGCGATTTCGTGGATTGGTTGATGTTAAACATTAACACCGTTTGATGTCGGCCGGCTGAGTGGTCTAGAGGTTAAGTGTTCGCGTTTGAGACCTAAGGCCCTAGATCCGAATTCCATGAGCGGGATCGTGGATGCGCATTGCCGAGGAGTCCCGCAATGGGACGAAACGGCCGTCCACTGCGATAGGGTTTTCAATGGTGGTCTATTATCAATCGGTTGAAGATCTTAATCAACAACTTAATAATCTTCACAACCCTATACTGATATTTTATTATTTATTGAAAAACAATTCACAATTTTTCAATACATAACAATAATATGGAACTCGAACCTCAACACGCTCTAGTCGATCATTTAGTATGATATGATGAAAATTCACAAATTATATCTTTCTGATAGGCTAGTGTAATAAAGACATATCACATGCCTATTTGTATACATTAACTGTATGTCAAACATTAGGTGAGATCTTATGAATGAATTAGGTTATGTAAGAAGAAGTCTAATACATATCAGTAATTTATGTACCTATTTATTCAGTTAGTCACTTACAGCTCCATAACCATTTTTCCGTTTTCTCACTCATATATCTTGTTGAACCAGTGTATGGAAAGAATATATATATATTTCAATTTGATGTCAATGACAACCAAAACACTTCTTAATGGCAATTTGAAGAATTCATTTCAACTACAAATATCAGTTCCTACTTACTTACGCCTGTTACTCCCAATTGAGTAGAACAGGCCGCCGACCAACATTCTCCAACCCACTCTGTCCTGGGCCTTCTTTTCAAGTTCTATCCAACTTTTGTTCATTTTTCTCGTGTCTATCTCCATTTCTCGAAGTAGTGTGTTTTTTGGTCTTCCTCTTCTCCTTTGGCCTTGAGGATTCCAAGTGAGGGCTTGCATTGTGACGCAGTTGAGTGCTTTCCTCAATGTGTCGTATATATTTCCAGCGCTTCTTACTGATTTCTTCTTCCGCTGGGATGTAGTTTGTTCTCTCCCATAGTAGGTTGTTGTTGATAGTGTCTGGCCGACGCATGCGAAGTATTTTACGTAGACAGTTGTTAATAAACACTTGTATCTTCTGGATGATGGCTTTCCTAGTTCTCCAGGTTTCCGCTCCATACAGAAGAACTGTCTTAACATTTGTATTGAAGATACTGACTTTGATGTTGGTTGCCAATTGTTTTGAGTTTCAGATGTTCTTCAGTTGTAAATATCTGCTCTTGCTTTGCCGATCCGCACCTTCACATCTGCATCAGATCCACCGTGTTCATCAACGATCCTGCCCAGATAAATAAAGGTTTTTACATCTTCCTAATCTTCTCCGTCAATTGTGATTCGATTGTTGCATATTGTGTTGTATCGAAGAATCTTGCTTTTCTCTTTGTGTATATTGAGACCTTCTGCTGCTGAGGCTGTTGCTACACTGGTCGTCTCTTGCATTTGTTGTTGCGTTTGCAATGGAAGTGCCAGATCATCTGTGAAGTCTAGCTCGTCCAAGTGCATCCAAGATATCCACTGTATCCTGTGCTTTTCTTCAGATGTTGACGTCTTCATGATCTAATCGATCACCAGGAGAAATGGAAAGGGTGAGAATAAGTAACCTTGCCTGGCAACGTTCTACAATTATCAGTTCAGGTGATGTTTATTGTTTGTTTATATTAATCTGTCAATTTCTTAAGCAATACAAGTATCATGGATAACAGTGAATAAAGTAATTACCTTAATTGAGAAATATGAACAAATGGATTTCAATTGTGCAACCTCCCCTTACAATAATTTACCCACAATTATAATTGTACTATGAATACTGTAGTGAAAATTTAATGCTGTGACTAGAATTTATGGATGGCTTTTGAACAACTCTAGATTAACCTTGAGAGTGACCACTTAATAACCAGGACTAAATGAAGGTTATAAACCTGTGTAAGGAATTATAATTATAATTTACAGTTGATGATCAAGGTTTTCATGACGAACTGACATCAGTTATAATGACAAAACTCTATTTATCCAAATGGCTAAGTGATCTTCGCGCCAAAATCCAAGAGCTGTTATCTTATACGTGATTAGTTCGTCCATAAATTATAGTCCAACCACCATCTTACCTCAACATAGTGCACGCAATGTCGAGTTACCTGGACTGGTGGTTAATAGGATTCGATCTTCACTAAGAAGGACTTGATACACATGACATTGATCACCACCCAGCGATCAATCAACTGTGAATCCATCTCAGTCCTGCGGCAGGTCAGTTGCGGCCCGAATAGCCTAGTGATAACGTCTCTAACTGTGCAGCTAGGTGACACGGAATCGAATCCATCAAGGAGTATCAGTTTCCTGAAGATTACAAGTACACCTTACTGACGAGTACCAAGTAACACGAAACCTAGATCCAGGGTTTTCTGTTGACTACCTTCAACCACCATCTTATCTCAACATAGTGCACACAATGTTGATTCACCTTGACTGATGGCCATATTCCAACTTGGTTGATAACATTCAATCTGCACTAAGAAGGACTTGACATATATGACATTGATCACCATCCAGTGTTCAATCAATTATAAATTATAGTCTCGCCAATGTTTACTAAATCTCGTTTATTTTTTTAATAAGTATTAAACATTGATATTATTTCACTGATGAATTAAATCTTATTTAATGTTTATTTGTACTTGAATAGTTGTTATGGATATGATATATGATCACATCAAAACCGAATGAAGTTGGAATAATGAAAAGAAAAAATCAATAATTTACACCATGCTCCAATCTATCACACTTGATCAATAGTATTTACATTATAGATAGAAACAATTTATTCATAGTGATTTATCAATATAGAGGGTTTGGTCTGATCACTTACATATAGTAGAAGTTACATACAGATTCACGTTAACAATACAAAACTATGATAAATTTTTTCAAACATTTATCTTTATCTTGAATAGATTAAGTTTGGCAAAGAATTCTGTTTACATGCTTCACAATTGATGAACATAGTTTTCCACCTTCCATATTGATTGGATCATTGGATACTAATTCGTTTTGAAGCCATTCAGGTACATGGATGGGGGAATGCTTAAATTTCCATAGTTTCTGTTGATTGCAATACAAGTGAGGTATGACTAAGTGTTTCTTTAATAGGATTCAAAGAATTCGCACTAATGAAATGGTTGAAAAAGATGAAAAGTTGATGACTGACAAATTAATATCAGTTTGTTATCCACTAACGCTATCAGCAACAACCTACTATGGAAGAGAACAAACCACATCGCAGCGGAGGAAGACATCAGGAAGAAGTGCTGGATATTGGTAGTACACACGTTGAGGAAAGCACTCAACTGTGTGTGTCACAAGGTAAGCCCTCCCATGGAATCCTCAATGCCGAAGCAAAAGAGGAAGACTAAAGAACACATTACGCCGGGAAATGGGGATGGACATGAGAAAAATGAACAACAATTGGATAGAACTAGAAAAGAAGGCCAAGGATAGAGTGGGTTGAAGAATGCTAGTCGGTGGCCTATGCTCCATTAGGAGTAACAGACGTAAGTAAGTAAGCTAATGAACTCACATGAGCTTCCGATTTCGGTTCATGCTTCTAAGCGTTAGAATTACTGAATAAGTATTCAATGCTGCAATGACAATGTGAAGGAATTAAAAAATGTAGTACAACAAACATTTGATGTTACTTCTAATGACTGCTTCCTTTCATATGCGTCAAAAATCTATTATTTATTAATTTTCTTTAAAGCAATAATAAGCTATTAAAATGTTGAGTATTATTGTTTAGTCGAAGTGTTTAGACGATTGAGAAGCTCTATACTGTGACGAAACACCAGTTCAATATTCTTTTGGTTTCCAGTGGTATCTTCAGAACGAATAGTCTGTGTTAAATACAATTTATAAATCAAACCATTGCAAGCTAACTGTTAGGATTAATCACTAAATTTATTCGTATCAGAAGGGATTTTGTGGAGATTTTAATAATTTTAATAGTTGAATTCGCGAGTCAATGTAAGCTAGATTACCAATGTGAACCTAGAAGAAGTGGATGATTGTTTCGTTCTAGAATGGGACTCTTCTGTGCGAATCTACGATCCTACAAACGCTATTCGAATCCAAGACCTTCAGCTAAGCGCGAGGACGCTTAACCTTTACACCACTGAGCCGGTCGGCATCCAACTGTGTTAATGTATAACTTCAACTAATCCACAAAATTGAATGACACACCTATCATTGTCTTCAATGAGCTACTATCTCATATAACAGACCCAATTGAACTTCACTTGTCACTACTTGTCACTAGAACTCCAGGATATACCTCTTGAATTCAGTCATATTAATTTTATACAAGTAATCTGACTTCACTAAAAAAAACCGGTTTTCTTCTTTCAAATTCCCAAATTCTTTGATGGTCTATATGGTATCCATCATTAACTGATTTAATTAAATAAATATTATTATTCATATATAAATAAAATGTACACACAATAATCAGATAAATTATGCATTCAAATAATAATATCATTCAACATATATATATTCATATTTAAAGCGTCAACAAAACTATGTATCTTCTCAATAAAGCGTTTTCAATTAAACTATTTTTCTAAACTTACAATTACAAGTAACATGGAAAGGCAAGCGATGGATAGAGAGAGAGAGCGCGCGCCCAGAGGTGCAGACGAGGGATAGAGAAAAAAGGACGCATGTAGAAGGGTAGGCGAAGGATAACGAACGAGAGATAGTAATGCGCAAGAGCAGCAGATCCACAATTGAAGAACATTTGAAACTCAAAACATATGTCAACCAACACCAAGGTCAGAAGTTTCAATACAAATGTCAAGACAGTTCTACTGTATGCGGCGGAAACTTGGGGAACTACAAAAGCCATCATCCAGAAGATACAAGCGTTTATTAATAATTGTTTACGCAAAATATTTCGTATCCGTTGACCAGACACTATTAGCAACAACCTACTGTGGGAGAAAACCAACCAGATACCAGCGGAGGAAGAAATCAGGAAGAAGTGCTGGAAGTGAATAGGAGACACACTGAACAAACAGCAAAATGTGTCACAAGGCAAGCCCTCACATGGAATCCTCAAGGCCAAAGGAGGAGAGGAAGACCAAAGAACATATTACGCCAAGACGTAGAGACAGACATGAGACAAACGAACAACAATTGAATAGAACTGGAAAGGAAGGCTTAGGACAGAGTGGTTTGGAGAATGTTGGTCGGCAACTTATGCTCGATTGGGAGTAACAAGCGTAAATAAGTAAGGTTAATTTGTGCAAAAGTCAGCTAACGCCGAAACCTCTCATTTATTCGGTTGCAAGGAAAAAGTTTATATCGAGGTGAATCTAATAGTATAGTTTTAAGACAGAGATTGAAAACAGCCATCGAGAAAACCTATTATGTTGCTAAATTGATTGTGATTGAAAAGTCTAAGCCCATGATTCCAAATAAACCTAGACAATGTACAAACGATTACGTCACATTGTATTGTATTTACTAATTTATATGTTTGTGTGGACACATATACATAGGAAGGAGTAATCGAACAATGTAATCAAAGGTCATTAAACATGTGCCTATATGGCTTCAAAACCAATTCTACTTATTATATTCCATAACCTTTGTTAATCTATTTTTACATGCCTTATTTCAAGTTTGTTCTTTACTACGCAATGATTCGAATACTTATTACGTAATTTTATTTCAATGTATACTTTTCCAATTCTTCGACGTACTTCTTATTACAAGACATTGACACACACCTTTATTATTTTTACTATACTTGTCATCACTGAATAAGTTTGTACCTCTTACTTATGATATGTATCTATACAATCTTATTGTGATAGTTGAATTCACGAGTCAATCTATGCTAGACCACTGCTGAAAACCTAAAAGCAGTGGATGGTCGTTTCGTCCAGGTATGGTACTCCTCAGCAGTGTGCATCCACGATCCCGCCCACGGAATCCAATACTAGGACGAAACAGCTGTCATGTGCTATCAAGTTTTTAATGGTGATTTAGCTTAGATTAACTCGTGAATTCAACTGCTAAAGTACTACAATCTCCACAAATCCTCATACTGCTAATTATTTATTTTGTTGTAAAGCTGCTCAGTCCAAAAGTAGTATGTTACCCATAAGTTAAAATCTTAATCATGAGAACTATAGCATAAAACAAACACGTTTTCTGTAATTTAGCTAACATAATTTTGTGATAACAGGAGTGAAGTATAAGGCGTAGGGAAGAATCAAAAACCGACGACAGTTTTAAATGTGAATATCTAGATTATGAATAAGCGGAAAAATCCAAATGTTTAGAGTTCAATCCAGCATATATTAAAATATACAAAAGTTAAATTCATTTCAAACCAGTGTCGAGTCGGGAATAAATGTTCGTTTGATTAAGTTAATGTACTACATCTGCTCTACTCTGACCGACTTTAAGACTTGTCAGTCGATATTGCCAACCATTGGCTACAAGTAATCCACGAGCTTCAAGCAGGAAGTTTGAATATGTAAAGACATGACTAAGACCAGAAGTTAATGCTTTCATAGATTGACATCGTGCTCTAATTCATCTTTTCTAAACGAGTTCTATGTCAAACAGTAGCGTAATTCGGAGTACACAAACATTACTTCATGTATAAATGTTTCAATATTTTATGTTTTGGATAATACAATATTTCCTCGTCCTATTCAGTATCTATTAGAAAAAAATCACTTGATGATGTTAAGATAATTTCAAAAGTCACTTAATGAATAGATAATTGTGATTTTTATAATATTGATAGTTGAGATCATGAGTCAATTGAAGCCAGACCACCATGAGAAACATGAAAGCATTGGACGGCCGCTTCGTTTTAGTACGGCACTCAGTGGTCTACTGGTTGAGGGCTCGCACGCGAGACTAATAGGTCCTGGGTTTGAATCTCGTGAGGTAGGATCGTGAATGTGCAATGCTGAGGAGTCCCACAATAGAACGAAACGCCCTGTCAGTGCTTCTAGTTTTCCCATGGTGATCTGACTTCATTTGACTCATGATCTCAACTATTAAAATTACTATAGTATCCAAAAAGCCCCTTCTGATATTTTTGTAATAAACAAGATTTTCTATGCTAACGGTGTTCTCTTTTCGCAAGCCGGTCAATTTGTAGCCGTAACAGTATGTTTTGGATAAATTCAGGTATTTTTTTTGGGGATACACCACATTCAGCACTGTAACTCTTTCCAATAACTCGTGGTGGACAACTGATAGGTGACTAAAGTAACCAACTTTTAACACAAGTACAAAATCTAATTTTATTAGAACTAATAATCATGAACAAAAAGTTTAATCCCAAGGCTGGTTACAGATTCTTACTAGAACTCTGAGAATTCCCTTACGAAGCTAGTCACTAGTAGAGCATAAGGTAAATATCAGTATAAGGGTTGTGAAGATTCTTAAGTTTTTGACTAAGATCATAAGGAATCCTACAATAGGACGAAACGGCCGTCCAATGCTTCAATGGCGGTCTAACATCAATCAGTTCATGATTTCAATCAAAAACTTAATAACCTCCACAATCTCATACTTATAGCTTTCAGAAAGACTATAATTTATGGACGAACTAATGAAATTAACGATAATAAGTCTAGGGTTTCGGCACAATATTCATTCATCCATATAGTTAAATAGCATCTTAGCATTATAGTTGATTTGAATTCGTGATGAAAATCCTAATTCTAATTTTTAACTTCAACTTCTAGCTGTAAAACTTAGCCTTAATTCTTCATAATAATTTACAATTCTCTTTTGACCCTCGTAATAAATGCATTTTCTCAAGATCAATCTATCGCCCCTCGAAGGTCGTCCATGGAATGGAAGACCACAAAGTTTCGTAGTAATTAAAATACATTTAGATCACTTAGTTAAAGCGCAGTAATTTAATTTTCCATGTTTCATCCATTCAAAATTCACAGTAGATGTCTTATAAGAAAGATAATAAAGAAGTTAAATAACTTCTGAAATGATTGATTTCACAGTTTACGACCTCATATTAGAAATTAGAAAAATATCGGACAAAAATCTAAATTATCATTTTGAAAACATGAATATTATTTAATCAGGGGACTTAGAGAAATTCTGTTTAACTTGAAGAGGGTTTTCAGTTTAAGCCGAAACTAGATAAATAATCATAGTTTACAATCGATTGATCACTGGGTGGTGATCAATGCCATGTATGTCAAGTCCTTCTTAATGCAGATCGAATGCCATCAACCAAGTTGTAATGTAGCCACCAGTCTAGGTGAATCTATATTGCGTGCACTATGTTGTGATAAGATGGTGGTTGGAGCTAGTCAACAAGAAACCCTGGATCTAGGTTTCATGTCACTTGGTACTCGTCAGTAAGGTGTACCTGTAATCTTGAAGGAACTGATGCTCTCTGACGGATTCGATTCCGTGTCACCTAGCTGCAAAGTTAGAGTAAATTGACTTCCACTGTCTTATGCTGTTCCACGAGGAGTAACAGATGCAAGTCATATATTCAAAGACAGAATAGTCTTGATTGTCAAAGAAAAACAAAACTAAACTAATTAAACTTCAAATCTTTATAATGAAGTTTTATTCACTGATAGAAGTTTATTTTTTGTGTTGATAATGTCATTCAGAAGAATAATGAAAGCTCTACGATTAAAACATCCAGTTCAAAGAATAAAACTTCATCAAAATCAATCACCTGAGCTACTTAATCTTCATCATCTCAAAAACTTCAAATCATAGAATAGGGTATTATTCTTATTATTATATTCTATTTCTAGGCGGCCTGCTTGAATATCTGGGCTACCTGTTCCTGCCATCTGGATATTTCAACAAGTTATCTGTTTCTTTGACACATCATTATGCCTATTAGACTCATAACCTATTCAGGTGCGTTTGTGAAAAGTTTAAGACATTTCGCTGTACACGTTACAAAAGAGCTCAATCAGAGACATCATAGTTACTAGCAATATGCATTGAAAAAAGATATACATTTATCAGATGTCGATTCCTGAACTGCTAAAATCTAACTGGCAACCATTCAATATTTATCGCAAGGAACTGATCAAGAAATAAGAAAGGAAAACTTGTTGAAATCCTTTGTGCTGAGAATTCTATATTGTACCAAAAATATAATATTGAATATTATTTTTTTATTTAAACATATAAATATTGGTACAAGGGAGCACCAAATATACAAGCGCCACACTTTTGTGTGTAGGCTGTGATAATGCCCGGATGCCCAGACCGAAGCAGGTGGTTTACTTAGGGGGCCACACCCCGAGCCTTTGACCTGAAGATCTGATCCACAAGGCAGTGGAGCATCGTAAGGAGATGCAATCCCTTGTTGGCCAATTACAAACGATTGGTTCATACGCCATTTGTTCCTTCAGGATACTGGAGCCAGCCCATGTGCACCATTGATTTGGGATCCAGTTAAAGCGCCGGACATTCGCTTTTCGTCCTCTCACTTTCGTAAACGACACCCCCGCCACGAGGAGGCAGTGAGTAGGAATTCCCTTATTTATTTTTATTTTTTTTTATTTTTAACACATAGGCACTTACACAAGGAGGCAACAAATACATATGCGCCACACAAGTCTCAATTGATTTGTGTGAGGGCTGTGATACTGCTCGGGTGCCCAAACCGAAGCAGGTAGTTTTCTTAGGGGGCCACACCCCGAGCCTTCGAACTGAACGTCTGACCCACAAGGCAGTGGAGCATCGTAAGGAGATGCAGTCCCATGGTAGCCGGTGACCAACGATTGGTTCATACGCCATTTGTTCCTTCAGGATACTGGAGCCAGCCCATGTGCACCATTGATTTGGGATCCGGTTAAAGCACCGGACATGCGCTTTTCGTCCTCTCACTTTCGTAAACGACACCCCCGCCACGAGGAGGCAGTGAGTAGGAATTCCCTAGCAGAGGTTATATACGCGTGGCTATGTGAAAGCATTTCGAGAAGGTGAGCTGACTCTCCCCACTCTCGACCATACCAGAGCATTTGGGGGCCCCAAATATTGAATAAAACAACTAATAATAATAAATCTTAATGACTTACTTGATTTGAATGATTTATGATTGTCCAAATATGTACATTATTTGTTTTATAATTAGATATTGCCAAAATTATGCAACATGATGTTTACACATATTCATACAGTTATTATAATGAAATGGAAAAATCAATAACACATTAATTCACTTGTACTAGTAACAGCGAAAAAATGTGGCGTCACTCTCTCTAAATATATGTGTATATATAAATTCACATCCTGTGACCTTGACAAATAGACCAATCATCTAGCGAATTACAAATAGTGGTCACCATCATATTAATGATGAGTCAATCAGATAAACTAATATAATGATATAAACTATAACTAATAAACTACTAAGTTACTAATGGACAAAATTGAAACTTGAAATGATTACAGAAAAAAAAAAAAAAACTCCAGGAATTGTTTTTTTGTTTATAAATAAGAAATAGATAGTAGTTAGTAATAGAATCTAGAATGTAAATTGTATTCTATTTACAACTTATTAGGACATAGTAGTTTAGTGGATAATGTGATGACACATTTGAAGCGAATAGTATTTGGTTCCAGTTCCAGAGTGAACATCAACTCTAAGATGTAGGTATATCCAGTTGATGAGTCTCAAATAAAACAAAACTCATATTCTGAATTTCACTGTTAGACACTATTTATCTTTGTTTATACTACTTATGAATGAAGACAATATCGAGGTCATACAAACAGTATGTACATATGCCAATAATAGACTGACTAATTACAATCATAAATATTACACGAAAGATTCAAGTAAACAATACCGAGTGTTTTGTTTATAGTTATTTCTCAATAAATTGTTCTAAATATAATATATATATATATATATATATATATATATATATATATATATATGGACTATATCCATAAACTTCATTCTGATTTTGGACCTACATTCTGGTTTCAATATATACACTCGAATATCAATGTACCACTTTATTCGAGATAATTAAGTACATTTGAAATCTTTTAAGACGATAGTTCTATGATGGTATAGTAAAATTTGAGTATAATTTCTCATGACGAGTAGATAGATAGTCTGACAGGTACTAGATGAGTAATATATATATTCTCTTACTCTTATTATTACTATGACAGATTGTTGTCAGCTTATCATATGGAAATATATTTACATTTTAATCAGGCTAACCATATGTGCTTGATCTGAGTTGTATTGAAGTCCTGTAGAATAGAGTGAATCCAGTGTAAAGATTTGTCTAAGTCAAATTAGAGTCCCATTCGTGTAGAAGGAGAAAATCTGAGCATTATAAAAAAAAAGCCAACGCAATAGGGCAACAGTTAGATTCTGATTTAACGATCAAGTATGCCATAGTAACATAATTTATATCCGAGATGTCATGCCCAGAGAAAAAAAGAGATTATACAGATGGTTTGTAAATCTGTATATAATTTCATATTGAATCCTAGTTACTAAGTATTGAAAATAATGAATTCCATCCACAGAAAAAAAAACAGATATAATGTACATGATTATTTTAGTTGCAGTGGTGAATTATCAAAAAAAAAAAATTAAAAGGAATGTGATTACTTAGATTGATAACGCCAATCAATCGATAAATGATATACTTTCCCGTTTAAATTAACTTGGCATTATTTGTCGGATAAGCAGCGGTACTCTTCACTTATAGGCCTTATTTTGAAATACCATAGATAACCAAGGGGTGCGAACTATTCCATTCTAATGTGAGACTGGTCAATAACAGATATCGAGAACCACAAGGGTGATCCAGACAAAAATCTCAAAACTTTCGTTAAGCTTATAAACACTATACCACCAAGTCGGCAATCGAGCTTATTCATTTTCAAACAGAGAGAGTCCGTTCTCCCTCTCGAAATGCTCTCGCATGGCCACGCGTATATAGCCTCCACCAGGGAAGTCCTACTCACTGCCTTCTCGCACTGCGGGTGTTGTTTACGAAAATGGGAGGACGAAAAGTGAATGTCCGGCGCTATAACCGGATCCCAAACCAATGGTGCACATGGGTTGGCTCCAGTATCCTGAAGGAACAAATGGCGTATGAACCAATCGTTGGTCACCGGCTAACATGGGACTGCATCTCGTCACGATGCCCCACTGCCTTGTGGATCAGATCTTCAGGTCGAACGCTCAGGGTGTAGCCCCCTAAGAAAACCACCTGGTTCGGTTTGGACACTCGGGCAGTATCACAGCCCTCACGCAAATGAATTGAGATTCGTGTGGCGCATATGTATTTGGTGCCTCTTTGTACCAATACCTATGTGTTAAAATAAAATAGATAAATAAATATTCAGACGTCTGACAAATTTCCAGTAATTCATGACTAACTGAAGTCAAAAATGACTTGACAATGATGTGTGTTAATGGATTTTAAGATATATTTGTTAGTTAAACTTAAAGAAGAGTTGTACAAGATCATAGATCGATTGAAGTTAGTCATTAACATTGTTAGATACCAATTCAGTGGTCTAAAGCTGAAGTGTTGGTGCATAAAACTGTAGGTCTTGAGTTCACGTCCTACATGCCGGGTCGTGGATACACACTACTGAAGAGTCTCATACTAGGACGGAACTTCAGTCCAGTGCTTCTAGTTTTCTTTGTTTTTTTTCAATGATAGTAGTCTAGCCTAAATCGATTCATTCATTCAATTGTTCATAAAATACAGAAAACATGATAAGCCCAAATAAATATATTTATTTACTTATTAGTTATAAAATTTAATAAAATATAGGGTACACTAAAAAGAAGATTGGTATATAAAAACTAGCCTTGGGTAAAAGCACAAATAATATAACATTAATAAAAAGGTTATATATATTTATGTAAAGGATTCAAAACGGAGATTCATTACTTCATACATGTGTGATGAATTAGGTGCACAAATTGTATTGATATTGATAAATGCTGTCTATAGTACTGATTTAACAGTTTTGTGAGCGGATTTCAAGAGCCTAATATAAAATGCAAAGAACAATAGTAATAATAATAACAATGATAGTAATCTACAGTTAATGAGAAAATATATTAAATTATTAATCAGTCAATCAGTCAGTAACAACGTAGAACTTCGTAAATATGTATATCAGTTCGAGTTGTCATATCATATTAGTACAGAGATGCAGTTGTTGATTCAAATCTTGTAGTGGTAGAGGTAGTAAAAGTATAAGCAGTAATCAGAAAGATAAGGGTGATCAACTTTATTGAAACAACCATTTAAAAAAGTTCGAAGTCTATGAAGATGGTTACTAGTTTTTATTTGCGCAATAATGATTCTTTTTGAGATGTGTAAAAAATGGAACTGTGTCAAGGATGATTTTGACAACCGAAGATCATGACTACAGAGTTCAAGGGTCGATTGCTTGAGACTAGTCACAAAAACAATTTGGGTCCAGGTGATAAGTATTTGCATACGTAAGGTGCCATGGTTTAAAAATGTTTACAACAGCACACATGAAGTCATTCTCCATCTTCTGCTAGATTTTAAGTTTCCCTATTCCGTTAAATATGCTATTTCATTTTATTTTTTCAAGGAATACTCTTGATAATCATTATTTATCATTACTATTGTGAATAATGTTAGTTCAATTCCTTTCCTATTCTCGTCGTGTTAAATTGTTTATTTAAACACATAAACATTGATACAATGATGCGCCAGTCATTCAACTTGTGTGAAGGCTGGGGTACTGCTCGGGTGCCAAAACCGAAGAAGGTAGTTTTCATAGGGCATTACTCCTCAAGCCTTTCACCCAGAGGGTTAATCCAAAAGGCAGTAGAGCAACGTTAGGAGATGCAGACCCATTGTAGCCGGTGACCAACAACAGGTTCATACGCCATTTGTCCCCCTTAGGATCCAGGAGCCCATGTGCATCACTGGTTTGGAATTAGGGTTTTTCAACTCCACTAGGTGGTTCCTCCATACCCACCAAACTGGTCAAAGCGACAGACATTCCCATTTCATCCTCTCAAATTTGTAAACAACACTCCCGTTGCGAAAGGGCAGTCAGCAGGACTTCCCTGGCAGCGACTGTATAAGCGTGGTTATGTGAGAACATTTCAAGAGGGAGAGCGGTCTCTCCTCACTCTCGGCCGTTTAAGGGCATTTAGGGACTAACCAAAAATTAGGAAGTAATATTTTTACAGGTAATTCATCTTATTATAGTGGTGGATATTCGTGATTTGAGATTGAATATATAAAGTACAGGCCTTAGAGTCTAACAAGTTGTACATGTGACATTTTTGCTTTAAGCAGCAAAATGTAGATCACCTATTGATAATATCATCTAAAACGATAGTCTTCGCAAATTAAGCTATACAATTCAAAGAACAAAACTTCATTACTGAGATGTAGACGCATTCAGGTGACGAGTCCTAGACATTCTTGGATCCGTCTGAAAGCCAGGACTACATACCTATATTTTTAATTACACAGTATACTATGAAAGAGTAACTACGTATGTGCAAAGAATAACAATAAACACGTAAAAAATATACCTTGATGTACAAATACTGTTGCGTTTATTTGACATTAAATCCAAATTTGAATTTGGTGAACAGTTGATTGGTGAATGCAATAAATCTACTGTTCTATGAGACAGAGATGGGGTTTTATTGCAACTACATGAAGGTGAACAAGTTAAATTATTTGATATACAACTAACACCATTACAACCACCTTCAAGTAATGGTTCATTACTTAAATTTACATTTTCCAAACAACGTTGAATATGCATAACATTTGTATCTTCATTCGTACAGTGATGTTGTTCATCAGTTACAGTAGAAATAGGATAATGATTTTGTATGTAATGATTTATATGTGATTGAAGACTTTCATCAGTATTTGAATCAAGATGTTTTAAAACATTATGCAATTGTACATCAATTGAAGCTAATGATACTGCTAGATCACGTGAAACTGAAGTACTATCATGTAAATGATGAGATGATATATGTGGATTATTTGAATTTCTAAGATAATTACATGAAATTGGAGAACGAGGTACTGATACTGAACGTTTTATGCGTGAAACATTAGGATTTTGATGATAATGATGACAATAAGATAAACGAGAATGTAATCTATTATTAACAGATTCATTTAAATCAGTAATACATGTAGTGATAATTGAATCCTGAGGTATTAATGGAAGAACATTTGCATCGTTTTCATTCATCACATTTGTAAACATTGATGAATTTCTTTTCTCTTGGATATTATTAGTATTAACATTTTGTTTGTATGTTTTAGAAATTGGTAAAACATTAGAAGATGGTTGTTCTGTATTAGTTTGTTCTTGTAGTGCTGATAAACTGGCATCTAAATTGTCTAAACGTCGTTTGTAAGTTTTATAAAGTAACTAGGAAGTAATAAGAGTAAAAGATAAACTTCGATCAAATATACACAAAGAATCAAACGTAAATAATAACATGAATAAAAAAAGGTAATATAAAGAAAGATCACATATTGTAAGTCTTCGTTCATACATTTTTATCAGTTATAGTTTAGACTAGGTACCGATTTTAGTTAAAAAAATGAAAACCAGGAAACACTGTACAAATGTATCATTCTAGTATGGAACTCTATAGCAGTGTGTCAATCTATTATACTAACAGACATCCAAACACAGAAATATCAGGCCTTACAGCGATTGCAGTCAATGGTATACATATTTAGCTTGAATCGATTCACCATATTGTGTAATCATCTTCGATTGGATGGTGGTTCAGTGATCAAGAGATTAAACACGACGCAGGACCCTGATTTGATCTTTAATGGGGGGGGTGGATATGCACTGCTGAGGAGTGCCATACTAGGATAAAAAAAACTGTCCATTACTATCTGATTATCAATGATTGTTTAACTAGAACCAGTAAGAGTTTTGAACTTTAAAATTTGGCTATCACCACAACCTCCCTTTAAGAATTAGAAAATATAATCTTTGACAAAGGTGAACTTGCTATTTAAAAATAAATTAAGCGAATACGAAATATAAAAATGTGGTTATTTATCAGTATAGAGGCTTGTGGAGATAACCAAATTTTATTGATATCACGAACCAACCTGAATTAGACACCCACCTACACTAGAAAGCACTGAACAGCTATATTATTCTAGCATAGGACTCTCCAAGATTATGCATCCACAACTATGCCACTGAGGAACATTTAACCTCGAAGTAAACACTACTACAGAGACATACACTGGGAAGAAACAGCCGTCCACTGTTTCTTGTAAATATCTACTTAGGTTACTTGTCGAATTTTCGTAAACACTAGTTTTGTGAATTGTGTGTATTTTCGAAACATTGATCATAAGTTCCCTTCACTCTTCATCAGGTTGTGAAACAAAAACATACCTAGTGACGACCGACTATAGTTGTACTTATTGATCTTAAAGCAGCATTCGATAGGCTTCATGTCAGCACCTATCATTAAAAGATGTATCAAAAGAAGTATGACAGCTTCGTACAAGCTCTATACACGAAGAATACTGATCAAGTAAAAGCTAATGGAGAACTGTTCCCATTTTTCCATTAGTCATAGACATTTTTTAAAAGACACAGTCTTTTGACCGTATTGAGCAACAATGATAGCTTGTTTGACAGACGATTCTCTCCCCATAAATTAAAAATATTGCTTCAGTACTAGCTTGCCTCAACGCCGGAATCAATGATAGAAAGTGAAGAAGTTGAGTGCAATGACCGCTTCATTTATCTTCAGTTCAAGTGGGTTGATATCTGAGGAAATCTCGACATGAATTTAGAAAGTTTGATTGGCTTTTGTCAACTTGAGTCACTTGTTAAAAAGTGAGATATCCGTTTGTCGACCAAATGATAAGTACACTGTGCAACAGTTTGCTATGTTATACTTTATGACTATTAAATACGGCTTTTTAAAAGAAGATATTCGTACATGACTAGTACTTATTTATAGATACTTTCGAAGCATTGCTCTCGTATATTGGGACCACTAAGTGATTAATACTGAGATCGCTCAAACGCTATTATGTGAAAATGGCATATCAGCTGATGAAACAATGAATCAACAACAGAAGTGGTTAGGATATGTGCTACGTAAGTACAGCCACCAACTAGCTTGATATGTGACGTTGTCTGATGTAGGAATGGGTTGGAAGAAATTTAGAGACCACCAAAGAGAAATGTGGCACTAGTCCATGGAGTCATTGATAGTTGAACAGAGCCATGTTGGCAGGTTTAAACCAACAGCGTTGGGCTATGTCAACCAGTCCCAATGTCGACAAATAATCCACGACGTGAAATTCCCCCTGTACCAATATTTATGTGTTCAAATAAATAAATAAATAAATAAACTGGAACGACATTCGTAGAACATGTCCAAGCCACCGAAGTCGGTGTTTCAAGATGGTGACACCAATGGAATTATCGTCTCTGTGCCCGAACACACGATGCCAAACCTCTGCATTACTAACATGGTGTTGCCACTGGATGTCAGCAATTTTTCGGAGACAGCGACGATCGAACACAGAGAGTCGTCTAACATCGTCAACTCGGAGGCCAGGTTTCACAAGCATAGAGCAAAACTGCTCTCACCGTCGCGTTGTAGATCCGACCTTTTACAGCCAGACTGACATCACGAAGGCGCCAAAGATAGCCCAGATTGGCATAAGCCACTCTGGCTTTCACTATACGTGCACTGATCTCATCACTCACGCCACCACCAGCACTTATGCAGCTACCTAGATACACGAATTTCTCGATTACTTCTATTTGCTCACCATCCAGGGTGAGTACAAGATTAGAATCCTGCCAGTCTTGTAGAAGTACTTTGCACTTCGAGGGTGCAAAGCACATAGCATAACTATGAACACTGATTGCCAACTGATTAAGTGCGGATCGCATGCCTTGGGCATTATCGCACTGTAAGACGATATCATCCGCATACTGAAGGTCAAGAAGTCTTTCTCCAGGCAACAGATCTACACCGCCACTACTTACATTCGTCAGAGCTGTTTCTAGAATGTCATCGATGGCAAAGTTGAAGAGGAATGGTGAGATTAAGCAACCCTGCCTATCTCCACTGCTCGAATGGAATAATGGAGAAAGGTGGTTGTATGCCCTCACTCTACCTGAGGTGTTTGTACATAGAGCCTTTAAGATGTTAATAAACTTCTCAGGCACACCCTTCTTCAGTAGAAAATTCCAGAGAACAGTCCTGTTCAATGAATCGAAGGCATCCCTGATATCAAGAAACACTACGATTGTTGGCCTTTGATAAGTATGGCGGTGTTCTAACATTTGGCGGAGGGTGAAGATATGATCAATACATCCTCGACCGGAACGAAAACCAGCCTGCTCCTCGCGAGTCAATCTTTCTCGGGTTTTGAACAACCTACGAAGTATGACGGAAGCCAACAGCTTGGACGCAATTGGAAAGACTTATCCCCCGATAGTTATTACAGGAACGAGGTGAACCCTTTTTAAAGATAGGGACAACTATCGACTCATTCCATGACGTTGGTACACTCTCTAGCTCCCAGACCTTTGTAGACAACGACGTCAGCTCCTTAGCCAGAAAGTCACCATTATCTTTAAAAAGAGCCGGAAGTAAGTCATTTGGGCCCAGTGATTTGTAACGCATCGAGAGTTGGAGTTCCTTACGGACTTCCGCCTCTGTCGTTTTGCCGATGTGAAACTTGGACTTGAGGCACGTTTGTTCTGAGTCCGATGTTGACCATAACTGAGAGTGACTGTAAACACGCACGTAGTTTTGTGAATCTAAGTTTATGCAATAAGATTTAAGAAGATGCTTATCTTACTCGTTAACCGCTTAAGTCAAAAGATATTAATAGGAGAGTTTCATTTCTCTATGCCCTCCAAGTTGTTTAGTCATAAGTCGAACTCATGCGTTACAATCCTTAAGGTTGTATCAAATAACTCATGTCAAGGTAGTGAACAAGATCGAAACAACTCTCTTACCTTCTCGGTATATTAAGTATGACTTAGTGGGCAGACAAATCAAGATCCTAACAAGTAGAATAAAGTACTAGTCTTTAGTCTACCAAAGTGACTTGAATATAGTGAAATAATTATATTCATCAAAAACAGCTTACCTTAAGACGAAATAATTTGCCTTGTACACGAGAACGTTCTTCAACCAAATGACTAATACACTCTGATAAATTAATCAGACTTTTATTGGGCTTTAACTTCATATTACTTTGATCCTCTTGAATTCCATCAGTCGATTTCTCTACACTTGCATTTTGTTCTGTTAAACACGTTCTACTTGGAGTGAACTGATATGTAGAATTTCTCATATTTTCACGAAGTATAGATGAAGATAATTTCGAGTTGGCATCTACAGACGATACACCATGGCCAATATGTTTATCATTTCTATTAGATGACTCTTTTTGAATGACAGCAGTTGGAGATATACCAACTTCAGGGCATAAAATATCTTCATTAAATGTATTTTCAATTTTTTTCACAGGACTAGATAATACTTCTAATCTTTTACAATATGTTTGATTGTTATCTACAATGTTCAAAAGATCCGATGATGAGAAACATCTAGATAAATTGCTTACAATATGTGAATCCTTTGTTATTGTCGTAGGATTGTATTTAGTAAGTGAATTTGGTGTTGCGTTATTACAGACATTTGAGTTGGTTTTTTTATGACTGCTAGTTAATAACAAAGATTCTCTTATTTTTGACTGTAATACAGTTAGGTTTTCATCTGCTTGACGTAGATTTTCTTTGTACATTTCTGACCAATATTTAAAACCTTCTGATGAAAGATGGTCTTTACGAGACGATCGTTGAAGTTTTTCATGATTATTAACAGGCGATTTCTCATGTGTCTTATTTTTGGATAATTTTATTTCAAGATATTCAGTAGGATCATCTGTAACTGGCAGATAATCATCATTTCTAGTAGTAACAACTGGACATTGAAAGCGAGGTTCTGTATGAGCAGCGGTCGAGAGTTGATTATCGCTTCCGTGCTTTTCTATGAGTTCTTTAGAATTATTTGTATCCAGTTTGCCTACAGACAGTTTATCGAGAAGTAAAAGTGAATTTAAATGCATATGTAATGAAAATAGCAAATAAACATTAAATTAGTTGAATACATTTGTATACTTGAATAAAGACATCTTTAAGGTAAGATTATAAATAGCTTACATCTATCATTTATTATGACCTACTTGGGCCAATATAAGATTACAGTTTGTAGACTTAGTCTAGAAACTGGAATCTCACCCAGAAATTAACTTAGCTTTCCCTCCCATTAACACAAACGCATACAAAAAACTGCTTTTAGGAAAGTGATGAACAGGAGTAAAATCCAATCGTGAAATCATGGGAGCGTAAAATGTGCAAAAACTAGACTATGGAAAAGTGAAAGGCAGAAAAAACTACCCACGTATAACGTGTACAGGAAGAGTACCTGGCGTTGATGATACTCCCTGGATCTTAAAACCGAAGTATATGAAACAAAGTCCAGACTTGCAACTAAATGATTAAAAGTCACTGTTTTTTACAACTCTACAGTTATCGTGGAATCACAGTATACTCTCGTGTTTGGGAGACTAAAATATGTGACGAGTGATAAACGTATCTTACTATTTAGGCCACAACTCCATAAAACACCCAGAGTAATGACTTCCCTTCATGACTAATCCCCTTACATCAAATAATGTAGTCATCACAACAAAAGCAGGTCTCTTAAGCTTCACAATGTATGGCGATTGATATTTTAAAACATCTACATAAGGGAAAGTTAAGTGAAAAGGTTAACTTGGGTTATGCAAGAACTTTGTGAGTAGTTATCGATGCTCCCCCACCACCGGAAATCCGTGTATCCAGGTCAGACACGATACTTGTAAGGTCGATCATCTTAACATGTTTTTCCGTTATGAGGATGAGGCAATAAGGACGGATATAATGACTATCCACAAGAAATATCTTACTAATGCCGTACCACAGTGCAATACTTGTATGACTTCGTCCCAGGGTATTAAACTTCCTAGTATAATAGAACGCCAAAGAACTAGTGTTTCATCAATACAGAACTCGATCAACCACAACAATGGATTACGTATTTAGAAATACATGCATGATAGTTAAGGACGAGAACACATGGCAGTCTCAGTTAACGAGAGGTTAGAAATTTAACTCTTCTATTTATTAAGACATAAATTACTTTATTTAGGCACATGAATCCCAATAAAGGCAGGGGAAAATAGGGAGATATAAATAAAGCGACAATATTGTGAGGAAATAAAAATGACAGTAAAATTAACACAGAAACGAACAGAAATACTCATTAATAAATGATAGTCCAGTTGAAAGATATGACCGGGATAGACGGCGGATTACCTCAAAATAACTTACTCAATGATTTTTCTCGAGGATATCAGACGCATGCGTGCCTGAAAATTTAATTGCACGTTTAGGGAATTATAAATTTTTATCGATTCTTCCTGTGAAGAAATAACTTATTTTTTCAGTTAATCAAGGCTACGTACATTCACAGTAGCGACTCACCAACACAAGAATCGTTTATTAGCTATATATAGGTGGAAACCTTGAAGTCAGGTGGTTGGAGGGAATTAGCAGGAAAATCACTTATACCTACGACCTGAGCTAATTAGGATTCGTCAGATGTGCATCTTTAATTATGAAGTGCTCTCAGTAGAGCTAGAATCCGCGTTACCCAGCTTCGCACCATATGAGATGTTGCCAGTGAGTTACTCGAACATCTGCTAATCTCTTGTAGAATTGGTATATTGATATTTGCTGAATAATTCCGTCCCGATTGAAATGACGTTATAACAAACGCAGTACAAAAAAACCAACAGCAAAACAACACTCACCTTTATGTGGATCAGAACGGGTTGGCGTATATCCTTTTGCTGCATCTTTGTTGTTTGTAGATGGTTTAGAATGGGGACGCAATAAACCATTTGATACGACGCAACCACCTTCTACAGATTTATCATGAGGGATTTTTCCAGAACTACTTGCTGTATCAATGGCATCTTGTTTCTTTTGACGGGCTTTAACGACGCAATCTCGAAAGTGTTTATCTAATGGATGCTCCCATAAACTAATACCAGATGCACTGTCATAATAGAATATTTGATTATTTTCATCCTACGGAGAAAAATAATTAGATATAAATGATGTTAATTTAGTGTATGTGAATAAATGGTTATGAATTGTTTGGTTCAAGTAAGTATCACTTCAATAGTGATGAACGGTACGGAAATTATTTTTGAATGTCTATTCCAAGTATCTGGATAATTTAATAGCAAAAACAATGGTTCATATTGTTTTGACACGTTGATAACACATTGACGTCGCAATAAATCTCAAAAATCATCACTTTCGTTATTGTCTATTTACCAAGGGTGGCTTGCAGACCAAATTACTGAGCTTTTAATCAGATCGTAGCTTCAAATTGTATTTCTTCTGCCTCGATTTTGTTAATCAAGATGGATTACTACTTTCCACACACACACACTGACATAGAGCTTTGTTAGATGTAGACTAAGCCTTTCTCTTCTGAGTTTGTCGTTTATATGATATCAGCGAAACCTGATCAAGCCATTGAATTATCTTAGGATACTGATAAGAGATCTAACCACAATTTCAATTTGCTTAAATGCTTAATCATGTAAATCACCGTTGCACTTGAAACAGATGCGTCGCGTTGAGTGTGAGTAGACGTAACCACAACAAAATTGTGTCAGTCCCCTAAGTTACATGTTATGAATTGTGCTCTTCCACGCAGTGCCCGTATTCGGTTAATATTAATACACAAACTTGTGACACCAGAGTTATTATGCATGAAGACAAATAATATAAAGAGACTAAATCTACTTAGTATTACTCTTCAGTAAACTAAGCAAAACTACTACAAAACATGCCCAGATTAGGTCAAAAAAAAGCGTAGATCAACAATTAATTATTCCTGCCACTTATTTTACATACATAGGCATAATACAGAGATTATGATCTGAGTAAGTAAAGGATATCTTATGCCTAAATATTATGATTTTAACCAATAAAAATCCCAATTATTTTCTAGCTTTTAATCTACAAGGAATTTCCCACTGTGAATGTATCTTGTTACTTTCAAAATGAAAATAATTCCCTTTTAACATTGTACACGTTCAAAGCACATAAATGAGATAAGATAAAAAAGAAAATGAGAAGCGGGAACAATAAAGAAAACTAATGCTATCAAGCAATGAACTCGAAGTGGCAGTACTTGATAAAAATTTGGATACCTTGAGAACTTGCCAGCCAGTCGGTAAATGTGCAGAAATGCCTTCTTTAGCGATATAAAGCAAGTCTTGTTCCTTCTCAACATCGATTCCCAAGCTTTCGGCATACAGCATTACTTCATCTTCCGTAGGCTCATCAAATATACTCTCCTCTAACAAGACAGCCTTTAACATTTCTAAAGTTGCGCACCTTTTCGAAATTCTTACTTCTGATCCGTATAAAAATGAATATCAATTCAGTCTTCAATGACGGATGATATATATAATATTCACATTTTGGTTCTGTTATTCGGTGGCTCGAGGTAAGTGGGTAGTCAGGCAGACTCTCATCTTCAATTTTATTATGAAAGGTAGGAAGTCATGTAATGTACAACAGTAAAGATCCAATGTCACTAAAAATGTATTGTCAGGTGTTAATACGACATACTCTGTAAAACCACAAAAATCCAAGACTTGAATATTCAATATCACCATGACTATCTAATAAAATCAATGAACTACCTACCTCCAGTGGTAAAGTACACTTTCAGGCCATCAGTAAACGTCAATGTAGACGGTGACCATTTACCTGCACAAGTTCTAGCAGTTTTTATAGCCACTTTGTAGTTTGTATCTCTGGAATTTGACTTAGAAAGTTATTTTTTGGGCGGTGGAACTACCTTAACTACAATATTTATAATGAGGTAGTCAACTCATAACATATACTAGAGCGAAACCAAAGTATGCGGAATATATTTCTCTTGTGGTATCGTTATACTAAGCCCCTGTCTCATGTCATGTAAGTCCCATTGTGAATAAAAACGTGATTATTGTGCACCCACTTAAAAGGGCCTTGAAAGAGTCTTTTTTTAAGTCTGTTACATGAGCGTTCAAGATAGAACAAACCTATTATCAGAAAATGTGACCCTTTATCTTGGTGTTAAGTTATTGATGTACATGTCGTTAAACATAATTTCTAGGTCGAAACGTCTGCATTGAGAGAAGATTGAAATTGGTAGTATGACAACTAAAATGTTAAAATCTCTTGCACTTATTACCTTGTGGAGCATTCAAACTAATCTCCTAATAGCATAACGACTAACTAACTAACTACTAATTATGAACAAATGGAAATATCCAAGGTTCGCGTGGACATTTTTCTCCTGCTTCACTTTGAAAGACTTCTCATCTTTCCCTGACCTTAGATTGGATATATTCCTTTCACATTTATGACTAATTATGAAGTTGATACTCTAGTGTCTATGGTTGAAAGTGTTCATTTTCGGAATAGAAATCACCCATGCGCATCCCGTAAAGATTAAGTACTCCATATTCCACAACGAAAGATTTGTACAAAGGTCTTTATTGTCTGCTTGTGAACGATTCACATGTTCGATCATTAACTTACTGTATTATGACCCTAGCTGATTAAAGAAAAACTTGTTCACGAAAAAATGATTTCATAGTTAAAATGTAAAAACCGGATTATAAAAACTGAGAATCACAAGTGTTGAACGAAGTTGCACCATCGGCTAGATTTCATAAGTTTACAGATTCATGGATTGCGTTTGACTTTTTTGAAAGCACTTATAATGACCATGTTCATGCATTAACTGAAATCCAGTGTTTGTTACCCCTTCATCTTGAGCTAATTTATTAAAAAAGATAAATTATTCAACTAAAGAGACTTCTGTCTTAGTCATGTCATAGTTCTCTTCAACCATTGGATACATATATGTCGACTGTATATTTGCTTAATCTCTCACTGGTACAATCCTCTGAATAGTCATGACAATCATTTTGACGTTAATATTTTTGCCATTTCATCCAACTTATTGGTGGAGAGCAGGCTATTCTATTATCTAGACCGGACACACAACTGAGTGTGTATAACGAAATACAACATCAAAACCTTGGAATCTGAGTTTCAAACAAAATAGGTTTGTAAACATAAGTAAGTTTGAGTAATGCTGAGTTTTATATACCATCGGATTGACAGCTGGTGTTGAACTTGTAGTGTCTGTCATTATGTTAAGCCCAAATACCTCATTATTCTAACTTTCGGACAGCTCATTCTATTCATTCTATTTGAGTCACATTCTGACCTTGTTAATTATTCGCTTATCAATGTCTTGACTGTCTTTGTATGAGCGCGTAGGCGTATGTACACTTCTTATCCCGTTACTCATCACATGTCTGTAATTTCTTTTGTGGGCTTATAAATATTGATTAACTCTTTGTTAAGCGGGGAGTTGGCTTACCAGCCATCTCCAACGCTCGTCAATTTTGCTTCGCTTTCTTCTTTTCGCGTCGTTCTCCCGTTCGTTTGTCTAATCAACAATTATACAAAATATATGCATTCAAAACTCCATTCTCGTTATTTGACTTATTTAATTCCGTTATTAACTAACGCGATTTAAGTCAATGATTATATACGAGGATAGATGATAGCAACCAATCATTACGATCAAATTGGAGTCAGATCACGGGCCATAAAAAACTACTCGAGAGGTAACGTGTGAATATAAGCAGATATTCATTTTTTATTGAAGAAGTCTCAGTATTTGTATCGACAATTTATGATAGGTCACATGTGTAAAAGTAAACTGATCAGTAATCAGTCTGCATACTTTAAAGAAACAAAACAGTACACAATAGAACGATCAGTTTTATGATTTTTAAAATTTGATGCTTGCCGAATGAAGGTTTTACATAGAGGTAAATTGTTGTCAGAAACAGATTTTACTCGCCAACCTGTAAACTAAACGACACCTCATTGAAAATAAACCCACTGCTTTTATTGAGTCAATTGATATTCCATATTTTAATAATAAATAAAAACAGCGTAACTGAGTGAAATGCTGAAACTTATTTCATGCAAAATTTTGGATGCTTTACTAGAAGAAATTCACATTGAGCCAGTAATAAGAAGATTGTTAATTTGAATACATGTCACATTGAAGTAAAATGAACCCCTACGTGATTAATGAAGTTTTTTGGAACAGAGGTAGCACATGAATCAATAAAATCATTTCAATCAATCCTATGCAATTCAAAGGACGACATGACAAAGGAAGAAAAACTTGAACATCATCAACATATACTAAATTTACTCGCATTGAATAAAATACTACATCGGACAAAGTAACCCCCTCTTCGTTTACACCTACCCGCTTATCAACTGGCGGCCAAACGCTATGACATATTCTCGCTTATATCAATGCATGTGAATAACTGTAAACACACATTCAACTGGAAAAACGTTAAGAACTTGGATAGAGAGAAATCTGAAAACACCAGAGAATTTTTAGAAGCTTGACCCTCAGATTAATCAGCGATCAGCAGGCACATTGAATTGTCTACATATTGACAGCATAACACATAACATTTGCAAGGACACAAAAATGTTTAAAGGGTTATCAAGCCACCATGAATTCATCTATACAGTTCAAAAGTGTCCAGCTTGGTGGATTCGTGACCGAAATGTATGATGTGTATATAAAGTGGTGTTTAATGTTATGACTTAAAACCATGTGATGACATTATGAAAATATACTGGTGAAATTCATGCATCGGTTAGGTCTTTTAGTGACTCAGTGTTGACAAACATTTCACAGACATAGACTACTTAACGAGATACCTAGTTGGTGTTTACCTAAAATTGATCTCTACGAATATCGTCAAGTACTGACTTATCACTCTTAGTATACTATATTAAATATAGGTGTTCAGTTCGAAAACCATTTGAACAATCATCTGACAACGCTTTTACGAATTAACCGAGTTATGAACACTACGTACTATCCCATATTTATGCGCTTAACTGAAATATTCCATTATTAGCGAAATAAAACAAAGATATCTCTATACATTATCGATAATTATGGTGATATACTTCGTTATGATCCTTTTGGAATTCCTTTAAACACTTGGACGGTGCCTATGCGACTCCAAAGTATACTTAATGAATATATCGCCTTTCTGTTTTATTTAACTAACGACTTACAACAGCTAAAGTGTTTTGTATGCGTGAAGCGGTTAGGAATACCGACCATGATCAAAGCTGAGAAAAGCTCAAATCAATACATATGATTTAATTTCCGTTTAACATCAAGTGACACGACATGGATTCATTTCACAACACAAATTTATGTTGAATAACTTTACAAATTTTTTCGCATTACTATCGGTTGTGCTACAAATTCTTGTGTTCTTGATTTAACTAAACGAACAACTCATTATATATTTACTTATTGTAACTAAAACGGTAGACAGAATATACTGCGGTATAATCTCGACTGAAATCCAGCCACTATCGAGTCACCCAGTATTCCTTAACACTTTAAAGTAGAGATCAACATAGAGCAGTGCCTCACGTCTGTCTAAACATAAAAACAAACAAGAGATCGTGAAAGAAACAACACGTGATGGGATGAACAACACGCTTATCAATGGTTGTCTCATCGAATTCATTACTCATGGAATATAACATGATGTTCTCGTTCATTCATGTACTACTGGCTTATTTTCATTTTCGGATAATCTCAATTCATATAAGATCAGTTTATAAATCCATGTGTCACTGACTATTTTCAACAATTTCAGCGATTACTTCACAACATTCCTAAAATATCGACAATATTTTGCATCGTAGCAAGTGCTTCAACTGAAATAAAATCACATCATACCAATGAGATAAGTGACTGAATGGATCCATCTCTAGAACACTGTGTATTAAAATAGTTATTTCAATCAAGAACTGTTCATTTCATATGATATTGAAATAATGAGTTGAATTTCTTAGGGCAATAACAATGTCTGAAACGGTCCATCAATTTCTCCAGAAGCGGTATTTAGTTGAACACGTCTAACTCGATACATCATTATCCCATTTGGATTGATAGAAATCTTTAACTTCTCTCTTCGTTGAACCACTTTCATTTTATCCCCACTGAACACATCGACTAATTCAAACTGGTCTCCGGATATCTTATACGATCGTGATTTGAATTCACCAAGACTTGTGTAGAAGTTGATTGGTCCACCACCATCAGCTGTGTAAAGAAAAGCGATTGCCCAACCAACTGGATCTGTATCTAATTGTCTCACCCACATCTGTATGAAAAAAACATTCAGGCAAACGGAAACGTCTTGCTCACATAATGTGTTTATGAAAATTATTACCAGGAGGACATGAAATGAAACACAAGACAGTGCTCATGAAAAAAAGAACTGTTTCGTTAAGAAACGTATGTAAAAGTTTGAAACAATTGATCACTTCCAAATTCGACGCACAGTCGTTTATGGCATACCAATAAAGATTTCGATCATTTGTTATCGAAATTCAAATCCCTGGAAAATCCATCCACCACGTTACGAAGTGGTTGGAACTAACCTCACTTTGTCTATTGTCTTACTGTGAATTAAAACCCGTTGATCTAATTGTGACGTGACTGCTAGTCTGATTAGGTAGAAATGACAATCGAGTGATTTCGATATCGTCTAGTTATGATTGATTAGGACAAAGTCATCACGTGTTATGCAGAGATGTAGTCTCTAAAGCCACATATATTTGACGGTTGTTTGAATCTTCACAATGATGTTTACGACTACATTTGATCAGTCTGTTTTCTTATATGTGTATGCTGTGCGAATCGCATCAAAGTTGCCAGTAAGTTGTAAACCTTATAAACAGAGGTGATGGTGGGTAATACTAAAGTCGGGGACCCAGGTTTCACCCATTTCGGATCTTGTCAGCTGGAGTTATCTGTATTCAAATTTGTCACTTAATGTGGGACTCGGATCCAGCACCATTCTCTGTAAATGTCTTCGCAGTCCTCAGTACCAACTGAAGTATTTAAATAGCCAATATATATATATATATATATATATATATATATATATCAGATATAATAAAAATCATCCGATTGCACAAGCCAGTAGCTATCTGGGCTCAGTACCGTTTGAGGCACTGTGTTCCAATGAATTGATGAACACCAAACTCTGATACAGGGACATCCAGCTGATAAGTCCCAAATATATCGAGACGAGCGTTGTGGATTCCACTATTACACATGATCCATCTCTGCTTCAAATAAATACTCTAACAGTCACATTTTAAAAGGTCTGTTTAAATCTCTGGAGGATTGTTACTCCAAAGAAGACCACAGTCTTGTTTTACTGATAAGTCCGAACAATTACGAAACCGTATTTCACAATTTCCCATTGATACACCACATTGTTGAAATTCATTTGTACAATAGTGTTATAAACTCACCTGTACATCATTTCGTGACTTGACGAATTCCGCCTGATGTCCACCTTTATCTTGATCTATAGCCAATAAACGTGCATTACGCAACAGAGATACACTGAAAATATCTAACTTGTCCATGTCAGCTGAGATCAGTAGTGGAGCAGCGAACATACACCACATACCCATTTGAACTCGTTTCTGATCATCTGAAAGACCGAAATTTCCCATCAACAACATATCAGGATCATTCCAGTGTCCTGGACCAGCCAACTTTGGTAATATATGATTTTGGAGTTTATATGCGTTTATAATACTGATAACCGATGACCAGCCATCTTGAACGTCACCCAACATACGCCACAGATTACAATTATTCTTTAATCTCTTCCAGTCAATCAAACTAGTATTTTTCATCCAAGGAATGTAAGCAGGATAACTGCATGAGAACACTATTGGTCTGCCAGTTGCATTCAATAATTTGGAGAACTTTTCATAACCTTCTGGCATTATTTTTTGTGGACTATTACATCCATCCATTTTTACATAATCTGCTTCCCATTTAGCCACACTTTTGGCATCCACTTCCAAATAATTCATACTTCCTGGATAACCTTCACATGTTCTAGTTCCATAATCGAGATATATGCCAAATAGTAGATGTTTAGAATGTAGATATTGTCCAACACTTTTAATACCCTACAAACGAAACATATCATACAAATTACAAAATTGTGAACCAGTAGAAATCAAACTATAATATTCAAACAAAAAACACAAATTATACACCACATACGAAAGACAATAAACAAAAACTCACATTGGGAAATCGTTTATAATCTGCAACTATTTCATTTGTTTTCGAATCCCGTTTCCATTCTGGCCAACAATCATCTATTATTACATAACGATAACCTAAATCTCTCCAACCATCTAATACTAGACTGTCGGCAGTACGTTTAATCAACTTCTCACTAATACAATCATCTGGGTAGTTGTGACAGTCAATTTGACATCGAAATCGTTGCCATGTCATCCAACCCATTGGTGGTAACGTAGCCATTCCATTGTCCAAACACAAAACACATGAGGCAGTGAGAATGAACGCTTTCAAAACTATCGTTAAAATGAGATACCTATAAAGGAACAATAAAGACCACATACTGACAATTAAGAAATAATTAGTCAATTGAAATGCATAAACATATGAATCGTGTGTAAGCATGGCTTATCACACAATGAATGGTCTGCATTTTCATCTATGAACCTTTACTGAAGTGTACATCATTATACATAAGCGACAAAACAAAGAAGTAAATATCTATGTTTCAATGTGTGAACTATTGTAACGTGTATCAAGTACTGTTGAGTAATTCTAATGGTATCATTAAAAATACAAATATCCGAACAATTCACGTATTCAATTGATGCAATTTAGAAATGTCAGATTTTAATCAGACAGAGAATATATCACAGTTAATCGTACACTTTCCGACCATTCCAACCGAAATTATTGAGTGTTTCATGTTTGAGTGAAATAGATGAGTTAAGACGTCGTTTATGTACTGAAAATTCAAATGTCAAGACCATGTCGACGCACACACACGTTATCTAACTGTGACCTTTCTATTATCGGTATAATGAACAAATATTCAGAGAGCCAGCATTCTCAGACGACACATCTTTCAACTGACTTTCAGACAGTGTAAAATTATGGGTTGAAGAAATAGGCGGGAGGAAAGAAGACTTATGAAGTAGTCACGGGGTTGGATAATTGGTGATTAGTCAAATGAAAGTAAAATGACATACAAATTTGATATTTTGTGCCAACTTAGCGAGTAAGAAACGGGTACATATCAATATTATAAAACTAAAATTACTCATTATGACTGTTTAATTAACATAATTATTGACGTTTTATACGACAAGCATAGAATATAAGCTTTATGGTTTATGTTTTGTACAGGCATCCATTAATTCACAGTCTTATATGTATAAAGTGTTCTTTTATTCGTCGAGACGGAATTGCTTAATAGTCGATAAATAACAGATTGATTGATATTTCTTCAATAAACCTAACACCACATTCAACTCTCCGAATGATTTCGCAGTATATTTCCTGATTATCGTAGTCAGTGTAAAGCCAAAAATGAAACCACCGGGTGAGAGACAAGTTAAAATAAACAATGAGGAATTTTATTCTCTGTCAACAAGGACTCTAAATGTTTATTGTAAATTAGAATCGGTTATTAAACACTCATTTTATTGAATTCGTTACAACCAATTACCTCCTACAAGGAATCGCATTGAATCTCATTGGTTGATACTTGTTGATATGATGATCACTAACAAATGATGGCCTCGAATACCCTGATACGGCCGAGAGTGGGGAACGTCAGCTCTCCATCTCCAAATGCTCTCATATGGTCACGCGTATATAGCCTATGCCAGGAAAGTTCTAATCACTGCCTTCATGTGACGAGAATTTTGTTTACAAAACTGAGAGGACGAAAATAGAATGTGCAGCGCTTTGACTGGGCTGATGGACCTGGAGTCAGAAAACCTTGATTCCAAACCAAGGGTGCACATGGACTCCATTATGCTGAGGAAAAGAATGAACCAATTATTGGTCACTGTTTACTATGGGACTGCATCTCTTTACGATGCTCCACTGCCTGGCCGTATCACAGCCCTCACACTTATCAAATGAGATTTGTTTGGCGTATATGTTTCTAGTGCCCATTTGTACCAATATCTATGTGTTCCATTAAATAAATAAATACATAACAAACCATATACGTGAAGAACTAATTTACATCGAAATAAATCCCGTCTCGGATACAATGTTCAATGAAAAGTAGTTGTCGAATGATGTCAGTATCACTAATCCTACATAATCTACTACACCATCAACGCATAAAACACATAAAGTCTTATTCTGTTTAACCATTCATAATGAGAATAATCCTACAACATTGTAAACTAATTACTATCTAAATACGTTCTGACCATTCCACACACAATACAACTGTACAACAAACTTTAGAAGACACTTCAAATACAAATATTATTATTCATTTCAAATAGTTTCACAGTATTTGGTCAACGAATTGATGTGAATCATTAAATAGAAAGATTATATTTGTATTCATTTACCAAGATCTTACAAAAACAACATTCTTCCTCTTGATTAGAAGAGGTTTTGTGAAGATTGTAGAAATTTCAATAGTTGACATCAATCAACTGAATCTAGGCCACCATAGAAAACCTGGAAGCACTAGATGGCCGTTTTGTCCTAGTATAGGACTCCTCAACAGTGCACATCCAAGACCTCGTTCTCCGCGAGCTTTGAACACAGGACCTAATAGTCTCGCGCGAGAACGCTAAACCATTTGACCACTGAGTCAGCTGGTATCCAACGATGTTAATGTCTAACTTCAACCAATCCAGTGCTTCCAGGTTTTCCATGGTGGTCTAACTTCAATTGAATCATAATTTCAACTATTCTTCCCCTTTTTTGTACATTTTTCAATTTACACGTTAAACAAACTCTTTAAAATTTACATTGACACATTATAAAACTGTTATGTAACAACACTTACATTCCACTTGAATTATCTAGTTAGCTTAATTGTGAACACACTCATATATATATATGTATATATATCTGGTTTATTACGCACAATATGGTAATTGGTTCAATCAGTCACATCAGACAATTTGTTACTATGTCAATTGAACTAGTTCTCTAAATGAATAGTTACATGAAATATAATGAAAACAATTTCATTCTATTGATCATAGGTTATGAATCAATATTGTTATTTGGGTGACCGAACTGATTATTGTCTAATATTAACAATTAAGACAAATTATTCAGTTTTAATTATAATTATGAATAATGAATTTATATTGATTGATTGTTTAATGGTTATATGATGACAAATGATGAAATGGTATACAGTAAAAATAGGTAACTTATAACCATTATATATATGAATACGTAGATAATGGTACAAGAGTGCACTAGATATATATATATGTGCTACAAAAATCTCATTTGATTTGTTGTGTGGGCTGTGATCCAGTCCGTATGCTCAGGTCGAGTCAGGTGGTTTTTTTTACAGGGCCACACCCAGAGTCTTTGACCTAAATGTTTGACCCACAAGGCAGTGAAGCATCGTAAAGAGATAGTAGCTGGTGACCAATAATTGGTTCATATACCATTTGCTACCTCAGAATACTGGAGCTCATGTGTACTATTGGTTTGAAATCAGCATTTTCCAACTTCGTCTCTATCAGCCTGGTTAAAGCACTGAATATTCACTTTTCAACCTTTCAATTCCGTAAACAATACCCAATGTACTAGAAGGCAATGAGTAGGAGTTCCCTGGTATAGGCTATGTATGTGTGGCTATATGAGAGCATATGATGAGAGAGATCTGACTCTCTCCACTCTTCACCGTACTAGGGCATATGAGTTATCCTTAAACTAATTTATCTATTAAAATATGTTCATTTTATTATTAATCAGATATTACAATAATCTATCATGTTAACAACAGTCTACCTAATTCCGTCAAACTGAGAATCCTACAGACGGCTGAAGCAATTGATATTTGGATTAAAATGCCAGCGCTTTGCACCCAAAAGAAATATATATTCAGTCATTCCTTTTACCCTGGCCAACTTTGGATCCAACTACTTAATAATCAATTTTATAATATGGTGACGTAATTTGATTAATATTCATTTCATGTCCCAAACTTATCATTACAGTTGATAATCTTTATGAGGAATTTATTCAATATTCACCCCTAAATCTACTATATCTGACCTAATTCATATTATTCCACATATTACGTCATATCCGATTCTTATCCGATTATTTTCTTTTTCTCTCTCTCTCTCACACACACACACAGCCCATGTTGACCATATTTATTCTGATCATTTGTTATCACATAATTTCATTTCACTTATCAACTGATTCATGTTAACACTTTATATTAGTCAGCTAGCTTCAACATTAACAATCTGATTTGATTCCTATGTATGACAAATAACAATTCTGAATTTATCAGTATTGGGGTTGTGGAGATTATTAAGCTTTTGATTGAGATCATGAATCGACTGATGTTAGACCACCGTTGGAAACCTGGAAGCCGTGACCAGTAGAGCTAATCCGTGTCGGGTAGAGACAGGTATCTACCTCAGTACAATGGAAGATGGTCGCGCAATTTCGTGGATTGGTTGATGTTAGACACTAACACCATTGGATGCTGGCTCAGTGGTCGAGTAGGTTAAGCGTTCGCGCGCGAGACTGAAGGCCCTGGGTTCGAATCCCGCGGGCGGGATCGTGGATGCGCACTGCTGAGGAGTCCCATACTAGGACGAAACGGCGTCCAGAGCTTCCAGGTTTCCAACGGTGGTCTAACATCAGTCGATTCATGATCTCAATCAAAATTCTGAATTTATATATTCACAATTTCTAATTGATGTACTCTGCCATAAATCTGGTCAATTCTATGGATTATTCATTTGAATATTTGAGATAATTGTTGAGTACTTGATGAGAAATTTATTGAATTGAATCTTCTTCTCGTTTATACAATTGTGTTTTAATATAATGGGAAATTTTCAGTGATGAAAATCTATACCTTCCCTATAATGTAAAGATGGATAATGGCTAGCAGTGGAATCCAATTTGATGCATGTTTTGTCCTATTTGGGACTCTTCAGCTGAATATACCTGCATTTCAGAGTTGATGTTCAATCCGGGACTTGAACCTAGTACCGTTTGCTTCATATGCCATCATGTTATTCACTTAGCTATTGAGTCCTGATAGCCACTTGCTTGTGCAAACTGATGAGTCCTAAATAGGATGAAACGCGCGTCCACTACTAGCCACTATCCATCTTTGCTTATAATGCTTGTAAATTAAGACAATATCGAGGCATACGCACAGTATGCACATATGCCAATATGAGAGACTAATCAATTGCAGTCCTAAACATCAATGGGGAGATTCAAATAAAACAATATCAAATGAATTAAACTTCACCCGATTGCACAAGCAAGTGGCTATCAGGACTCAGTAGCTAAGTGGATAACGCGATAGCGTTTGAACCGGACGGTACTGGGTTCGAGTCCCAGAGAGAACAACAACTCTGAGATGCAGGTACATCCAGCTGACGAGTCTCAAATAGGACAAAACGCGAGTCAAAGTAGATTCCACTGCTAACCACTATCCATCTTTGCTTATAATGCTTGTAAATTAAGACAATATCGAGGCATACGCACAGTATGTACATATGCCAATAAGAAATTGAACAATTGCAGTCCTAAACATCAATGGGAAGATTCAAATAAACAACAATATCAAGTGAATTTACCTATAATAATATGTATAAAATAAATGGAACTCGATAGAATGACGTTGTTTTTTTAGTATGTAGCCTACAAATTCGGTGAAGATGTGAAGATGACATATTTACATGTCCTATTTTCATCTTTGTAATCTATCCCAATCATCATAGACTTAAAATTGTAGAGTCTGAAAATGAAGTAATTGGAATTAATGATTCAGTCAAATATTCTTTTCTAGTTGGTTAAGCGCCTGGCGCGAGACTGATAGGTCCTGGGTTCCAATCTCGCGAGGAGCGCGATCGTGGATGCGCACTGCTGAGGAGTCCCATACTAGGACGAAACGGCCGTCCAGTGCTTCCAGGTTTTCCATGGTGGTCTAGCTTCAATGGATTCATGATTTCAACCAGTGAAATATTCTTTTCGCTTCAATCAAGACTAAGTGAACAAGAAGACACATGATTGAAACTGTATGATTCATCTCATTTATTCATATAAGAATTAAAGTATTTCGGTCAATTATATGACATACTGATCATGTTTTCATTATATTTCATGTAACTATTCTTTTAGAGAACTAGTTCAATTGACATAGTAACAAATTGTCTGGTGTTTCCGGTTGAATGAAGTACCATATTATGCGTAATAAATCAGATACATGTATATATGATTATGTTCGTAGTTTAATGAACTGGATAATTCATGTGGAATGTAAATGTTATGACATAACCCTTTTACAATATGCCAATTGCAAATTTTAAGGAGTTTGTTTGATGTTTTAAATTGAGAATTGTATAACATTCAATTGTATTTGAATAAGAATATTTGTATTGACAATGTCTACTCAAGTCTACTGTACAGTGGTATTGTGTGTGGAGTCATCAAAATGTGTTCAGATAGCAATTAGTTTACAATGTTGTATAATTATTCTCATTCCTTACAGACTGAAATGTTCAAAAAGAATAGAATTTTATGTGTTTTGTGTGTGTTGATGGTGTAGTAGATTATGTAGGATTAGTGACAGTGTCATCATTTGGCAATTATTGAATTGAACATTGTATTTGAGACGAGGTTTATTTCGATGTAACATACTTCTTCATGTATATCGTTTGTTATTGATCATCATATCAAGAAGTATCAATCAAAAAGATTCAATACGATTCCTTTTACAATGTAACTGATTGTAACAAATTCAATAACATGAATGTTTAATAACCGATTCTAACTTAGAATAAACATTCATAGTCATTGTTGACAAAAAATGGAATTCCCAGTTTTGATGGAGTTTTATTCTTTGAGCTGGATGGCTTAGTCGTGGAGTGTTCATCGTTCTTCTGAACGACATCATCAGTTTAAAGTTCAGATACAAGTGAAGCGTTCGGATTTCTTCATATGTGATTCATAGCTTATCCTGTACACTTTGATAATGATTGATTCTTTTTTACCTTAAATTTTTCATTGTTTACTTTTTTGTTTTTGTTTTGTCTCTTATTAGTTTGATTTTTGTTCCTATATTTGTGCATAAGTTTCCTGATTGGTTGATAAATTGGATGGATTTCAATAGGTTTGTTGATTGCTGATTGACCTGAGTGCTAAGCTTTTAAAAATTGTCTGCTGTTTTTGGAATTTTCTCTATTCACTATTTCCGCATTTTACCAGTCAATGGAGTGTCGGCAGTTGTCCACGTGGATTAATATTAGTGGCTTTTTTTCGCTGATTGAAGTTCTTACAGAGGAAGATGAAGAGGGCGTCCACGATGTCCGATGTAGTGTTTTACGCAGTTGGCACAATTTATTCTGTAGATGATGTTTCATTTGTCTTCTTTTGTCATTTCATCCTTTGTTTTGCATAGGATTGATTGTGATGATTTTTTGGTTTGTATGGAATACCTATTGTGAAGGTTTTCAGTAATCTCGTTGTGGTTTTTGATATGCATTTTATGTATGGTAGGATGATCTGTTTGTTGATTTCTGTGCTTGACTTGGTTATTTTTTTGATGATGCTGATTGGGTAGCCGTTCTTTTGAAATACGACCAAAACAAAGTAAACAATGACAAGTTTAAGGTGAACAAAAACCAATCATTATCAAAGTGTACAGGATAAGCTATGAACCACATATGAAGAAATCCGAACGCTTCACTTGTATCTGAAGTTTAAACTGATGATGTCGTTCAGAAGAACGATGAAAGCTTGACGATTAAACCATTCAGCTCAGAGAACAAAACTCCATCAAAATCATCCAACTGAGCTAAAAATCTTTTCCACCATCTCTAAATTCCTGTTTGTTTATTTTAAAATGTCTCATTAGATGATTGCACATTTAACTTTACCCGGAACCATACTTCGAAATGATTTGGACAGCTGAATGTGGTGTTAAGTTTGCCGACGAAATATCAATCAGTAAATCATTGATCGACCAATTGGCACGAATAACGTTCAGTATTTGGTGACAAATTTTCGTATATTGTCGACGTTGGAAATCATTGATTTGAAAGTTGAATATTAAACTTACCGATACAGCCTTTATGGGCTAACACACTTATCCCATGTTAAGTCCTATTTCAGAACATATTCATCAACAACTATACTATACAGTAATAGTTATCGGGAAAAAACGATAAATGTAATAACGTATTGTTTTATCAGACACTAACCCAGTTCTTCTGAACTTAAAAGCAATGAATATACGATCTGTACATTGTAAATTGCTTTTCAACTAACCATTATAGTGCAATTGTCAAACCTTTTTATATGGGTGATTTTCGGTAGTTATCGTATGAATATTCAAAAGATCAGTGTCTTTGGAAATCGTGACCTCTCATCATACATTTAAAGAGTTTCTTGATCCATTAATATCCAAACGTCTTTACAGACATCTCAATAATGTTTGTACAGGATACCAACCATGAAGTATTGTTTTTAATTTTCGTAAACTAAATTGATATTAGTAGTGATTGTGTCTGCATAGTAGTGTAGAAAAACGATCAATATTCCATGAAGAAAATGTTACCGTGCTCAATTGATATCAACGAAATATTCCATTCAACTTTAGTCTAAATTATCTGGTGTAGTTTAAGACTGTCCATTGAGTTATAAGTTTATGTGCTAAATTGGGTGTCATGTTTACTGTTGCAAAGTTTTCAGTAATTATGATAACTTCACCTACATCATCATTTGGTTTCAGTTTAAGTAACTGGAAGGCCAACAATAACACATTTTGAAACTATTCAATATACATCCTACTAATAGTTAGCTACTCTGTACTCCTCAGTATCAGCAATGGCAGATCCCTGATTCGATTTGGGCACCCGCGCAGTATCACAGCCCTCACACATATCAAATGAAATTTGTGTGGCGCATATGTATTTGATGGCTCCTTGCACCAATATCTATGTGTTCAAATCAATAAATAATAATAAATGCCAGATCAATAAAAATCTGAGAGACTTTATGCATAGCCTAAAATGACTAACTATAAAGTCTGATGTTTGCCTATAAAAATTCTTCAAAATTGATTGTTGTATAGATTGAATTGCTCTAGTTATTTACATGGTGTCTACATTCTAATATAAGCTGTTGAATTTATTATAATATAAATGTGAAACCGATCGACGAATTCACAGCTGTTTTATATCACAAACAGAACTGGAGGTCGATCAAATTACAATGTGGCCACGAATCTAAATAACTCGACATTGCATGCATTATGTTGTGATAAGATGGTGGTTAGAGGTAGTTGACTGGAGATCCTGAACCTGGATTTCATGCTATTTGATACTTGTCAGCAAGGTATACCTGTCATTTTGATAGAAATGATGCTCATATGTCACCCTGCAGAACGCTAGGTGATGCAAACATGCAAATACACAATGTGATATATAATCTTCAATATATTTCTATCTGCAACATTTAAAATACCGTATATTTGATTAGATATTTAAGGTGTCGTTTTGCCAACTATTCTATCAGTGATCAAAATATAGATACATGATAAGATAGGAGTTTATAGTCCAAATGTAATACGAAAAAAAAGCAAAAGTGAAGTACAATCAGTTGTTGTCTGGTTAAAATATAATTCACAACAAATATTGTTTGAGCAAATTAAGTGTAATATGATAAATCTTATAAACTACTAACTCGTCAATAGTTATTCATTAAACTGATAATCAACTGAAACAATTTATGAAAACATTCATCAATTTATTTAACACTGATAATTGGTAGAAATGGAGTAATTCGAAACATTATAATTCCAGATGGATTGATAGAAATTGTAAAATTCTCTGTCAATCCAACATCTTTGAATCTATCACTAGTGAATACATCCAGTAATCTGAATTTGTCTCCTAATATTGTATACATCTGTGATTTGAATTCATCAAGATTTGTGCTAAAGGTAATTGGTCCTCCATCAACCCTTGTGTAGATGCAAGCGATTGCCCATCCGATTGGACAGTCATCTAATTTTCGTATCCACAACTGTACAAAAAGAAATATATGAATGAGTGTAAAAGGTATTTTATTATTCAGTCGACTGATAACTAAAAATGATGATAACGATATGTCACGACTTTGTTGAAGAACAAGTAATGGAAGTAATTTAGTTGGAGACTACAATTGACAGCTACGATGGTGGAAATGCATCGTTAGTGACTGGATATATTAACAAACTGGTGATCATTTCAGCCTGATAATCTAGTACGCAAAGTGTTAAAAATATGATACTGAGATCGAATATTTCATTCACAATGTTCGTCTTCATCCTTATGTTATCCTTATTTTATATTTAAAATATAAGAGCTTCATTATAATGTTCTGTCATTCCACTAGCACAGTGAGCTATACTATGTATTCAAATACTGTGAACATGTTAGCTAAATAGTAAAAATGATGAATTATTTGGTAGAACTTGATTGAACTGTAATTTCATTGAGGTGTATATTAATCCCAAATATCGTTTTATCGAAACATAATCAACAAGTTCATCTCATCAAAACAATGTCCTTTGATGTGCGAGCTCTTCAGACACGCATCAGATTCACGTATGCCATTCAATTCACAAGGTTGAAAACGGAAATCTCGAATATGTTCACTGAAACGTCACTAATCAACGGTCATAATCTCATCTCATGCTCAAGTTTCGACAATTCCGTTAGGCACTTCTACAAATGATTCGATCGGAGACGTACGAACTCATCATTTCGCCGCAATTTACATGTGATACACTCAGTGCGAATATAACCCATAGAATTCAGAACAACTATGAAAGCGTTGAACTCAGTGGAACCGAGGGAACTCAAACTGTCCAGTACTTTCCAATTCACATTAAACTGGTGATTGAGTATTCAAAATCCGTTCATTCTCAGATTGAAGTAGTCTGGAATAATCCTTCATACTGGACGTCTTCCTAACTGTCTAACGAACAAATATTCATGTAAAATCAAATTCTATACAAAACGATTCACTCTAAATCATCTCGAATGACAAGACTAAGCAAAATGACAGACGCAACTGAATTGCCTTCTCCTCATTAGAGAGACAGCATAGAATGTGACAGATTTCGCCATCGGCATCACATTCCCAGTCGAATCAACCGTATGTTCACCAGTATAAAAAGCGACACCTTGTCCACTAAAACACTTTGAAACATCTGTAGTGGCACTGAGCCCTAGCACGTGACAAAATGAAAAATGAACATTCAACATTTAACGCCGGGAAATACCCAATAAAGGAGAAGGCGGGAATAATGAATTGAATCAATGCGAGTTGATCAGGTGGCATGGCTCGGCCTTGCAGGCGTGGTCCCAGCTGAACGTTATCTTGTATCTTTTATTCATATTAAATATATTCTATCCGTAGCCTAAGCCTGTTCTCTATCACGTATTGGTAATTGTTACAATGCAATGAGTTGAAGTAGACCATGGTGTAGCTTCCACGTTAGATCTTATAGATTAGGCGGTTACATCATGATAAATCTGCAATTTAAGAATTAGTTCTATAATTAAAACAGTGCTTATATCATAGTAGATCATAATTCTACACATCCACAGCTGAAGTATAAGGAATAAGTATAAAACACGCACTATCGTTTAGATACATACACACCAGAAACATTCGGTGTTCTACACTGTATATCATCAGTGAGTGATCTATTCCCCACGAAAATTCATGTGGAAATATGATTGCCAGAAATAAAGCACACTTGGAACTGAAACATCACCAAAATAATATGTATAGGTCACTACACAATTACTAATCAACACTTACATTTCATTAGAATTACCCAGTTGACTGAATTAGGAACCGATTTGTATTTATACTCGAACGAATATGGACACAGTATTAGAATGAACTAGAAACGACCAACCAGATAAGGGCTTTGAAAATGAATATTTTGTGGAAGACAAGCAAACATATATGGAAGTGCACATGGATCTCACATGAATACTGAAGCCACTTCACGCTTCAACGAGTTCTTTAATCTGCGCATACAAACAAGTCCATACGCACATCGATTGTCCGTCTTCATATAACCTTATGGGGACAGAAAGAGAATATGACGGGTCGTACCATCATACTTCATAATGGTCATGTGTTTGAGATTAATGGATTATGTAAATTGTGTTGTGTATTTTAGTGGGGATTATAAGTTGAAATAAGTGGCGTTACGTTAGTATGTGTGTGTTTGAAGGAGTGAATGTGTTTCTTGAGAAAGATTTGTGGATGACAATTGTTTGCGAGTTCTACTCAATTTACTTGAATACATTTGCATATTTGTAGACTGAACACTATCACGTCCAACCCATGATGACATTTAACACAATTTCTTTAACAGTTGTGATTCTTCGGGCACCATAGAAAGCCAATTCAAGTGGTCATCCTAAGGTCGCAAAAGATGAAGATTCATAGGCTTGACGGATTACTGTGACTGATTTTGTCGGTTCTGAGACAATGTGATCAATCGTGAAGCGTGCATTGTGGTTGTGGGAATCATCATCAGCAAAACGAATCATAAATTCTGTTCGTACATTGACGATGAAACGGTATTGGAGACCGTTGTGCATGGTGATTTAGGTCAAGGGAAACCTAAACAAATTAAGTGTTATTCAGCAACAATTATGGTGAAGAATCATGTAGTCATATGCTTTAGTATGATTTTTGTAAACTTCCCTCGATTGAACGGCCCACGGGTGAATTCGAGGAAGCTCTAAAAAACTCAGAAAGAACCGAAGATCCTTCATCCAATCATCTTTTGAAAGAATATCCCAGAATCCCTACGTGTAGCCTTCCTAATGGACAAATGTTAACAATCCCTGTATGTGCATTGAAGGACTATAATGATGATTTCGTTTTTTACAAACAACTATGAACACCTGACAGTATTGTACCACAATTAGCACTGCTTGAAATAGCATTCCTTCCAATTGTCCTCTATCTTCACATTTGAGACTTTGTGGGTTCTAGCATTCAAATTTAAACCATTCACTTGTAATGTACAAAAGATAGATCACGAAAGTAATGGAGTTTATGATCAAGGAGCAATGGGGAATTGAAAATATTGTTCTCTATGCAAAGTTTGGGTTTGATCTGATGAAAAGCGATCGCCTCCTCTGTACACCCGCTCTTCATTTGCATCCACACCGATCTCAAATCACCAAACTGTGTGCATGATTCTGAGGGAGGCTTCTGGTCGAGTGGGATGATTAGAATTTGACCAGATGCTCCAAAGTTGAGCTTCAGGCTGACTTTTTTTGGTGTTTGAATGAACTAATGACTCCTTTGTACTTGTTGAATGTTTGATTTCGAATTCTAAATACAGTACATTCGTTAGTGCTTGTGTAGTACTTCTTGATTCAATCGCGTTATCCCTGGGATTCTTAGTTCATAATATAATTCAATTACTTCGAATTATCATATTTGCGTCGCGATGGAGCCTGCGATGGAACAGTTAGATACTCATTCAACTTCTGAAGCTTTTGAGGATTATTTGGAAAGGTTTGAAATTTGGAGCATGATCAAGAAGGATGATGAGGACATTAATATAGTGGCATATTTTCTCACATTCATCGGAAAAGAAGCATACAGCTTATTGAAAACTTTGGCATATCCAGAAAAACCTTTCTCACTTCCTTATGCAACTATTAAGGAGTTATTATTAAATCATGTAAAGTGCACTAGTTTTGAATGCCGCTGAAGGGCAAAATTTCATAAGATGACTCGTCGAAATGACCAAAAGGTAAAGGAATTCATTCTTGAATTGCAGAAACAAGCTGCCAAATGTAATTTTGGTGATCAACTTCATGTGTAACTGAGTGATCGATTAATTGTAGGAATTAACTTGCCGGGTTTGGAAAGAGAGCTGTTAAGAATGCCGAACTGTTCCTTTCAAGATGCTAAAACTACGTGTATTAAGTACGAGGCAGTGAATGAACTTGATATCAAGTCGTTTAATATTTCTAAAACTTTGCTTAGTCGTCATGATGAAATACAATCTCAGGGTCAATCAAAATTGCGTTCGTTTAACAGTGGTTCCTATTCTCGTGTTAATATGAAAGATATCTCAACAAGGAATTACAAAGGAAATCACAAAGGTGAGACCAAGTTTGGCAAATGTTTATCATGTGGAAAAATTCATTTTCGTAATTCACGTGCATTTCGTAATGCTAAATGTTTTAGATGTGGTAAGATAGGACACATTCAATCAGTATGCAAAGCTACTATTCATTTTGCTTCAAGTAGTACTAAATCTTGTAATTTAGGTCCCAATAATTCAGCTGTTCCTAATGATCATTTATCTTTGTCTATCATTTCGATAGGTAATACTCATATTAGAAAGCGATTATATAAACCTCTTGGTTCATGTCATGACTTTATTGTGGACACATGCAGTATAGAGTCCATTATTTCATTCAAGAACTTGAAATCTTTAGATCCTAACGTTGTGGTACGACCCGCTGAGGTATCAATATTAGGGATTACTGGACACAGACTGCCTATACGAGGATGTTGTGAGTTGCTAATAAGAGATGATAATTCTTCATACATACCTTGTGAATTTTTAGTTAACGAAACAGAACTGTCAATGCTGGGCTTAAGGAATTTGAAAAGGCTTAAAGTGGAGCTGTCTTTCCTAGTTTCTAAAGAAAATAATGATGCTTTACCCAAAGGTTTGATAGCCACGTGTGCTAAGTGCAGTGGAGGTATGAAGATTCAGCCTATAAAACTTCAAGTACAAGGTGAACCAGTCTTTCTTAAAAGACGAACAATTCCTTATGGTCTTCGAGAGGCAGTACACAAAACATTAAACGGTTTGTGTGCGAAAGACATAATTGAACCGATCCAGTCCTCAGCATGGGGTACTCCTATTGTTACGCCACTGAAGTCGGATGGCAAAACCCCTAGAATATGTGGTGACTATAGATTAACACTGTTGAAGCAAACGTGCACGACGGTGGAGGCTGAAGATATTCTAAATCGACTTCACGGTTCTAAAGTTCTCTCGAAAGTTGACTTTAAAGATGTTTATCTCCAAATCCATTTAGATCAATCTTCATCTCTTTTGACGACAATTAATACTCCCTTTGGTCTGTTCAAATACAATTTCCTTCCATTTGGTCTAAGTTGTTCTCCAGCTATATTTCAGGAAGTTATGAATAATGTAGTTAGTGATCTTGAGGGCGTTGAAGTTTATCAAGATGATCTCATTGTCCATGGTTCTGATAAGGTAGTTCATAACCAGAGACTTATTGCTTTATTGCGTCGTTTAATTGAGAAGAATATTACAGTGAATCCAAATAAGTGTTCATTTTGTGTATCTAATTTCGAATGTCTTGGAAACCTAGTTGATGGTAATGGTTTTAGACCAGATATAAAACGACTGGCTCCATTGACAAATGCACCGTCTCCAAAAAATCTTAAAGAACTACGTTCACTAGTGGGTGCTCTTCAATACTGTTCTCATTTTATTCCTAATTTTTCTTGTCGTGCAAATTGTTTATTTAATATTTTGACATTCAATTCATTTAAATGGGGTGAGGAACAAGTGTCATGCTTACGTAGTCTACTAAAGTTTCTTCAAAGTGATGTTGTTCTTCGAACTTACTCCCCTAGTGTACAGTCTGTACTTATCACTGATGCATCACCTGTGGGTATTGGCGCAGTTTTGGAACAGGAGGGTACACCAGTTATTTGTGTTTCACGCAAACTTACTGTTACTGAACAAGGTTATTCACAGACTCAGCGAGAAGCATTAGCTGTGTTTTGGGCTGTTAAAAGACTTCATAAATATTTATTCGGAAAGAAATTCACTATTGTTACTGATCATGAGGCTTTAAAGTTTATTTATCATCCTGAAAAATCCTTAGCACGTTCCTCATCTGCTATGGTTCAACGATGGAGTATTGCTTTGAGTGCCTATGACTATACGGTTCAGCACAGGAGTGCCAAACAGATTCAACATGTTGACTACATTTCTTGGCAGTCATTACAAGATAAACCTGTAAATACTTCAGACTGTTTGTTAGTGCAACCTTTACCAGTGAAACGTCCAGATCTCATTAGAGAAGCTCGTAAATACTTTGGATGTATAATTAATGCTATACGAAAAGGTTGGAATGCTAATTTGAAACGTAGATTTCCTATCTATTTTTCAAAGCGGGATGAGCTATCTACTACTCCTGATGGTATTTTGTGTTTAAATGATCGTGTTGTTATTTCTCCTTCATTGCGTAAATCTGTCCTAGAAGATCTTCATAGTGGACATTTAGGTGTTGAAAAAATGAAGTCATTGGCGAGGCTCACATGTTGGTGGCCAGAGATAAATGCAGATATTTGTCGTACAACAAATAATTGTGAAAAGTGTCATAAGCTGAAAAATCAGCATTCGAAGTGGACTCCATGGCCAGTATCGTCTGAGGCTTGGCAGAGAATTCATGTAGACTATTGTGGTCCGTTTCTTGGCAAATACTATGCGCTTGTAGTTATTGATTCTTTTTCAAAGTGGCCTGAAGTTTTTTTCACAACTTCACCAAATTCTGACTCCACAATTCAAGCCTTAAGAAAGGTGTTTAGTCGAGAAGGGGTTAAATGGTATACGGTGCAAACGTCTATTTACTGCTCCCAGACATCCTTGTTCGAATGGTCAGGCAGAAAATTTTGTCAGGACGTTAAAAACGGCTATTGATTCTATTGCCGCCTCAACATTTAATGAGCTGGAGAGGGGAGTAGATACCTTTCTATTGCAATATAGAAATGCCAGACATTCGGTGACGAAAGAGACTCCATCAAAACTATTAAAAGGAAGAATTCTTCGGTCGAATATGAGATGATTGGAGTCTGCAGAAGTTACGTATTATCGTGGCAACGATCTTCGACCATCCACGTGGATTGTTCTGAAGAATGTCGGGAAATCTATGGTGCGACTTCTAGATATCAATGACTTAAGTACACACAACTGACATGTTGATCAAATACAATTCCAGGAACCAGGTGAGTCTGTTCCGATTTCAGTTGTTAATTCTAATACTAATGAGTGCATTCTAGATAATACAGAGTCTTTCTCCAATACATTTTTGGACAGACACAATATGAACTTGAGGAGAAGGCGTACAATTGATGACAGACACTTAGACTCTAATTTGGGCTAAGGCGGATGTGGTGTTTGAATGAACTAATGACTCCTTTGTACTTGTTGAATGTTTGATTTCGAATTCTAAATACAGTACATCCGTTAGTGCTTGTGTAGTACTTCTCGATTTAATTGCGTTATTTCTAGGATTCTTAGTCCATACTATAATTCAATTAATTCAAATTAGCATAATTTTGTAATCCTATAGGAAGTCACACAAAGGAATCTTCAAAGATGCATTTCGAAAGTGCTCCTTTTCTGCGCTCGAGGTGTCTAGCTTCAAGTGGGCATGTTGATTGGAATATGTACATTGGCTTTGCCCGAACTAGGAACGTATCCTTCACATAACTTCCAATCATGGGCTGACTACAAAAGATAATACGAATTTCAACCAAATTGAATGTTCCTCGCGGAGATCTTAAAAGTCTACTTTTCTAGATTTGTTTCCATTATTATTTTCAATAACCTACATTCGTTTACTTTTCAACTCCCTGTCTCATCCTACGCTTCCAAATACACACTTCATTATCCGATTGCCTGAGCACTTCTGACTATGTAATCTCATGATTATTTCAGTTTAAAAATTTTTCAAGTCACTCACCTACTTCCCATTATGAAGCGTGGATTCAAGCCTATGATATCCTTGTTATAACTACTCTCTCTGTCATCACTCTATTAATTTGTGCTTCTCATTTGTTACGTACATTTTTGTCATCTATTCCACTGTTATCACTGACTAAACTGACTTGACTAGTTTTATTATTTCGTATATGAATAAAAATATTACAGTATATTGGGGTAAGCTTGATGAGGATCTAATCGAAGACAATATCGTTCGCTTGTATATGCTGTTATTCAAGCGGCCATTTATCTTACGTTCTTACTTGACCCCAATGGTACCGATCAACAATAACCCTCATCTCCACTTCACCCATCCCAAATTCAATTATCTCATTCCCTTCACCTTTCTGTGTACTCCATTATAATACTCACTACTGCTGAGTAGTTCATGTGTGATGTGGATCACTTTCCATCATATAGCCTGCTCTTCGTCTTCTCACTATTACGAGAACCCACGAAATACAGTACTTTTACTATTGTAAGTGTAACATTTTAAACACATGATTTTCTTGTTTAACTGTTCTCTCAGTTTGCATTTGTTTGTGAAAACGTTCGTGTTTTGTGTTTATGATTCTAGTTTGGGAATGATGAGTGAGTCCTTTGGTTAAACTGACACAATATCGTATGTTTGTTTACTGATTCGTAGCGCTACATGTTTTATGCCACCTCGAAGGATGGGATTACCCTATCAGCCTGATGAATAAAGGTTTGTAAACTGCATTACTCGTGATTTTGCTGGTGATTTAATGGTTGAATTGGCAGATCGTTTGTTTGTGTTTCAGTTTTTGTGTTTGACTGAGCTCTCTATTGTCAATCCTCGAGGTGATTCTAATGTGACAACTTGAGAATCAGTCAAACTATTTGACGTTGACATCAGAATCTGTTGCATGATTTATGATTTCAGCAGGCTGTTACTTAGTTCATATCATACGCATAGTATCCTTCATTATCTTGAAGTGAACAAGGACAAAGAATTGAACAAAATAATATTTCGATATATATCATCACGATATATTATGAGTATCGTGACGAAATACATTGTTTTGACAGAAAACTCTAGATTATCATATATCCCAGTCTCCAGATTTTGATGAAATTTCTGATCTTTCCTCAAAGTCATATGAAAATTCGTAGTTTTCCACAAAGCTTGGGGAAATTTTCAGGAAATATCGGTATAAAACACGAAAATTGCTCAAAAGACTTGATCAGTTCCTCAAAATAACTTGACGTTTTATTGAAATGCCTCAGTCCAGAGGACGTATTGAGGGGTGTATTGTTGCATTTTCACAACATTTCACAAAAACCGATAAAAGTTCACACAGTATCAGGAGATCGGGACAGAAACAAGGAATTATGGAACTCGAACGTTTGAGTGAATTTACAATGTGGTAGTTAAGCATAAATTATTAACAATTACGATTCACGTGAGTTGAGATCAGTCGGTGGAATATAAAATTCCAGAATGGAAAAATGTGATATGGATAAGAGAAGGTAGAAAAATATAATAAAACGGCAATAAAGTCACCATGGTGAAGGAAGATTTGCAACTGTTTCCTATCGAATACTTTAGTCCGACTAGAGGCGTTTGATGGCTGTGGCTTTCGAGATTTTAAGACGAATGTAATTTGACTGTAGATTGATAACCCTGAAAGATTTCGGTCTCTCTCCTAAACTCTTTCAATAAACCCTGATGTGCTGTGTCACAGAAATATTTATCGGTAACACTACTGACGGCCTTTAATCCCATTGAACTGAAACCTTTTGAGATATGTTCGTTGAATCAAACAAAGTCCCCACACTCTGTCCTACCAGTGTATCTGCTTTGGTAGGTATGTGTTAATTTGTATACCGAGTTGCCGGTGACAGCAATGTGTTTTCTGTCGATGTTTGATCAGCGTCAAGAGCACGCTCTTTCACATGAGCTTGACATCATATCATCTCAACTACACAAAATTTGTCTACGTTTAGTTTTGTCAAGTCCGTCTTGTGGCTCAGGTTCTGAATGCGCTTGGATCATATGATCATTGTTGTTGAAGTATAGATGCCATCTATCGTATCATGAAACTGCATCACAAAGCCAGCACTTACTTGGCGTCGTGAAGGCCAACGAACAAACTGCATCGAGGATTGTAAGCAGACATGAGTAGGATGAATAGCAACTGGGAAGAACTGGCAAAAATCGTCCATGACAGAGTTGGATTGAGAATGCTGTTGAGCGGTCCATGCCTTACAACGAGGGTTAACTGAAGTGAGTAATTACGCATAAATTTGTCGACATTTCCAGAGATCATGGATGCTCACACAAAATCTCCCGAAAAACTGTAGCTTGACCACATCTTCTATATACAGTCACAACACTAAGTCTTAACCGCTTCATTATTTTTATTCACTACTTGTGCAATAACCAAGAGGTTGTTGTCTTGATTTGTCTCGTACTGTCATTGTAAGCATGCCAGTATATCTGATCATATCAGTCGATTCCCTTTAACCATTACGCATTATCATGTATTCAGCCAATTCCCAAAGTGAGTGTGACATCATTTGGGAATAATACCTGTTACAATTGTTGTCGTATATTCCGTGCAGATTATCATTTTTGAAGGTAGACATAGAAAAACACATCAATGCTATGAAGAACGACTGTCATTGTAAGCTTTTCTCATCATTTCAATAGTATGACTTATTTTGTCAAATCATTTTGCGAGGTCGAGAAAACCCTATTAAATTTTCACTACCTGCCAACCGTTATTTAGACACTTGATCCACTGTTTGTAGGAACGTGTCATTTTGAATGAACGCAAGTTTGTTTCCTTATTCTCCATTTATTCCCTTACCAGTAGAATACACCGACAATCATTCACTTGAACAGGCTCGTTTGTTTTAGTTGTCATCGATTATTTTTCTCTCCTGTCAGTTCTGGTGTGATTAATCATCGAGCGTTCGGGACACTTTATTAGTTATAGCGATAAACACATTATCAAAGTGACTGGTATCTTGGACGTTGAACATTCTCAACTCGACTTGTCACAACCTTTGAAGAATGAGACTACGAATATACCCGCGGTTAGCAGGTTGATATCGTTTGGAGTTCAATTGCGGAAGAAACTTCAACAACATTAACGACTGTATTGCAGTAATCAATACCAAGATTTGACTTGATAAGTTCGAATAAATTGATCACCACTAGTTAACTTGCACAATATAATTAAAGAGTCCTATGATTTTAAATCAAAAATATAGGAATTAACCATCGGAAAGAATGTATTCATGGTAAGCTATGGTGTTGTAGCATTAAACACTATTATTCCTATTGATAGATGCTTAGGATTCATCGGTGGTTTACTAAAGAACGACAATACTCATCCTGACAGATATCCATCAATCATTAGTCTGATCATGAAATCATTAAAACTATGCCTAAGTTAGACGCTATTTGCTTTCAACAGGATAGTACACAAACAAACTAACGATATGGCAGTGGGATCCTCCATGTCCCCAATTGTAGCCAACATCTTTATGGCACACATAGAATCGAATATTTTCGCAAATGACAATAACCTACGAATTCGGCTGAAATGACACCTTTGTTGTGATATAAAGAACGTGAAAATAATACAACATGGTGGCTAGCAATGGAATCAAGATCGAATGTTCTGTCGTAGTTGAGCCCCGTCAGTCGGGTGTAACTGCATACCAAAGTTTTCTCCACTGCCGGATTTAAAACTACCGTCGTTCGTCTCAAACTCCATCGCGTTATTCACTGATAAACACCTACCTGTGCAATCGGGAGAAGTTTAAATTCGGTTGCTCTTGTTAATTTGAATCTTCTCATTAGTGTTTAGGATTGCAACTAATCAGTATCTAATCGGCTTATGTGCATTCTGCGCGCATCGCCCCTGATTATTATAAGTTCTCTCTCTCAATTACTCAAAATGATTTTGTAATCAAATAAGAAAGAACAAACAAAGTATTCTTGAATGAAGTAAGTTTGAATTGATCAATTTTATTACCATTATCCCATCAATAATTATCCACTAAAGACGCATCTAACAACTGTCCAATCAAAATCACAGAAGTAGTGTGAAATGAACTGAGGTTGACAGAATCCGCGAAACGGAAGCATCCATCAATTTATTGGTTAGAATACACCAATTTGAATGGATTTACTCGAAACATCATAATTCCGGATGGATTGATTGAAATTGTAAAATTCTCTGTCAATCCAACATCTTTGAATCTATCACCAGTGAATACATCCAGTAATCTGAATTTGTCTCCTAATATTGTATACATCTGTGATTTGAATTCATCAAGATTTGTGCTAAAGGTAATTGGTCCTCCATCAACCCTCGTGTAGATGCAAGCGATTGCCCAACCGATTGGACAGTCATCTAATTTTCGTATCCACAACTGTACAAACAGAAATATATGAATTGGTGTAAAAGGTATTTTATTATTCAGTCAACTGATAACTAAAAGTGATGTTAACGATATGTCACGACTTTGTTGAAGACTGGGTATATTAACAAACTGGTGATCATTTCAGCCTGATAATCTAGTACGCAAAGTGTTAAAAATATGATACTGAGATCGAATATTTCATTCACAATGTTCGTCTTCATCCTTATATTATCCTTATTTTCTATTTAAAATATAAGAGCTTCATTATAATGTTCTGTCATTCCACTAGCACAGTGAGCTATACTATGTATTCAAATATCTGATGAATTATTGAAAGTTGCTTTTCTTCACTGGAAGTTTCTGCTCAAGATTCTACGACAGAAAGAAAATTATCTGAACGCATATGTATAAGAATTTCAATTTAATGCAACCAACTCACCTGTACATCATTTCGTGATTTGACGAATTCCGCCTGATGTCCACCCCTATCCTGATCTATAGCCAATAAATGTTTATTGCGTAACAGAGATGCACTGAATTGATCCACTTTATCCAGGTCAGTCGAGATCAGTAGTGGTGCAGCAAGCATGCACCACATACCCATATGGACTCGCTTTTGATCATCCGAAAGTCCGTTGTTTCCTAAGACTAACATATCAGGATCGTTCCAATGTCCGGGACCAGCCACTTTCGGTAGAACATCGTTGCGTAGTCTATATCCATTTATAATACTGATTATAGATCCCCAGTAGCTTTGCACGTTGGACGACACTCGCCATAAATTACAATTATTTTGTAATCTTTTCCAGTCAATCAAATTAGGGTTTGAAAGCCAATAGTTATATGCTGGATAAGTACACAAAAGCATTACAGGCCTGTCAGTTGCATTGAGTAATCTGGTAAATTTTTCAAAACCATCTGGTGCAGTATTCTCAGCAGAGTAGCAGGCATGCATCTTTACATAATCTACTCCACAGTCAGCCACTGCTTTTGCATCCAATTCCAAATTATTTATACTTCCTGGATAACCAGAACATGTCATGGCCCCGTAACCAAGAGTTATACCGAGTGAAAGATTTTTGGAGTGCAGATATTCCGCAACGCTTCTAATACCCTGTAAGTTAAATATGTTTTTGAGGCTTTGTTATACACGAATTATAAAGGTAGAACACATTGGAAGTTAACAAAGTTTAAAACAAATGGGAGATAATCCATAACTAATCATATCTACCACAACACATTGATTTATACTAGGGAAGCTAAGATATGTCTTTCATGATTAGCTCAGTGACGCTGTAAATCACAAAGGAAAATCACTACTGCAAAAGAGGATATTAATCAACTCAACGGTCTGACCGAAGTAATCAATTCGTGATTATTATAATTTCAAATTGTTCAAACACAATATATAAATTTGTGGACAATTTATGTCAAATGATATGAATCAACTCACATTGGGAAATCTTGTAGGATCTGCCATAATGCTATTCGTCTTCGGATCACGTTGTCTTGATAACCAACAATCATCAAGTACCACATATTTATAACCCAAATCTTGCCAACCATCCGATACCAGTTTATCAGCTGTTCGTTTGATTGCATTCTCATTAAGACAGTTATTTGGATAGTCGCGGCAGTTTACTTGACATCCGAATTGTTGCCACGTATTAAATCCCATTGGTGGTGTTTTAGCCAACCCATTGTCCAGACACATCACACAATTCAGAGTGAGTATGACTACTCCCGAAACTATCGTTAACACTGTGAACATGTTAGCTAAATAGTAAAAATGATGAATTATTTAGTATAACTTGATTGAACTGTAATTTTATTGACTTACTTACTTATGCCTGTTACTTCCAGTGGAGCATAGGCCGCCAACCAGCATCCTCCAACCCACTCTGTCCTCAGCCTTCTTTTCTAGTTCCAACCAATTCTTGTTCATTTTTCTCATGTCTATCTCCATTTTCCGGCGTAATGGGTTTTTTGGTCTTTCTCTCCTCCTTCGACCTCGAGGATTCCACGTGAGGGCTTGTCTTGTGACGCAGTTCAGTGCTTTCCTAAATGTGTGTCCTTTCCACTTACACCACCTCTTCCTGATTTCTTCCTCCACTGAGATCTGATTTGTTCTTTCCCACAGTAGGTTGTTGCTAACGGATTCGAAGTATCTTGCGTAGACAGTTGTTGATAAACACTTGTATCTTCTGGATGATGGCTTTCGTGGTTTTCCAGGTTTCGGCCACATACAGTGGAACTGTCTTCACAGTTGTATTGAAATTTCTGACCTTGGTGTTGGTTACTAATTGTTTTGAGTTCCAGATGTTCTTCAGTTGTAAATGTGCTGCTATTGCTTTGCCGTTCCTCGCCTTCACACCTGCATCAGATCGACCGTGTTCATCGATGATGCTGCTCAAATATGTAAAGGTTTTTACATCTTCCAAATTTCCTCCGTCAATTGTGATTGGATTGTTGCATGTTGTTTTGTATCGAAGAATCTTGCTTTTCCCTTTGTGTATATTGAGACCTACTGCTGCTGAGACTGCTGCTACACTGGTCGTCTTCTCCTGCATTTGTTGTGGTGTTTGCGATAGAATAGCCAGATCATCTGCGAAGTCTAGATCATCCAATTGCATCCTAGATGTCCACTGTGTCCCGTGCTTCCCTTCAAATGTTGACGTCTTCATGATCCAGTCGATCACCAGGAGAAATGAAAAGGGTGAGAGTAAGTAACTTTTCCTGACACCGGTCTTTACTTCGAATGACTTTGTCAACTGCCCTCCATGCACGATTTTGCAGTTTAATCCATCATAGGAATTCCGTATGATATTGATTATCTTCTCAGGCACGCCGTAGTGTCGAAGAAGCTTGCATAGGGTTGTTCTGTCCACGCTATCGAATGCTCTTTCGTAGTCAATGAAGTTGGTATAGAGTGATGAATTCCATTTAATTGGTTGTCCCACAATGATCCGTAGAGTCACGATTTGGTTTGTACACGATCTATCCTTACGAAATCCTGCCTGTTGGTCGCGACGTTGTGCGTCTACGCAATCCTCCGTCCTGTTTAACAACATCCTGTTCAAGACTTTTCCTAGTATTGAAAGAAAAGTGATTCCCCTGTAGTTGTCACACTTGCTAAGATTGTCTTTGTTTGGTATTTTGACCAGAAGTCCTTCCTTCCAGTCTTTTGGTACCTGTTCCTCATCCCAAATCTTTCTGAAGAGAATGTGAAGTATCCTTGCAGTTACCGCTACGTCTGCTTTCAGTGTCTCTGCTGGAATGCTGTCTGATCCTGCTGCTTTACCACACTTAATTTGTCTGATAGCCATGCTGATTTCTTCAACTGTTGATGGGCCAACATCGATTGGGAGGTCCGTGAGTGCTGCGTCGATGTTGATTGGGTTCAATGAAGCTGGTCGATTCAAGAGTTCTTTGAAGTGTTCTACCCACCTGTTTCGTTGTTCTTCAATGTTGGTGATTACTTTGCCTTCTTTGTTTTTCACTGATTGTTCTGGTTTACGGTGATTTCCAGAGAGCTTTTTGTTGTGTCATACAGTTGTCTAATGTTTCCTTCTCTTGCAGCCTTTTCTGCCGTCATTGCTAAATCTTGCACATACTTTTGTCAGTTCCGATGCTCTTCTTCACTTGCTTGTTTACTTCTGTGTATTCAGCTTGTGCCTTGGCTTTTTCTGCTCTTGTTCGACTGGTATTGATTGCTGCTTTCTTGTTCCTCGTTTCTTGAATCTTATCCAGTGTATCAACAGTGATCCACTCCTTGTGATGGTGCTTTTTTTAGCCCAGAACCTCATGGCAGGTTGAAGTGATTGCCTCTTTTATCTCTTTCCAGTTGCTCTTCATAGTAGTTCCTTCTCCACCAAGTAGATCATGAAAGGCCTGGAACTTGTTGCTGAGGGTTATCTTGAATTTGTTGAGTTTGTTAGTATGTCAAAGGAGAGCCGTATTAAACTTTTGTGATATTGTTCGCCCCAGTGTTCAGTGCCTCTTGAGTTTCAATTTCATCTTGGCGACCAGCAAGTGATGATCTGACGCTTTATCAGCTCCTCTCTTTGTTCTCACGTACTCTATCGTCCTCCTGAACATTTTGTTGATGCAGATATGGTCGATTTGGTTCTGTGTGCTGTGATCCGGTGAAGTCCATGTGGTTTTGTAGATGCATTTATGTGGGAATATGTCGCCGCCTATGACCAGTTTATTGAAGGCACATAGGTTTGCAATTCACTCACCATTTCCGTTCCTTTCTCCCAGTCCGTGTCGTACCATGATCTCTTCATATCCGGTGTTGTCAATTCCAACCTTGGCATTTAGGTCGACCATCGTAATGGTCAGGTCTTTTGTTGGGCACTTCTCGACGATTGACTGCAGCCTATCGTAGAATTGGTCGTTATCATCTTCATTGTAGTCGTTGGTAGGCGCGTAGCATTGGATGACGTTCATTGTAATGCTCTTTTTCTTTGTTTTGAAGGACGCTTTGATGATCCTTGGTCCATGAGATTTCCATCCTATAAGTGCATTTCGTGCTTGTTTGGACAATGTCAATGCTAGTCCTTGTGTATGTGGGGCATTTTATTCTTCTTCATATCCGGAGTATAACAGCAGCTACCCTGAACCTAGTCGTTGTTGTCCAACTTGCGTCCAACGTGTTTGACTGATCTCAAGCACCTCTAGATTGTACCTCCTCATTTCTGAAGAAATTTTGAAAACCCTCGCAATCTCCCACATTGTAGAAGCATTCCATGTACCTAAATAAATGGATGCTCGGGTTGTCAGAAAGCGCGTCGCGTCGTGACTACCGAAGAAACTCGGCTTTCATCATGGGGCTTCATAATTCTTCTAAACCAAGACCTTCTGACTTCCAGGGTAGTGTTTAAGTGGGTTGAATTATTTTTGCTGATAAGCATTTATTTTAGCAGGTTAGTTTTTCACGGGATGAGATCGCCAACTGCATGCCCAACCCACTTTCTTTATCCGGCCTTAGGACTGAGAGCAGGCCTGGAGGAACTCCAGGCGGAGATGTGTTTTCGTTGAGGTGTATATCAATCCCAAATATCGTTTTATCGAAACATAATCGACAAGTTCATTTCATCAAAACAATGTCCTTTGATGTGCGAGCTCTTCAGACACGCATCAGATTCACGTATGCCATTCAATTCACAAGGTTGAAAACGGGAATCTCGAATATGTACACGGAAACGTCACTAATCAACGGTCGTAATCTCATCTCACGCTCAAGTTGTGACACTTCAGTTAGACACTTCTACAAATGATTCGATCGGAGACGTACGAACTCGTCATTTATCCCACAATTTCCATGTGATACACTCAGTGCGAATGTAACCCAGAAAAATTCAGAACACCTATGAAAGCGTTGAACTCAGTGGAACCGAGGGAACTCAAACTGTCCAGTACTTTCCAATTCACATTAAACTGGTGATTGAGTATTCAAAATCCGGTCATTCTCAGATTGAAGTAGTCTGAAATAATCCTTCATACTGGACGTCTTCCTAACTGTCTACCGCTCTGTTCTATTATTTATCTCAACCAAACTTACCTTTATTGATATACATGAAACCATTTACCTAGTATATCTATCTAAGTTATCATTGTAAACTACATATCCCGAGATGAACAATTTCACTTCATCTTACAAGCAGGTAATCCGTGCATATCATAATTGGCAAACAGTGATTCTCCCACAACGAGGCAATGGCCTTGAATAATTAAATTCAGTGAATTACTGTGGGAACTGAGAAGAGACTGTTGAAAGAAAATATCACTCGATGTGAATGCGCTTTGAAATATCTATCAACGAATGTTCATGTGTGTCTCGATCGAACAAATATTCATGCAAAATCAGGTTATATTCAAAACGATTCACTCTAAATCATCTCAAATGACAAGACTAAGCAAAATGACAGACGCAACTGAATTGCCTTGTCCTGATTAGTGAGAAAGTAATCCTCTAGAAAGTCACACAAAGGAATCTTCAAAGATGCATTTCGAAAGTGCTCCTTTTCTGCGCTCGAGGTGTCTAGCTTCAAGTGGGCATGTTGATTGGAATATGTACATTGGCTTTGCCCGAACTAGGAACGTATCCTTCACATAACTTCCAATCATGGGCTGACTACAAAAGATAATACGAATTTCAACCAAATTGAATGTTCCTCGCGGAGATCTTAAAAGTCTACTTTTCTAGATTTGTTTCCATTATTATTTTCAATAACCTACATTCGTTTACTTTTCAACTCCCTGTCTCATCCTACGCTTCCAAATACACACTTCATTATCCGATTGCCTGAGCACTTCTGACTATGTAATCTCATGATTATTTCAGTTTAAAAATTTTTCAAGTCACTCACCTACTTCCCATTATGAAGCGTGGATTCAAGCCTATGATATCCTTGTTATAACTACTCTCTCTGTCATCACTCTATTAATTTGTGCTTCTCATTTGTTACGTACATTTTTGTCATCTATTCCACTGTTATCACTGACTAAACTGACTTGACTAGTTTTATTATTTCGTATATGAATAAAAATATTACAGTATATTGGGGTAAGCCTGATGAGGATCTAATCGAAGACAATATCGTTCGCTTGTATATGCTGTTATTCAAGCGGCCATTTATCTTACGTTCTTACTTGACCCCAATGGTACCGATCAACAATAACCCTCATCTCCACTTCACCCATCCCAAATTCAATTATCTCATTCCCTTCACCTTTCTGTGTACTCCATTATAATACTCACTACTGCTGAGTAGTTCATGTGTGATGTGGATCACTTTCCATCACATAGCCTGCTCTTCGTCTTCTCACTATTACGAGAACCCACGAAATACAGTACTTTTACTATTGTAAGTGTAACATTTTAAACACATGATTTTCTTGTTTAACTGTTCTCTCAGTTTGCATTTGTTTGTGAAAACGTTCGTGTTTTGTGTTTATGATTCTAGTTTGGGAATGATGAGTGAGTCCTTTGGTTAAACTGACACAATATCGTATGTTTGTTTACTGATTCGTAGCGCTACATGTTTTATGCCACCTCGAAGGATGGGATTACCCTATCAGCCTGATGAATAAAGGTTTGTAAACTGCATTACTCGTGATTTTGCTGGTGATTTAATGGTTGAATTGGCAGATCGTTTGTTTGTGTTTCAGTTTTTTGTGTTTGACTGAGCTCTCTATTGTCAATCCTCGAGGTGATTCTAATGTGACAACTTGAGAATCAGTCAAACTATTTGACGTTGACATCAGAATCTGTTGCATGATTTATGATTTCAGCAGGCTGTTACTTAGTTCATATCATACGCATAGTATCCTTCATTATCTTGAAGTGAACAAGGACAAAGAATTGAACAAAATAATATTTCGATATATATCATCACGATATATTATGAGTATCGTGACGAAATACATTGTTTTGACAGAAAACTCTAGATTATCATATATCCCAGTCTCCAGATTTTGATGAAATTTCTGATCTTTCCTCAAAGTCATATGAAAATTCGTAGTTTTCCACAAAGCTTGGGGAAATTTTCAGGAAATATCGGTATAAAACACGAAAATTGCTCAAAAGACTTGATCAGTTCCTCAAAATAACTTGACGTTTTATTGAAATGCCTCAGTCCAGAGGATGTATTGAGGGGTGTATTGTTGCATTTTCACAACATTTCACAAAAACCGATAAAAGTTCACACAGTATCAGGAGATCGGGACAGAAACAAGAAATTATGGAACTCGAACGTTTGAGTGAATTTACAATGTGGTAGTTAAGCATAAATTATTAACAATTAGGATTCACGTGAGTTGAGATCAGTCGGTGGAATATAAAATTCCAGAATGGAAAAATGTGATATGGATAAGAGAAGGTAGAAAAATATAATAAAACGGCAATAAAGTCACCATGGTGAAGGAAGATTTGCAACTGTTTCCTATCGAATACTTTAGTCCGACTAGAGGCGTTTGATGGCTGTGGCTTTCGAGATTTTAAGACGAATGTAATTTGACTGTAGATCGATGATCCTGAAAGAATTCCGTCTCTCTCCACAATGTGCTGTATCACAGAAATATTTAGTGGTAACACTACTGACGGCCTTTAATCCCATTGAACTGAAACCTTTTGAGATATGTTTGTAGAATCAAACAAAGTCCCCACACTCTGTCCTACCAGTGTATCTGCTTTGGTAGGTATGTGTTAATTTGTATACCGAGTTGCCGGTGACAGCAATGTGTTTTCTGTCGATGTTTGATCACTGCTTGTGCAATAACCAAGAAGTTGTTGTCTTGATTTGTCTTGTACTATCATTGTAAGCATGCCAGTATATCTGATCATATCAGTCGATTCCCTTTAACCATTACGCATTATCAAGTATTCAGCCAATTCCCAAAGTGAGTGTGACATCATTTGGGAATAATACCTGTTACAATTGTTGTCGTATATTCCGTGCAGATTATCATTTTTGAAGGTAGACATAGAAAAACACATCAATGCTATGAAGAACGACTGTCATTGTAAGCTTTTTTCAACATTTTAATAGTACGACTTATTTTGTCAGATCATTTTGCGAGGTCGAGAAAACCCTATTAAATTTTCACTACCTGCCAACTGTTATTTAGACACTTGATCCACTGTTTGTAGGAACGTGTCATTTTGAATGAACGCAAGTTTGTTTCTTTATTCTCCATTTATTCCCTTACCAGTAGAATACACCGACAATCATTCACTTGAACAGGCTCGTTTGTTTTAGTTGTCATCGATTATTTTTCTCTCCTATCAGTTCTGGTGTGATTAATCATCGAGCGTTCTGAACACTTAATTAGTTACAACGATAAACACATTATCAAAGTGACTGGTATCTTGGACGTTGGACATTCTCAACTCGACTTGTCACAACCTTTGAAGAAGGAGACTACGAATATACACATGGTTAGCAGGTTGATATCGTTTGGAGTTCAATTGCGGAAGAAACTTCAACAGCATTAACGACTGTATTGCAGTAATCCATACCAAGATTTGACTTGATAAGTTCGAATAAATTGAGCACTACTAGTTAACTAACATCATACAATTTAAGAGTCTTATGATTTTAAATCAAAAATATAGGAATTAAACATGGGAAAGACTGTAATCATGGTAAGCTATGGTGTTGTAGCACTATACACTATTATCAGTGGTTTTCTAAAGTACGACAATGCGCTTCCTGACAGATATCCATCAAGCATTAGTCTGATCATGAAATCCTTAAAACTTTGCCCAAATTAGACGCTGTTTGCTTTTAACGGGATGGTATACAAACAAACTAACGATGTAGCAGTTGGATCCTCAATGTACCTAATTGTAGCCAACCTCTTTATGGCACACACAGAATTGAATATTTTCGCAAATGACAATAACCTACGAATTCGGCTGAAATGACACCTTTGTTGTGATATAAAGAACGTGAAAATAATACAACATGGTGGCTAGCAATGGAATCAAGAACGAATGTCCTGTCGTAATTGAGACCCGTCAGTCCGTTGTAACTGCATACCGTAGTTTTCTCTACTGCCGGATTTAAAACTACCGTCGTTCGTCTCAAACTCCATCGCGTTATTCACTGATAAACACCTACCTGTGCAATCGGGAGAAGTTTAAATTCGGTTGCTCTTGTTAATTTGAATCTTCTCATTAGTGTTTAGGATTGCAACTAATCAGTATCTAATCGGCTTATGTGCATTCTGCGCTCATCGCCCCTGATTATTACAAGTTCTTTCTCTCCCAATTACTCAAAATGATTTTATAATCAAATAAGAAAGAACAAACAAAGTATTCTTGAATGAAGTAAGTTTGAATTGATCAATTTTATTACCATTATCCCATCAATAATTATCCACTAAAGACGCATCTAACAACTGTCCAGTCAAAATCACAGAAGTAGTGTGAAATGAACTGAGGTTGACAGAATCCGCGAAACGGAAGCATCCATCAATTTATTGGTTAGAATACACCAATTTGAATGGATTTACTCGAAACATCATAATTCCGGATGGATTGATTGAAATTGTAAAATTCTCTGTCAATCCAACATCTTTGAATCTATCACCAGTGAATACATCCAGTAATCTGAATTTGTCTCCTAATATTGTATACATCTGTGATTTGAATTCATCAAGATTTGTGCTAAAGGTAATTGGTCCTCCATCAACCTTCGTGTAGATGCAAGCGATTGCCCAACCGATTGGACAGTCATCTAATTTTCGTATCCACAACTGTATGGGAAGAAATATGTGAACAAATGAATGTATCTTGTTGATATTACTGACATCGGCAAATAACAATTATATTTCATCTCGTGATATTTGCCGATAGTAGGAACTAGAAAAAAAATAACGCAGAAGTGAATGGGTGTTGTCGTGCGAGTTGAAATCTGCATAGTGTTTTGAATAATGTCAGATGGAAAGTCACCTACATTACCAGATGACAATATTTACCAGTATATCGGATAGGCCCATATTGAATTGTATTCCACAATAGATGTTGTTGACTATGTCCGATTAACTATACACACACTATCTCATAACATAATCGGAATTCATATCATACTGTCTAATTTATTGAGGGCGTCACAGCTCGCCAAACAGCCTACTTGTCCATAAATAACAATATCCTGATTCCGGCTTTATGTGGTTGAAGTTATTCTGAAGGAAAGACATGAATGTGGTTCCAGATTGAATAGTTCAATAATCATATCACTTGCTGTGACAGTACAACAGAGCAAAAAATATCTCGACACACTTGAAGGAGAATTTAATACTGAAAATCGGTGAAGACACTAAAATTGAAATGTGTTGAAGTGGTCTTATCAAATTTGAACATTTCACTAGTTCCGTGTTAATTGAAAGGGCTGAAACGGAACATCGACCTTCGAGGTTAGCCATCAGGATTTCGTGATTACACTAAGAAAAAGAGACGATGACAAATAAAAATATTACCGATTCAGTGAGTTAAGTAGTTTTAACTACATTTCGATATTGAAATACTTAGAGCGACACTATCAACAACTCCACAAACAATGTCCATTTCCATGCTGGTTTACTGTACATTAAATATCGCAACTTCAGCAGATTGGCAAAACCGGTTCAACTGACGAAAGTCTTACACATAGGCAGCAATTGCCTTAATAAGGCTAAAGCGAAGTTTCATGGGATTGAGACGGAAAAATGTATCTCAACACCTACGTATAAGAATTCGTATGTATTGTGATCGACTCACCTGTACATCATTTCGTGATTTGACGAATTCCGCCTGATGTCCACCTCTATCCTGATCTATCGCCAACAAATGTTTATTGCGTAACAGAGATGCACTGAATTGATCCACCTTATCCATGTCAGCTGAGATCACTAGTGGAGCAGCAAACATACACGACATGCCCATATGAACTCGCTTTTGATCATTCGAAAGTCTGTTGTTTCCCAAAACTAACATATCGGGATCGTTCCAGTGTCCGGGTCCAGCCAATTTCGGTAGAATATCGTTGCGTAGTCTATATCCATCTATAATACTGATTACAGACTTCCAACTGCTTTGTGAATTGGGCAGAGCACGAATTAAATTGCAGTTGTTCTGTAGTCGCTTCCAGTCAACCGATTTAGGGTTTGCATACCATGAATTATATAGAGGATAAGTACACAAGAACACCACAGGTCTTCCAGTTGCATTAAGTAGTCGGGAGAATTTTTCAAAACCATCAGGCATCATGTGGTCCGGACTGTAACACGAGTTCATCTTCACGTAATCCACTTCCCAGTCAGCCATAGTCTTTGCATCCAATTCGAGAAAGTTCATACTACCTGGTAAACCTGCACAAGTCCGAGTTCCATAACCAATAGTTACTCCAAACAGTAGATTTTTCGAATGCAAATATTGTCCAAGGCCTTTCATACCCTGAAAGTGCAACGCATCATAGAGATTAGCAAACAGAATTTGTAAGTATCAGCGATTATTTTAGCGAAAACTCTACATGATTCACACACACACTAAGATAAAATCATATTGGAGGCCTTACAAACACAAAGCTAATATACTCTCGATAATCCGGTACTGATCAAAATGTATGGAAAAAGTTTGCACATATTCCAGACACTACACGCATGAACTTACGCTCGGAAATCTTGAAGGATCTGCCATAATACCATTGGTCTTCGGATCACGTTGTTTTGATAACCAACAATCATCGAGTATCACATATTTATAACCCAAATCTCGCCAACCATCCGATACCAGTTTATCAGCTGTTCGTTTGATTGCAATCTCACCAAGACAGTTGTTGGGATACATCTGGCAATCCAACCGACAGCCAAGATGATTCAATGTGTTCCATCCCATTGGTGGTGTTTTAGCCAACCCATTGTCCAGACACATCACATAATTCAGTGTGACGATGACTACTCCCGAAACTATCGTTAACACTGTGAACATGTTAGCTAAATAGTAGAAACAATGAGTTATTAAGTAACAAATGACTGAAGTGTAATTTCATTGAGGTGTATATTAATGCCAAATATCGTCATATCAAAACATAATCAACAAGTTAATCTCATCAAAACAATGTCCTTTGATGTGCGAGCTCTTCCGACACGCATCAGATTCACGTATGCCATTCAATTCACAAGGTTGAAAACGGAAATCTCGAATATGTACACGGAAACGTCACTAATCAACGGTCGTAATCTCATCTCACGCTCAAGTTGTGACACTTCAGTTAGACACTTCTACAAATGATTCGATCGGAGACGTACGAACTCGTCATTTATCCCACAATTTCCATGTGATACACTCAGTGCGAATGTAACCCAGAAAAATTCAGAACACCTTTGAAAGCGTTGAACTCAGTGGAACCGAGGGAACTCAAACTGTCCAGTACTTTCCAATTCACATTAAACTGGTGATTGAGTATTCAAAATCCGGTCGTTCTCAGATTGAAGTAGTCTGAAATAATCCTTCATACTGGACGTCTTCCTAACTGTCTACCGCTCTGTTCTATTATTTATCTCAACCAAACTTACCTTTATTGATATACATGAAACCATTTACCTAGTATATCTATCTAAGTTATCATTGTAAACTACATATCCCGAGATGAACAATTTCACTTCATCTTACAAGCAGGTAATCCGTGCATATCATAATTGGCAAACAGTGATTCTCCCACAACGAGGCAATGGCCTTGAATAATTAAATTCAGTGAATTACTGTGGGAACTGAGAAGAGACTGTTGAAAGAAAATATCACTTGATGTGAATGCGCTTTGAAATATCTATCAACGAATGTTCATGTGTGTCTCGATCGAACAAATATTCATGCAAAATCAGGTTATATTCAAAACGATTCACTCTAAATCATCTCGAATGACAAGACTAAGCAAAATGACAGACGCAACTGAATTGCCTTGTCCTGATTAGTGAGAAAGCATTGAATGTGACAGATTCCGTCACCGGCATCACATTCCCAGTCGAATCAACCGTATGTTCACCAGTATAAAAAGCGAAACCATGTCCACTAAACACCTTGAAACATCCACATCTGAAGTATAAGAAATAAGTATAAAACGTGCACTATCGTTGAGATACATACACACCAGAAACATTCGGTGTTCTACACTGTATATCATCAGTGAGTGATCTATTCCCCACGAATATTCATGTGGAAATATGATTGCCAGAAATAAAGCACACTTGAAACTGAAACATCACCAAAATAATATGTATAGGTCACCATCCAATTACTAATTAACACTTACATTTCATTAGAATTACCCAGTTGACTGAATTACGAACCGATTCGTATTTATACTCGAACGAATATGGACACAGTATTAGAATGAACTAGAAACGACCAACCAGATAAGGGCTTTGAAAATGAATACTTTGTGGAAGACAAGCAAACATATATGGAAGTGCACATGGATCTCACATGAAAACTGAATCCAATTCACGCTTCAACGAGTTCTTTAATCTGCGCATGCAAACAAGTCCATACGCACATCGATTGTCCGTCTTCATATAACCTTATGGGGACAGAAAGAGAATATGACGGTTCGTACCATCATTCTTCATAATGGTCATGTGTTTGGGATTAATGGATTATGTAAATTGTGTTGTGTATTTTAGTGGGGATTATAAGTTGAAATAAGTGGCGTTACGTTAGTATGTGTGTGTTTGAAGGAGTGAATGTGTTTCTTGAGAAAGATTTGTGGATGACAATTGTTTGCGAGTTCTACTCAATTTACTTGAATACATTTGCATATTTGTAGACTGAACACTATCACGTTCAACCCATGATGACATTTAACACAATTTCTTTAACAGTTGTGATTCTTCGGGCACCATAGAAAGCCAATTCAAGTGGTCATTCTTAAGCGGCACAAGATGAAGATTCATAGGCTTGACGTATTACTGTGACTGATTTTCCCGATTCTGAGACAATGTGGTTCAATCGTGAAGCGTGCATTGTGGTTGTGGGAATCATCATCAGCAAAACGAATCACAAATTCTGTTCGTACATTGACGATGAAACGGTATTGGAGACCGTTGTGCATGGTGATTTAGGTCAAGGGAAACCTAAACAAATTAAGTGTTATTCAGCAACAATTATGGTGAAGAATCATGTAGTCATATGCTTTAGTATGATTTTTGTAAACTTCCCTCGATTGAACGGCCCACGGGTGAATTCGAGGAAGCTCTAAAAAACTCAGAAAGAACCGAAGATCCTTCATCCAATCATCTTTTGAAAGAATATCCCAGAATCCCTACGTGTAGCCTTCCTAATGGACAAATGTTAACAATCCCTGTATGTGCATTGAAGGACTATAATGATGATTTCGTTTTTTACAAAAAAGTATGAACACCTGACAGTATTGTACCACAATTAGCACTGCTTGAAATAGCATTCCTTCCAATTGTCCTCTATCTTCACATTTGCGACTTTGTGGGTTCTAGCATTCAAATTTAAACCATTCACTCGTAATGTACAAAAGATAGATCACGAAAGTAATGGAGTTTATGATCAAGGAGCAATGAGGAATTGAAAATATTGTTCTGTATGCAAAGTTTGGGCTTGATCTGATGAGAAGCGATCGCCTCTTTTGCACATACGCTCTTCATTTGCATCCATAACGGCCTCGAATCACATAATTGTGAGATGATTTTGAGGGAGGCTTCTGGTCGAGCGGGATGATTAGAATTTGACCAGATGCTCCAAAGTTGAGCTTTAGACTGACTTTAGTAATCCTCTAGAAAGTCACACAAAGGAATCTTCAAAGATGCATTTCGAAAGTGCTCCTTTTCTGCGCTCGAGGTGTCTAGCTTCAAGTGGGCATGTTGATTGGAATATGTACATTGGCTTTGCCCGAACTAGGAACGTGTCCTTCACATAACTTCCAATCATGGGCTGACTACAAAAGATAATACGAATTTCAACCAAATTGAATGTTCCTCGCGGAGATCTTAAAAGTCTACTTTTCTAGATTTGTTTCCATTATTATTTTCAATAACCTACATTCGTTTACTTTTCAACTCCCTGTCTCATCCTACGCTTCCAAATACACACTTCATTATCCGATTGCCTGAGCACTTCTGACTATGTAATCTCATGATTATTTCAGTTTAAAAATTTTTCAAGTCACTCACCTACTTCCCATTATGAAGCGTGGATTCAAGCCTATGATATCCTTGTTATAACTACTCTCTCTGTCATCACTCTATTAATTTGTGCTTCTCATTTGTTACGTACATTTTTGTCATCTATTCCACTGTTATCACTGACTAAACTGACTTGACTAGTTTTATTATTTCGTATATGAATAAAAATATTACAGTATATTGGGGTAAGCTTGATGAGGATCTAATCGAAGACAATATCGTTCGCTTGTATGTGCTGTTATTCAAGTGACCATTTATTTTATAATTTCGATTTGTGGACCGCAACGACCCTCATCTCCACTTCACCTATCCCAAATTCAATTATCTCATTCCCTTCACCTTTCTGTGTACTCCATTATAATACTCACTACTGCTGAGTAGTTCATGTGTGATGTGGATCACTTTCCATCACATAGCCTGCTCTTCGTCTTCTCACTATTACGAGAACCCACGAAATACAGTACTTTTACTATTGTAAGTGTAACATTTTAAACACATGATTTTCTTGTTTAACTGTTCTCTCAGTTTGCATTTGTTTGTGAAAACGTTCGTGTTTTGTGTTTATGATTCTAGTTTGGGAATGATGAGTGAGTCCTTTGGTTAAATTGACACAACATCGTATGTTTGTTTACTGATTCTTAGCGCTACATGTTTTATGCCACCTCGAAGGATGGGATTACCCTATCAGCCTGATGAATAAAGGTTTGTAAACTGCATTACTCGTGATTTTGCTGGTGATTTAATGGTTGAATTGGCAGATCGTTTGTTTGTGTTTCAGTTTTTGTGTTTGACTGAGCTCTCTATTGTCAATCCTCGAGGTGATTCTAATGTGACAACTTGAGAATCAGTCAAACTATTTGACGTTGACATCAGAATCTGTTGCATGATTTATGATTTCAGCAGGCTGTTACTTAGTTCATATCATACACATAGTATCCTTCATTATCTTGAAGTGAACAAGAACAAAGAATTGGACAAAATAATATTTCAATGCTATGAAGAACGACTGTCATTGTAAGCTTTTTTCAACATTTTAATAGTACGACTTATTTTGTCAGATCATTTTGCGAGGTCGAGAAAACCCTATTAAATTTTCACTACCTGCCAACCGTTATTTAGACACTTGATCCACTGTTTGTAGGAACGTGTCATTTTGAATGAACGCAAGTTTGTTTCCTTATTCTCCATTTATTCCCTTACCAGTAGAATACACCGACAATCATTCACTTGAACAGGCTCGTTCGTTTTAGTTGTCATCGATTATTTTTCTCTCCTGTCAGTTCTGGTGTGATTAATCATCGAGCGTTCGGGACACTTAATTAGTTACAACGATAAACACATTATCAAAGTGACTGGTATCTTGGACGTTGGACATTCTCAACTCGACTTGTCACAACCTTTGAAGAAGGAGACTACGAATATACCCGCGGTTAGCAGGTTGAAATCGTTTGGAGTTCAATTGCGGAAGAAACTTCAACAGCATTAACGACTGTATTGCAGTAATCAATACCAAGATTTGACTTGATAAGTTCGAATAAATTGAGCACTACTAGTTAACTAACATCATACAATTTAAGAGTCTTATGATTTTAAATCAAAAATATAGGTATTAAACATGGGAAAGAGTGTAATCCTCCGTTTCCCTAATTGTAGCCAACCTCTTTATGGCACACACAGAATTGAATATTTTCGCAAATGACAATAACCTACGAATTCGGCTGAAATGACACCTTTGTTGTGATATAAAGAACGTGAAAATAATACAACATGGTGGCTAGCAATGGAATCAAGAACGAATGTCCTGTCGTAATTGAGACCCGTCAGTCCGTTGTAACTGCATACCGTAGTTTTCTCCACTGCCGGATTTAAAACTACCGTCGTTCGTCTCAAACTCCATCGCGTTATTCACTGATAAACACCTACCTGTGCAATCGGGAGAAGTTTAAATTCGGTTGCTCTTGTTAATTTGAATCTTCTCATTAGTGTTTAGGATTGCAACTAATCAGTATCTAATCGGCTTATGTGCATTCTGCGCTCATCGCCCCTGATTATTACAAGTTCTTTCTCTCCCAATTACTCAAAATGATTTTATAATCAAATAAGAAAGAACAAACAAAGTATTCTTGAATGAAGTAAGTTTGAATTGATCAATTTTATTACCATTATCCCATCAATAATTATCCACTAAAGACGCATCTAACAACTGTACAGTCAAAATCACAGAAGTAGTGTGAAATGAACTGAGGTTGACAGAATCCGCGAAACGGAAGCATCCATCAATTTATTGGTTAGAATACACCAATTTGAATGGATTTACTCGAAACATCATAATTCCGGATGGATTGATTGAAATTGTAAAATTCTCTGTCAATCCAACATCTTTGAATCTATCACCAGTGAATACATCCAGTAATCTGAATTTGTCTCCTGATATTGTATACATCTGTGATTTGAATTCATCAAGATTTGTGCTGAAGGTAATTGGTCCTCCATCAACCTTCGTGTAGATGCAAGCGATTGCCCAACCGATTGGACAGTCATCTAATTTTCGTATCCACAACTGTACAAACAGAAATATATGAATTGGTGTAAAAGGTATTTTATTATTCAGTCAACTGATAACTAAAAATGATGTTAACGATATGTCACGACTTTGTTGAAGAACAAGTAATGGAAGTAATTTAGTTGGAGACTACAATTGACAGCTTCGATGGTGGAAATGCATCGTTAGTGACTGGATATATTAACAAACTGGTGATCATTTCAGCCTGATAATCTAGTAAGCAAAGTGTTAAAAATATGATACTGAGATCAAATATTTTATTCACAATGTTCGTCTTCATCCTTATATTATCCTTATTTTCTATTTAAAATATAAGAGCTTCATTATAATGTTCTGTCATTCCACTAGCACAGTGAGCTATACTATGTATTCAAATATCTGATGAATTATTGAAAGTTGCTTTTCTTCACTGGAAGTTTCTGCTCAAGATTCTACGACAGAAAGAAAATTATCTGAACGCATATGTATAAGAATTTCAATTTAATGCAACCAACTCACCTGTACATCATTTCGTGATTTGACGAATTCCGCCTGATGTCCACCCCTATCCTGATCTATAGCCAATAAATGTTTATTGCGTAACAGAGATGCACTGAATTGATCCGCTTTATCCAGGTCAGTCGAGATCAGTAGTGGTGCAGCAAGCATGCACCACATACCCATATGGACTCGCTTTTGATCATCCGAAAGTCCGTTGTTTCCTAAGACTAACATATCAGGATCGTTCCAATGTCCGGGACCAGCCACTTTCGGTAGAACATCGTTGCGTAGTCTATATCCATTTATAATACTGATTATAGATCCCCAGTAGCTTTGCACGTTGGACGACACTCGCCATAAATTACAATTATTTTGTAATCTTTTCCAGTCAATCAAATTAGGGTTTGAAAGCCAATAGTTATATGCTGGATAAGTACACAAAAGCATTACAGGCCTGTCAGTTGCATTGAGTAATCTGGTAAATTTTTCAAAACCATCTGGTGCAGTATTCTCAGCAGAGTAGCAGGCATGCATCTTTACATAATCTACTCCCCAGTCAGCCACTGCTTTTGCATCCAATTCCAAATTATTTATACTTCCTGGATAACCAGAACATGTCATGGCCCCGTAACCAAGAGTTATACCGAGTGAAAGATTTTTGGAGTGCAGATATTCCGCAACGCTTCTAATACCCTGTAAGTTAAATATGTTTTTGAGGCTTAGTTATACACGAATTATAAAGGTAGAACACATTGGAAGTTAACAAAGTTTAAAACAAATGGGAGATAATCCATAACTAATCATATCTACCACAACACATTGATTTATACTAGGGAAGCTAAGATATGTCTTTCATGATTAGCTCAGTGACGCTGTAAATCACAAAGGAAAATCACTACTGCAAAAGAGGATATTAATCAACTCAACGGTCTGACCGAAGTAATCAATTCGTGATTATTATAATTTCAAATTGTTCAAACACAATATATAAATTTGTGGACAATTTATGTCAAATGATATGAATCAACTCACATTGGGAAATCTTGTAGGATCTGCCATAATGCTATTCGTCTTCGGATCACGTTGTCTTGATAACCAACAATCATCAAGTACCACATATTTATAACCCAAATCTTGCCAACCATCCGATACCAGTTTATCAGCTGTTCGTTTGATTGCATTCTCATTAAGACAGTTATTTGGATAGTCGCGGCAGTTTACTTGACATCCGAATTGTTGCCACGTATTAAATCCCATTGTTGGCGTTTTAGCCAACCCATTGTCCAGACACATCACACAATTCAGAGTGAGTATGACTACTCCCGAAACTATCGTTAACACTGTGAACATGTTAGCTAAATAGTAAAAATGATGAATTATTTAGTATAACTTGATTGAACTGTAATTTTATTGACTTACTTACTTATGCCTGTTACTTCCAGTGGAGCATAGGCCGCCAACCAGCATCCTCCAACCCACTCTGTCCTCAGCCTTCTTTTCTAGTTCCAACCAATTCTTGTTCATTTTTCTCATGTCTATCTCCATTTTCCGGCGTAATGGGTTTTTTGGTCTTTCTCTCCTCCTTCGACCTCGAGGATTCCACGTGAGGGCTTGTCTTGTGACGCGGTTCAGTGCTTTCCTAAATGTGTGTCCTTTCCACTTACACCACCTCTTCCTGATTTCTTCCTCCACTGAGATCTGATTTGTTCTTTCCCACAGTAGGTTGTTGCTAACGGATTCGAAGTATCTTGCGTAGACAGTTGTTGATAAACACTTGTATCTTCTGGATGATGGCTTTCGTGGTTTTCCAGGTTTCGGCCACATACAGTGGAACTGTCTTCACAGTTGTATTGAAATTTCTGACCTTGGTGTTGGTTACTAATTGTTTTGAGTTCCAGATGTTCTTCAGTTGTAAATGTGCTGCTATTGCTTTGCCGTTCCTCGCCTTCACACCTGCATCAGATCGACCGTGTTCATCGATGATGCTGCTCAAATATGTAAAGGTTTTTACATCTTCCAAATCTCCTCCGTCAATTGTGATTGGATTGTTGCATGTTGTTTTGTATCGAAGAATCTTGCTTTTCCCTTTGTGTATATTGAGACCTACTGCTGCTGAGACTGCTGCTACACTGGTCGTCTTCTCCTGCATTTGTTGTGGTGTTTGCGATAGAATAGCCAGATCATCTGCGAAGTCTAGATCATCCAATTGCATCCTAGATGTCCACTGTGTCCCGTGCTTCCCTTCAAATGTTGACGTCTTCATGATCCAGTCGATCACCAGGAGAAATGAAAAGGGTGAGAGTAAGTCACTTTTCCTGACACCGGTCTTTACTTCGAATGACTTTGTCAACTGCCCTCCATGCACGATTTTGCAGTTTAATCCATCATAGGAATTCCGTATGATATTGATTATCTTTTCAGGCACGCCGTAGTGTCGAAGAAGCTTGCATAGGGTTGTTCTGTCCACGCTATCGAATGCTCTTTCGTAGTCAATGAAGTTGGTATAGAGTGATGAATTCCATTTAATTGGTTGTCCCACAATGATCCGTAGAGTCACGATTTGGTTTGTACACGATCTATCCTTACGAAATCCTGCCTGTTGGTCGCGACGTTGTGCGTCTACGCAATCCTCCGTCCTGTTTAACAACATCCTGTTCAAGACTTTTCCTAGTATTGAAAGAAAAGTGATTCCCCTGTAGTTGTCACACTTGCTAAGATTGTCTTTGTTTGGTATTTTGACCAGAAGTCCTTCCTTCCAGTCTTTTGGTACCTGTTCCTCATCCCAAATCTTTCTGAAGAGAATGTGAAGTATCCTTGCAGTTACCGCTACGTCTGCTTTCAGTGTCTCTGCTGGAATGCTGTCTGATCCTGCTGCTTTACCACACTTAATTTGTCTGATAGCCATGCTGATTTCTTCAACTGTTGATGGGCCAACATCGATTGGGAGGTCCGTGAGTGCTGCGTCGATGTTGATTGGGTTCAATGAAGCTGGTCGATTCAAGAGTTCTTTGAAGTGTTCTACCCACCTGTTTCGTTGTTCTTCAATGTTGGTGATTACTTTGCCTTCTTTGTTTTTCACTGATTGTTCTGGTTTACGGTGATTTCCAGAGAGCTTTTTGTTGTGTCATACAGTTGTCTAATGTTTCCTTCTCTTGCAGCCTTTTCTGCCGTCATTGCTAAATCTTGCACATACTTTTGTCAGTTCCGATGCTCTTCTTCACTTGCTTGTTTACTTCTGTGTATTCAGCTTGTGCCTTGGCTTTTTCTGCTCTTGTTCGACTGGTATAGATTGCTGCTTTCTTGTTCCTCGTTTCTTGAATCTTATCCAGTGTATCAACAGTGATCCACTCCTTGTGATGGTGCTTTTTTTAGCCCAGAACCTCATGGCAGGTTGAAGTGATTGCCTCTTTTATCTCTTTCCAGTTGCTCTTCATAGTAGTTCCTTCTCCACCAAGTAGATCATGAAAGGCCTGGAACTTGTTGCTGAGGGTTATCTTGAATTTGTTGAGTTTGTTAGTATGTCAAAGGAGAGCCGTATTAAACTTTTGTGATATTGTTCGCCCCAGTGTTCAGTGCCTCTTGAGTTTCAATTTCATCTTGGCGACCAGCAAGTGATGATCTGACGCTTTATCAGCTCCTCTCTTTGTTCTCACGTACTCTATCGTCCTCCTGAACATTTTGTTGATGCAGATATGGTCGATTTGGTTCTGTGTGCTGTGATCCGGTGAAGTCCATGTGGTTTTGTAGATGCATTTATGTGGGAATATGTCGCCGCCTATGACCAGTTTATTGAAGGCACATAGGTTTGCAATTCACTCACCATTTCCGTTCCTTTCTCCCAGTCCGTGTCGTACCATGATCTCTTCATATCCGGTGTTGTCAATTCCAACCTTGGCATTTAGGTCGACCATCGTAATGGCCAGGTCTTTTGTTGGGCACTTCTCGACGATTGACTGCAGCCTATCGTAGAATTGGTCGTTATCATCTTCATTGTAGTCGTTGGTAGGCGCGTAGCATTGGATGACGTTCATTGTAATGCTCTTTTTCTTTGTTTTGAAGGACGCTTTGATGATCCTTGGTCCATGAGATTTCCATCCTATAAGTGCATTTCGTGCTTGTTTGGACAATGTCAATGCTAGTCCTTGTGTATGTGGGGCATTTTATTCTTCTTCATATCCGGAGTATAACAGCAGCTACCCTGAACCTAGTCGTTGTTGTCCAACTTGCGTCCAACGTGTTTGACTGATCTCAAGCACCTCTAGATTGTACCTCCTCATTTCTGAAGAAATTTTGAAAACCCTCGCAATCTCCCACATTGTAGAAGCATTCCATGTACCTAAATAAATGGATGCTCGGGTTGTCAGAAAGCGCGTCGCGTCGTGACTACCGAAGAAACTCGGCTTTCATCATGGGGCTTCATAATTCTTCTAAACCAAGACCTTCTGACTTCCAGGGTAGTGTTTAAGTGGGTTGAATTATTTTTGCTGATAAGCATTTATTTTAGCAGGTTAGTTTTTCACGGGATGAGATCGCCAACTGCATGCCCAACCCACTTTCTTTATCCGGCCTTAGGACTGAGAGCAGGCCTGGAGGAACTCCAGGCGGAGATGTGTTTTCGTTGAGGTGTATATCAATCCCAAATATCGTTTTATCGAAACATAATCGACAAGTTCATTTCATCAAAACAATGTCCTTTGATGTGCGAGCTCTTCAGACACGCATCAGATTCACGTATGCCATTCAATTCACAAGGTTGAAAACGGGAATCTCGAATATGTACACGGAAACGTCACTAATCAACGGTCGTAATCTCATCTCACGCTCAAGTTGTGACACTTCAGTTAGACACTTCTACAAATGATTCGATCGGAGACGTACGAACTCGTCATTTATCCCACAATTTCCATGTGATACACTCAGTGCGAATGTAACCCAGAAAAATTCAGAACACCTATGAAAGCGTTGAACTCAGTGGAACCGAGGGAACTCAAACTGTCCAGTACTTTCCAATTCACATTAAACTGGTGATTGAGTATTCAAAATCCGGTCGTTCTCAGATTGAAGTAGTCTGAAATAATCCTTCATACTGGACGTCTTCCTAACTGTCTACCGCTCTGTTCTATTATTTATCTCAACCAAACTTACCTTTATTGATATACATGAAACCATTTACCTAGTATATCTATCTAAGTTATCATTGTAAACTACATATCCCGAGATGAACAATTTCACTTCATCTTACAAGCAGGTAATCCGTGCATATCATAATTGGCAAACAGTGATTCTCCCACAACGAGGCAATGGCCTTGAATAATTAAATTCAGTGAATTACTGTGGGAACTGAGAAGAGACTGTTGAAAGAAAATATCACTCGATGTGAATGCGCTTTGAAATATCTATCAACGAATGTTCATGTGTGTCTCGATCGAACAAATATTCATGCAAAATCAGGTTATATTCAAAACGATTCACTCTAAATCATCTCAAATGACAAGACTAAGCAAAATGACAGACGCAACTGAATTGCCTTGTCCTGATTAGTGAGAAAGCATTGAATGTGACAGATTCCGTCACCGGCATCACATTCCCAGTCGAATCAACCGTATGTTCACCAGTATAAAAAGCGAAACCATGTCCACTAAAACACTTTGAAACATCCACATCTGAAGTATAAGAAATAAGTATAAAACGTGCACTATCGTTGAGATACATACATACCAGAAACATTCGGTGTTCTACACTGTATATCATCAGTGAGTGATCTATTCCCCACGAATATTCATGTGGAAATATGATTGCCAGAAATAAAGCACACTTGAAACTGAAACATCACCAAAATAATATGTATAGGTCACCATCCAATTACTAATTAACACTTACATTTCATTAGAATTACCCAGTTGACTGAATTACGAACCGATTCGTATTTATACTCGAACGAATATGGACACAGGATTAGAATGAACTAGAAACGACCAACCAGATAAGGGCTTTGAAAATGAATACTTTGTGGAAGACAAGCAAACATATATGGAAGTGCACATGGATCTCACATGAAAACTGAATCCAATTCACGCTTCAACGAGTTCTTTAATCTGCGCATGCAAACAAGTCCATACGCACATCGATTGTCCGTCTTCATATAACCTTATGGGGACAGAAAGAGAATATGACGGTTCGTACCATCATACTTCATAATGGTCATGTGTTTGAGATTAATGGATTATGTAAATTGTGTTGTGTATTTTAGTGGGGATTATAAGTTGAAATAAGTGGCGTTACGTTAGTATGTGTGTGTTTGAAGGAGTGAATGTGTTTCTTGAGAAAGATTTGTGGATGACAATTGTTTGCGAGTTCTACTCAATTTACTTGAATAGAGTTGCATATTTGTAGACTGAACACTATCACGTCCAACCCATGATGACATTTAACACAATTTCTTTAACAGTTGTGATTCTTCGGGCACCATAGAAAGCCAATTCAAGTGGTCATTCTTAAGCGGCACAAGATGAAGATTCATAGGCTTGACGTATTACTGTGACTGATTTTCCCGATTCTGAGACAATGTGGTTCAATCGTGAAGCGTGCATTGTGGTTGTGGGAATCATCATCAGCAAAACGAATCACAAATTCTGTTCGTACATTGACGATGAAACGGTATTGGAGACCGTTGTGCATGGTGATTTAGGTCAAGGGAAACCTAAACAAATTAAGTGTTATTCAGCAACAATTATGGTGAAGAATCATGTAGTCATATGCTTTAGTATGATTTTTGTAAACTTCCCTCGATTGAACGGCCCACGGGTGAATTCGAGGAAGCTCTAAAAAACTCAGAAAGAACCGAAGATCCTTCATCCAATCATCTTTTGAAAGAATATCCCAGAATCCCTACGTGTAGCCTTCCTAATGGACAAATGTTAACAATCCCTGTATGTGCATTGAAGGACTATAATGATGATTTCGTTTTTTACAAAAAAGTATGAACACCTGACAGTATTGTACCACAATTAGCACTGCTTGAAATAGCATTCCTTCCAATTGTCTTCTATCTTCACATTTGCGACTTTGTGGGTTCTAGCATTCAAATTTAAACCATTCACTCGTAATGTACAAAAGATAGATCACGAAAGTAATGGAGTTTGTGATCAAGGAGCAATGAGGAATTGAAAATATTGTTCTGTATGCAAAGTTTGGGCTTGATCTGATGAGAAGCGATCGCCTCTTTTGCACATACGCTCTTCATTTGCATCCATAACGGCCTCGAATCACATAATTGTGAGATGATTTTGAGGGAGGCTTCTGGTCGAGCGGGATGATTAGAATTTGACCAGATGCTCCAAAGTTGAGCTTTAGACTGACTTTAGTAATCCTCTAGAAAGTCACACAAAGGAATCTTCAAAGATGCATTTCGAAAGTGCTCCTTTTCTGCGCTCGAGGTGTCTAGCTTCAAGTGGGCATGTTGATTGGAATATGTACATTGGCTTTGCCCGAACTAGGAACGTATCCTTCACATAACTTCCAATCATGGGCTGACTACAAAAGATAATACGAATTTCAACCAAATTGAATGTTCCTCGCGGAGATCTTAAAAGTCTACTTTTCTAGATTTGTTTCCATTATTATTTTCAATAACCTACATTCGTTTACTTTTCAACTCCCTGTCTCATCCTACGCTTCCAAATACACACTTCATTATCCGATTGCCTGAGCACTTCTGACTATGTAATCTCATGATTATTTCAGTTTAAAAATTTTTCAAGTCACTCACCTACTTCCCATTATGAAGCGTGGATTCAAGCCTATGATATCCTTGTTATAACTACTCTCTCTGTCATCACTCTATTAATTTGTGCTTCTCATTTGTTACGTACATTTTTGTCATCTATTCCACTGTTATCACTGACTAAACTGACTTGACTAGTTTTATTATTTCGTATATGAATAAAAATATTACAGTATATTGGGGTAAGCTTGATGAGGATCTAATCGAAGACAATATCGTTCGCTTGTATATGCTGTTATTCAAGCGGCCATTTATCTTACGTTCTTACTTGACCCCAATGGTACCGATCAACAATAACCCTCATCTCCACTTCACCCATCCCAAATTCAATTATCTCATTCCCTTCACCTTTCTGTGTACTCCATTATAATACTCACTACTGCTGAGTAGTTCATGTGTGATGTGGATCACTTTCCATCACATAGCCTGCTCTTCGTCTTCTCACTATTACGAGAACCCACGAAATACAGTACTTTTACTATTGTAAGTGTAACATTTTAAACACATGATTTTCTTGTTTAACTGTTCTCTCAGTTTGCATTTGTTTGTGAAAACGTTCGTGTTTTGTGTTTATGATTCTAGTTTGGGAATGATGAGTGAGTCCTTTGGTTAAATTGACACAACATCGTATGTTTGTTTACTGATTCTTAGCGCTACATGTTTTATGCCACCTCGAAGGATGGGATTACCCTATCAGCCTGATGAATAAAGGTTTGTAAACTGCATTACTCGTGATTTTGCTGGTGATTTAATGGTTGAATTGGCAGATCGTTTGTTTGTGTTTCAGTTTTTGTGTTTGACTGAGCTCTCTATTGTCAATCCTCGAGGTGATTCTAATGTGACAACTTGAGAATCAGTCAAACTATTTGACGTTGACATCAGAATCTGTTGCATGATTTATGATTTCAGCAGGCTGTTACTTAGTTCATATCATACGCATAGTATCCTTCATTATCTTGAAGTGAACAAGGACAAAGAATTGAACAAAATAATATTTCGATATATATCATCACGATATATTATGAGTATCGTGACGAAATACATTGTTTTGACAGAAAACTCTAGATTATCATATATCCCAGTCTCCAGATTTTGATGAAATTTCTGATCTTTCCTCAAAGTCATATGAAAATTCGTAGTTTTCCACAAAGCTTGGGGAAATTTTCAGGAAATATCGGTATAAAACACGAAAATTGCTCAAAAGACTTGATCAGTTCCTCAAAATAACTTGACGTTTTATTGAAATGCCTCAGTCCAGAGGATGTATTGAGGGGTGTATTGTTGCATTTTCACAACATTTCACAAAAACCGATAAAAGTTCACACAGTATCAGGAGATCGGGACAGAAACAAGGAATTATGGAACTCGAACGTTTGAGTGAATTTACAATGTGGTAGTTAAGCATAAATTATTAACAATTAGGATTCACGTGAGTTGAGATCAGTCGGTGGAATATAAAATTCCAGAATGGAAAAATGTGATATGGATAAGAGAAGGTAGAAAAATATAATAAAACGGCAATAAAGTCACCATGGTGAAGGAAGATTTGCAACTGTTTCCTATCGAATACTTTAGTCCGACTAGAGGCGTTTGATGGCTGTGGCTTTCGAGATTTTAAGACGAATGTAATTTGACTGTAGATTGATAACCCTGAAAGATTTCGGTCTCTCTCCTAAACTCTAACAATAAACCCTGATATGCTGTGTCACAGCAATATTTAGCGGTAACACTACTGACGGCCTTTAATCCCATTGAACTGAAACGTTTTGAGATATGTTCGTTGAATCAAACAAAGTCCCCACACTCTGTCCTACCAGTGTATCTGCTTTGATAGGTATGTGTTAATTTGTATACCGAGTTGCCGGTGACAGCAATGTGTTTTCTGTCGATGTTTGATCAGCGTCAAGAGCACGCTCTTTTACATGATCTTGACATCATATCATCTCAACTACACAAAATTTGTCTACGTTTAGTTTTGTCAAGTCCGTCTTGTGGCTCAGGTTCTGAATGCGCTTGGATCATATGATCATTGTTGTTGAAGTATAGATGCCGTCTATCGTAACATGAAGCTGCATCACAAAGCCAGCACTTACTTGGCGTCGTGAAGGCCATGGAACAAACTGCATCGAGGATTGTAAGCAGACATGAGTAGGATGAATAGCAACTGGAGAGAACTGGCAAAAATCGTGGTTGAAGTTATTCAGAAGAAAGCTGTGAATATTGTTTCAGATTGCATAGTTCAATAATCATATCACGTGCTGTGGCAGTACAACAGAGCGAAAAATATCTCGACACATTTGAGGGAGAATTTAGAACTGAAAATCGGTGAAGACACTTAAATTGAAATGTATTTAACTGGTCGATTATTTTTGCGAATGATAATAACTCACGAATTCGGCTGAGATTACACCTTTGTTGTGATAAAATATCATGAAAATAATGCAACTTGGTGACTAGCAATAGAATCCAAATTGAATGTCTCATCCTAATGGGGAATCGTCAGTCGAGTGTACTTTTGAAAAAGAATATTTTTTGGAAGACAATCAAACATTCTTCATAATGGTCATGTGTTTGGGAATAATGGATTATGTAAATTGCGTTTTGTATTTTAGTGGGGATTATAAGTTGGATTAAGTAGTGTTATTTTGGTCGAGCGTGAATATTAAGGAATAAATTATATTTTTTTAGATGAATTTGTTGATTTTCGTGTTCCTCCCAATCTACTTGTATAGAGTTGCACATTTGCACAATAAGAAACTATAAAGTCCATTCATCCATCATTGATGAAGCGGATTTATAATCCGTTGTGTATACTGATGCTGGTCGGCGGCCTATGCTCCATTGGGAGTAACAGGCGTAAGTAAGTAAGTAAGTAAGTAAGTAAGTGTATAATGATCTATTTTAAGTGAACATTCTAAAAGTTATTCACTAATAACTCTAATAAGGAAACACGTGGTTTTCAACCTTGGCGTGATCTTTACGAAATTCCCCCGATCCGAAGTTTTTTCAACTAAAAGATATTCTGTCTGTCATTACAGACGATATACTGTTCACTGTTCGGTTTGTATGGCGGGACGAATTCACTGCAAAATAGGCGCTATAATAACAGATGTTCACAATATCGATAAATGTAGTTCCTTAATAGGAATGGTCAGACACTAACTTTATTGCTGCAAATTACACCAATGAGACATGTGAGAAGAACACAGGATTCCAACAACAACTTGACAAAATCCTGGTCAACTATATCTACATTTTGGAGTAATCCGGTGGCTTGCATGAAACATTCAAATACACTAAAATTTGACCGCATCCAATGTTTGCAATCATGTGATCTGATGTTGACTGTTTTATTTTTTTCCACCGTGCACCTGTAATAGTCGAGTTCGTGTTGTGTTATTTTGTTTTGTACAATTACTGTATGCATAGAAGTTCATTTGCATCTGTCAATCACTTCGAGTGAATTATCTCCTATTTCCATGTTTTCAGCTCATTTCTCAATCAAGAAAGACATATTCTCACATAAATATACGTTATCACATTTTGTATTATTCGTAATGGATGTTCTTCGTTAACCAATCACCCTCGTAACCGTTATCATATAATTCTCAACAGTGTTTGAAATCTGAAAGCAAAGAGAAGCAGCGACTACAACTTTATTAGCAGATAACTCAGACCACAAAGGAAAGAGGCGAATGAGTGAGTCAGCGAACCGAGAGTGTAGAGTGTATAGGTTTAAATGTACATGCATATATAGGGAAATGAATGGATTATGGAATCAATTAAACAGATAATAATAAAGCTAGCAGAAAGAATATATGCGTAGACGGTAAGCAATGTCCAAGCATACATATTTCATACAAGCACAACAATAATAAAGGTACAATAATCTGTTATAGTTAGGATGACTCTGTCCGCTAAATAAATTAACAAAAAGGCTTGACTAAATTAGATGAGAACAAGCTCAATTGCATGTGATCTGCTAAATATTATCGTTATTGTGATCACATATACTAAGAGCGTTTACACTTCGAGAATGTTGATAGCAGAATTTTAGAGCTCTTCTACTGAACGCTGCGTAACATCCTAGAAATCTTGAAGGCCTGTTTTAAAGAATTTTCTCTGTAGTTTCACCGTGGTACCGAATGTTCATGAATACTGTCTGAAGCCATAGACGCTCTTTCACGTTGTTGTTTTTGCTTCACATTTTTCGGAATGTACTAATGTGTTTATACATTTTGACCAGCATATATGGTAAATTATGCAGCGCGATATCGATTGTATCTTCGTTTCAGATTCATCTAGTCCTCGTACTGGAAAAACGGATCAGATTTGTTTTGCGCTTAAGCGAGACCCAACATTGTTAATGGAGGTGCTTTACCCTCTTCTAGAAATTACTGTACTAGATTTCCAGTTTTTCTGCATTTCTTCTCCGATTATTAAACTTAAAATTCTATCAATGATCTGAAGTCCAACAAGAAAGCAAACATATGTTTTGTATGAAAACGTCTTGTTCAACAGCCTTCTGAATGTAAAATCGAAGTATTAATTTTCCTGTTCAGTATATGCCAAAATAATATATATTCCGTAGAAATTCTATTCATTAAATAAGAACGTTCATCAACAAAACAGTGATTCGATGAATACATATCACTTGTGTTTAAAGAATAATGTAAAACCCAATGGAATCAACATCAGTATAGACAATAAATGGCTCAGCCAAGTAAAAACACAATTGATTTTTCAACATAATCATTAAATCAGTTGAAACAGCATGAGTAATACAGTTTGTAAATCATAAATCGTCAGGTTGATAGGGTAATCACATCTTTCCAGGAATCATAATAGATGTACCAATAAGAATAATTTAATAAACGATCGTATCTTAATTTAGCCAATGGACTGACTCATCATTCCCAAACGAGAATCAAACGTTTTCACAAACAAATGCAAACTGAGAGAACACCTGGACGAGAAAATCATGTGTTTAAAATGTTCCATCTAGAATAGTAAAAGTACTGTATTTCGTGGGTTCTCGTAATATTGAGAGGGCGAAGAGCAAGCTATGTGATGAAAAGTGATTCAAATCACACATGAACTACTCAGCAGTAGTAAGTAATATAATGTAGTACACAGAAAGGTGAAGGGAATGAGAAGTTGGCAAGCGTGAAGTAGGAATGAGAATCACTGTAGATCGGTGTTATTGTGGTCAAGTAAGTACGTAAAATAAACGGTCGCTTAATTAATAGTCAAATTCATTTGATGAAGTGAGGTCGTGAAATGCTAGAACATGAAGCATAAAGCAAGCACACTAATACAATTGATTATCTCTTATCAATGCACTCGAAGCTAGTCCAGGAAGTTGCACTCGGAGATTTCGAGAATAGACTATTCACTAGTTATCCCCGTCTCTTAATTTCCTATAGTTATACAGACACTGGTTTTTTATAAACCTCCACAAATTTCACTGAGTCAACTCCTGAAAATCACATTCATAATTTGTTCAGTTAACTACATGACTAAAGCTGTCAGTTATTTTCAGTCATTCACCTCATATCTTGATGAGAATACAGAATGTGTTCAATTCACTGTTCTAATAGGTGTGTAATGTGCGAGTTAGATAAATTTGTCAGCGTAAACAACACCATTCATGCTTGCAACTACAAGAGAGTTTTCAGCGTTAATTTACGTTTTAGAAGTAGATAAAATTTATCAGGTCAAATAGCTTAATTGTTCTGATTTTTGCTAAACCAAGTCTCCGTGCTTGACAATCTAGAGAATAGACAAGAATGACACTTGCAGGAAAATACTTTGTATCGGTATATAAATCCGCAAACTAAATAGCTCTGTGAGCCTTTGACAATAGACGCTGACCACATTGATTTTTAATGGACTCACATAGTCATGTATCCGCACCAGATCACAAGTGAGAACTCTGTGCTCAACATTACCTGCAATCGCTAGCCAGTATAGATCAGTCATTTCTCGATATATTGATAGCCTATCAAATAAATCTTCGAACATCCTCACTTCTGACTTTTGATTTCACTAGGTTGGTATGATTCATAGTAGAAGGTGTTACTGGTTAAAACGTTGTCAAACTCCAAAATACCTGTGGCGTCTTCACTATCATTTAAACACTTTGTAAGATCTCTCGAGAAAAATGATTTATTACTGCTTATTGTTTTTTTTACAATAGAACACTAAAAAATCCAAAACTGAAGAGGAAGTATTTTGATGAATGTAAGATTGATTAATCTGACAAAATTGGGTAGTTTTGTATAGCCATCTCTTTGAACACTTGTGAGTGGCTTTGAAACTCTACATTCAACCAAGTATTTTTCAAAAAAAAATAATTACAACAACAAGGAAGATACTCCGAATGTGACTAAGAGCTTCACAACAAGGTTAATTTATACACAGAAAATGAACTTATTAACGAATTTTTTTATGATCGTCATACTCTATAAACTTCTCAGAACATGGCAAGTAAAGAAACGCAGCAAGGTCTCAACATACACAAAGTGGAAGCAACACGAAATGCAACAATCCAATCACACTTGACGGAGAAGATTCGAAAGATGTAAAAACCTTTATATATCTGAGCAGCATGATTGATGAACACGGTGGATATAAAGGCGTGAATCGACAAAGTAAGAGCAGCACATTTACAACTGAAAATCATCTGGAAATCGAAATAATTGGCAACCAACACCAGTCAGGATTTTTAATACAAATATCAAGACAGTTATACTAAATGGGGTGGAAACTTCAACAACTACGAAAGCAATCATCCAGAAAATACAAGTGTTTTCAACAGAAAATACTTCGGATCCATTGTCCAGATATTATCAGCAGCAACCCACTGTGGTAGAGAACAAAGCATATCCCAGCGGAGGAAGAAATCAGGACGAAGTGCCGGAACTGTATAGAACACACCTTTAGGAAAGCACCCAACGGGTCACAAGGCAAACCCTCTTATGGAATCCTCAAGACCAAAAAAGGAGATAAAGACAAAAAAACACATTACGCCAAGGAACGGAGACAGACGTGAGAATAATGAACAACAATTAGATAGAACTAGAAAGGAAGGCCTATGCTCCACCCACAATAGTAAAAGTACTGTATTTCGTGGGTTCTCGTAATAGTGAGAAGACGAAGAGCAAGCTATGTGATGGAAAGTGATCCACATCACACATGAACTACTCAGCAGTAGTAAGTAATATAATGTAGTATACAGAAAGGTGAAGCGAATGAGATAATTGAATTCGGAATGGGTGTAGTGGAGATGAGGGTTATTTCTGATTGGTTCCGTTGCGATACATAAATCGAAATTATAAAATAAATAGTTACTTGAATAACAGCATATACAGGCGAAAAATATTGTTTTCAATTAGATCCTCATCAGGCTTAACCTAATATACTGTAATATATGAAGGATACGTTCCTAGTTTGGGCCAAATCGATGTACATATTCCAATCGACATGCTCACTTGAAGCTAGACACCTCGAGCGCAGAAAAGGAGCTCTTTCGAAATGTATTTTGAAGATTCCTCTGTGTGAATTTCTAGAGGATTACAAAAGTCATTCTAAAGCTCAACTTTGGAGCATCTGGTCATATTCTAATCATCCCACTCGACCAGAAGCCTCCCTAAATATCATACACACAGTTTGGTGATTTGAGATCGGTGTGGATGCAAATGAAGAGCGGGTGTACAGTAAAGGCGATCGCTTCTCATCAGATCAAGCCAAACATTTGCATACAGAACAATATTTTCAATTCCTCATTGCTCCTTGATCATAAACTCCATTACTTTCGTGAGCCTTCTTTAAAATCATGCACACATTTTGACGATTCGAAGCATTGGGGCCGGAAATGAGAGGCATACGTACGGAAGAGTTGCTTTCTTCCCAACAGATTACGTGTAACTCTTACATAGAGAATAATATGTCCGATCCTCAATTGTGTCTTGGAATTAAACTCCATTACTATCTTTCCTGTTCTATCCTTCGTAAATGAAGTAAAAATAATTTAAATTTGAAAAAATGTTCAACCGACGGAACTATATAATTTCATGATATCATAGATGATTACATGTTTCGTTATCATAAGTGTTGATGAATAAAATTTAATATGTTCAGGTTTAAGTTAACCTCATTCACCATAATCATCGGTCTCTAATTCAGCTTCACCAATGATTTATGAACACAATCTATTGTTCGTTATCCAAATGATTGTCCATCAGTCTACAAATGTGCAACTCTATTCAAGTAAATTGAGTAGAACTCGCAAACAATTGTCATCCACAAATCTTTCTCAAGAAACACATTCACTCCTTCAAACACACACATACTAACGTAACGCCACTTATTTCAACTTATAATCCCCACTAAAATACACAACACAATTTACATAATCCATTAATCCCAAACACATGACCATTATGAAGAATGATGGTACGAACCGTCATATTCTCTTTCTGTCCTCATGAGGTTATGTGAAGACGGACAATCGATGTGCGTATGGACTTGTTTGTATGCGCCGATCAAAGAACTCGTTGAAGCGTGAATTGGATTCAGTTTTCATGTGAGATCCATGTGCACTTCCATATATGTTTGCTTGTCTTCCACAAAATATTCATTTTCAAAGCCCTTATCTGGTTGGTCGTTTCTAGTTCATTCTAATACTGTGTCCATATTCGTTCGAGTATAAATACGAATCGGTTCCTAACTCAGTCAACTGGGTAATTCTAATGAAATGTAAGTGTTAATTAGTAATTGGATAGTGACCTATACATATTATTTTTGTAATGTTTCAATTTCAAGTGTGCTTTATTTCTGGCAATCATATTTCCACATGAATATTCGTGGGGAATAGATCACCCACTGATGATATACAGTGTAGAACACCGAATGTTTCTGGTATGTATGTATCTCAACGATAGTGCATGTTTTATACTTGTTCCTTATACTTCAGATGTGGATGTTTCAAAGTGTTTTAGTGGACATGGTTTCGCTTTTTATACTGGTGAACATACGGTTGATTCGACTGGGAATGTGATGCTGGTGACGAAAGCTGTCACATTCTATGCTGTCTCACTAATCAGGACAAGGCAATTCAGTTGCGTCTGTCATTTTGCTTAGTCTTGTCATTCGAGATGATTTAGAGTGAATCGTTTTGAATAGAATTTGATTTTGCATGAATATTTGTTCGATCGAGACAGACATGAACATTCGTTGATAGATATTTCAAAGCGCATTCACATCAAGTGATATTTTCTTTCAACAGTCTCTTCTCAGTTCCCACAGTAATTCACTGAATTTAATTATTCAAGGCCATTGCCTCGTTGTGGGAGAATCACTGTTTGCCAATTATGATATGCACGGATTACCTGCTTGTAAGATGAAGTGAAATTGTTCATCTCGGGAAAAGTAGTTTACAGTGATAATTTAGATAGATATACTAAGTAAATGGTTTCATGTATATCAATATAGGTAGGGTAGGGTGAGAAAATTAACAATATCTATTTTATTGGTAATCGAGCTCAAGAACCTCAATCACGTATTTTCAGGCCTAACCTGTAAACTACTGAACTATCTTGGACTGGTGTAAATGTTTGATTGTGATCAACTCACAATCAGGTGCAATCATCTGTGACAGATAGGCATCCTACATTTGATATTGCTGAGTTCTGCCTCCCATGGCTTTCCGCGAGAAATCATGAAATGACATCAAAAATCTTGTCACATTCTCACATGTGACCGAACGTTGTAAGTTCCGTTTTGTGTGGCTGGGTCGTAAATGCAAATCAATGCTGAATAGTCTCGTGTTAAGACAAACCAGTGAAATAGTGATTCTCGGCTTTCAGCAGTGATCTATCTGGGATCATTTCGTGTATTTGACTGAAAATTTTACAATCTCTATTAAGCTCTGTAACGATATGTTTTGATGAAGAGACAGGTAAATCACGAGTGTGCCAAATAAGTTCTCAATGTGCTTGCCATATTTAGATTAATGCTTACAATAGCATGGATAATAGCGATCATATAAATTATTGGGTAAAAGTAAAAATGATTATGAATGGGGTCGTGGATGCGCAATGTTGAGGAGTCTCATAAAAGGCGGAACGGTCGTCCAATGCTTCCACGTTTGCAATGATGATCTAGCTTAGATCAACCCATGAATCCAGCCGCTAGAATAAATTCGTGTTGGCAAAGAGCAAATGCTTGGTATGAATGATTATGAGGTGAGGTTTAATTTACAGATTGGGTTCTGTCGGTTCCACTGAATTCAACGCTTTCATAGGTGTTCTGAATTTTTCTGGGTTATATTCGCACTGAGTGTATCACATGGAAATTGTGGGATAAATGACGAGTTCGTACGTCTCCGATCGAATCATTTGTGCAAGTGCCTAACTTTAGTGTCGCAACTTAGGCGTGAGATGAGATTATGACCGTTGATTAGGGACGTTTTGGTGTACACATTTGACATTCAGATTTTCAAACTCGTGAATTGAATGATATACGCGGATCTGATGCGTGTCGGAAGAGTTCGCATATCAAAGGACATTGTTTTGATGAGATGAATTTGTTGATTATGCTCAGATAAAACGATGTTTGGCATTGATATACACCTCAATGAAATTACACTCCAGTCATTTGTTACTTAATAACTCATCATTTTTACTATTTAGCTGATATGTTTACAGTGCTAACGATAGTTTCGGGAGTAGTCATCTTCACTCTGAATTGTGTGATGTGTCTTGACAATGGGTTGGCTAGAACACCACCAATGGGATGGAACTCATGGCTAGCATTTGGATGTCAGTTGGATTGCCAGAAATATCCAAATAACTGTCTTAATGAGAATGCAATCAAACGAACAGCTGATAAACTGGTGTCGGATGGTTGGCGAGATTTGGGTTATAAATATGTAATACTCGATGATTGTTGGCTAGCCGGACAACGTGATCCGAAGACCAATGGTATTATGGCAGATCCTTCAAGATTTCCGAGCGTAAGTTCATGCGTGTAGTGTCTGGAAAATGTGCACAATATTCGCATTCATTTTGAGCAATATCGGATTATCGAGAGTATATTAGCTTTGTGTTTGTGAGACCTGCAATATGATGGTATTCTAGTGTGTGTGTGTGTGTGAACCATGTAGAGTTTTCGCTAAAATAATCATTGATACTTACAAATTCTGTTTGCTAATCTCTATGATGCGTTGCACTTTCAGGGTATGAAAGGCCTTGGACAATATTTGCATTCGAAAAATCTACTGTTTGGAGTAACTATTGGTTATGGAACTCGGACTTGTTCAGGTTATCCAGGTAGTATAAACTTTCTCGAATTGGATGCAAAGACTATGGCTGACTGGGAAGTGGATTACGTGAAGATGAACTCGTGTAACAGCCCTGATCACATGATGCCTGATGGTTTTGAAAAATTCTCCCGACTACTTAATGCAACTGGAAGACCTGTGGTGTTCTTGTGTACTTATCCTCTATATAATTCATGGTATGCAAACCCTAAATCGATTGACTGGAAGCGACTACAGAACAACTGCAATCTAGTTCGTGCTCTGCCCAATTCACAAAGAAGTTGGGAATCTGTATTCAGTATTATAGATGGATATAGACTACGCAACGATGTTCTACCGAAAATAGCTGGTCCAGGAATTTACAACGATCCCGATATGTTAGTTTTGGGAAACAACGGACTTTCGAATGATCAAAAGCGAGTTCATATGGGCATGTCGTGTATGTTTGCTGCTCCACTAGTGATCTCAGCTGACATGGATAAGGTGGATCAATTCAGTGCATCTCTGTTACGCAATAAACATTTGTTGGCGATAGATCAGGATAGAGGTGGACATCAGGCGGAATTCGTCAAATCACGAAATGATGTACAGGTGAGTTGATAGCATTACATTTGAATCCTCATGCACAGGTCTTGAAATACTTTTCTTTCTGACTCAATACCATGAAACTTCGCTTCAACTTTATTAAAGCAATTGCTGTCTATGTGTAAGACTTTCGTCAGTTGAATCCGTTTCGCCAATCTGTTGAAGCTTCGATATTTAACGTACAGCAAACCAGCACAGAAATAAACATTGTTTGTGGAGTTGTTGATAGTGTCGCTCTAAGTATTTCAATATCGAAATGTAGTTAAAACGACTTAAATCACTGAATCGGTAATATTTTCAGTTGTCATCGTTCCTTCTTTCTAGTGTAATCACAAAATTATGACGACTGTCTTCGAAGACAGATGTTCCGATTCAACAATTTAAATTAACACGGAACTAGTGAAATGTTCAAATTTGATACGATCAGTTCAGCACTTTTGAATTTAAGTGTCTTCACCGATTTTCAGTTCTAAATTCTCCCTCAAATTTGTCGAGATATTTTTCGCTCTGTTGTACTGTCACAGCAAGTGATATCATAATTGAACTATGCAATCTGAAACCATATTCATGGCTTTCTTCTGAATAACTTCAACCACATACAGCGGAAATCAGTAAATTGTGATTGACGGATACGTAGGCTAGTTAGTGAGCTGCGACGTCTACAATAGATTCAGCAATATAATATGACTTCTCATTATTTTATCAGATAATATATGTACTGTTAGTCGGACAGTCAACAATATCTATTTCGGAAGACAATTCAATATGAGCCTATCCGACATACTGGTAACCGTTGTCATCTGGTAATGTAGATGACTGTTCATCCGACGCTATCCAAGACACTATGTAGATTCCAAATTGCACGACACTACCCATTCAGTTCTGCATTATTTTTTTCTAGTTCTTACTATCGGCAAATATCACGAGATGAAATATAATTGTTATTTGCCGATGTCAGTAATATCAACAAGATACATTCATTTGTTCACATATTTCTTCCCATACAGTTGTGGATACGAAAATTAGATGACTGTCCAATCGGTTGGGCAATCGCTTGCATCTACACGAAGGTTGATGGAGGACCAATTACCTTCAGCACAAATCTTGATGAATTCAAATCACAGATGTATTCAATATCGGGAGATAAGTTCGAATTGCTGGATGTATTCACTGGTGATAGATTCAAAGATGTTGGATTGACAGAGAACTTTACAATTTCAATCAATCCATCTGGAATTATGATGTTCCGAGTAAATCCATTCAAATTGGTGTATTCTAACCAATAAATTGATGGATGTTTCCGTTTCGCGGATTCTGTCAACCTCAGTTCATTTCACACTAGTTCTGTGATTTTGACTGGACAGTTGTTAGATGCGTCTTTAGTGGATAATTATTGATGGGATAATGGTAATAAAATTTATCAATTCAAACTGACTTCATTCAAGAATACTTTGTTTGTTCTTTCTTATTTGATTATAAAACCAATTTGAGAAATTGGGAGAGAGAGAACTTGTAATAATCAGGGGCGATGCGCGCAGAATGCGCATAAGCCGATTAGAGACTGATTAGTTGCAATCCTAAACATCAATGAGAAGATCCAAATTAATAAGAATAATCGAATTTAAACTTATCCCGTTAGCACATGTTAGTGTCTATCAGTGAATAACGCGATGGCATTTGAGTCAAACAACGGTAGTTTTAAATCCGGCAGTGGAGAAAACTACGGTATGCAGGTACAACCGATTAGCGATTGTAAATTAGGATGAGACACTAGTTCTGGGTTCCATCGCTAGCCACCATGGTGAATTATTTTCATGATATTTTATCACAACAAAGGCGTCATCTCAGCCAAATTCGTGGGTTATTGTCGTTTGCGAAAATATTCAATTCTATGTGTGCCATAAAGAGGTTGGCTACAAATAGGGAAACGGAGGATCCAACTACTACATCGTTAGTTTGTTTGTATACTATCCCGTTAAAAGCAAACAGTGTCTAATTTGAGCATAGTTTTAAGGATTTCATGACTGATTAGTTGTAATCCTGTTCAGTTCATGCCAAAATAATATATATTCCGTAGAAATTCTATTCATTAAATAAGAACGTTCATCAACAAAACAGTGATTCGATGAATACATATCACTTGTGTTTAAAGAATAATGTAAAACTCAATGGAATCAACATCAGTATAGACAATAAATGGCTCGTCCAAGTAAAAACACAAATGATTTTTCATCATGATCATTAAATCAGTTGAAATAGCATGAGTAATACAGTTTGTAAATCATAAATCGTCAGGTTGATAGGGTAATCACATCCTTCCTGGAATCATAATAGATGTACCAATAAGAATAATTTAATAAACGATCGTATCTTAATTTAGCCAATGGACTGACTCATCATTCCCAAACGAGAATCAAACGTTTTCACAAACAAATGCAAACTGAGAGAACACCTGGACGAGAAAATCATGTGTTTAAAATGTTCCATCTAGAATAGTAAAAGTACTGTATTTCGTGGGTTCTCGTAATATTGAGAGGACGAAGAGCAAGCTGTGTGATGAAAAGTGATTCAAATCACACATGAACTACTCAGCAGTAGTAAGTAATATAATGTAGTACACAGAAAGGTGAAGGGAATGAGAAGTTGGCAAGCGTGAAGTAGGAATGAGAATCACTGTAGATCGGTATTATTGTGGTCAAGTAAGTACGTAAAATAAACGGTCGCTTAATTAATAGTCAAATTCATTTGATGAAGTGAGGTCGTGAAATGCTAGAACATGAAGCATAAAGCAAGCACACTAATACAATTGATTATCTCTTATCAATGCACTCGAAGCTAGTCCAGGAAGTTGCACTCGGAGATTTCGAGAATAGACTATTCACTAGTTATCCCCGTCTCTTAATTTCCTATAGTTATACAGACACTGGTTTTTTATAAACCTCCACAAATTTCACTGAGTCAACTCCTGAAAATCACATTCATAATTTGTTCAGTTAACTACATGACTAAAGCTGTCAGTTATTTTCAGTCATTCACCTCATATCTTGATGAGAATACAGAATGTGTTCAATTCACTGTTCTAATAGGTGTGTAATGTGCGAGTTAGATAAATTTGTCAGCGTAAACAACACCATTCATGCTTGCAACTACAAGAGAGTTTTCAGCGTTAATTTACGTTTTAGAAGTAGATAAAATTTATCAGGTCAAATAGCTTAATTGTTCTGATTTTTGCTAAACCAAGTCTCCGTGCTTGACAATCTAGAGAATAGACAAGAATGACACTTGCAGGAAAATACTTTGTATCGGTATATAAATCCGCAAACTAAATAGCTCTGTGAGCCTTTGACAATAGACGCTGACCACATTGATTTTTAATGGACTCACATAGTCATGTATCCGCACCAGATCACAAGTGAGAACTCTGTGCTCAACATTACCTGCAATCGCTAGCCAGTATAGATCAGTCATTTCTCGATATATTGATAGCCTATCAAATAAATCTTCGAACATCCTCACTTCTGACTTTTGATTTCACTAGGTTGGTATGATTCATAGTAGAAGGTGTTACTGGTTAAAACGTTGTCAAACTCCAAAATACCTGTGGCGTCTTCACTATCATTTAAACACTTTGTAAGATCTCTCGAGAAAAATGATTTATTACTGCTTATTGTTTTTTTTACAATAGAACACTAAAAAATCCAAAACTGAAGAGGAAGTATTTTGATGAATGTAAGATTGATTAATCTGACAAAATTGGGTAGTTTTGTATAGCCATCTCTTTGAACACTTGTGAGTGGCTTTGAAACTCTACATTCAACCAAGTATTTTTTCAAAAAAAAATAATTACAACAACAAGGAAGATACTCCGAATGTGACTAAGAGCTTCACAACAAGGTTAATTTATACACAGAAAATGAACTTATTAACGAATTTTTTTATGATCGTCATACTCTATAAACTTCTCAGAACATGGCAAGTAAAGAAACGCAGCAAGGTCTCAACATACACAAAGTGGAAGCAACACGAAATGCAACAATCCAATCACACTTGACGGAGAAGATTCGAAAGATGTAAAAACCTTTATATATCTGAGCAGCATGATTGATGAACACGGTGGATATAAAGGCGTGAATCGACAAAGTAAGAGCAGCACATTTACAACTGAAAATCATCTGGAAATCGAAATAATTGGCAACCAACACCAGTCAGGATTTTTAATACAAATATCAAGACAGTTATACTAAATGGGGTGGAAACTTCAACAACTACGAAAGCAATCATCCAGAAAATACAAGTGTTTTCAACAGAAAATACTTCGGATCCATTGTCCAGATATTATCAGCAGCAACCCACTGTGGTAGAGAACAAAGCATATCCCAGCGGAGGAAGAAATCAGGACGAAGTGCCGGAACTGTATAGAACACACCTTTAGGAAAGCACCCAACGGGTCACAAGGCAAACCCTCTTATGGAATCCTCAAGACCAAAAGAGGAGATAAAGACAAAAAAACACATTACGCCAAGGAACGGAGACAGACGTGAGAATAATGAACAACAATTAGATAGAACTAGAAAGGAAGGCCTATCCTCCACCCACAATAGTAAAAGTACTGTATTTCGTGGGTTCTCGTAATAGTGAGAAGACGAAGAGCAAGCTATGTGATGGAAAGTGATCCACATCACACATGAACTACTCAGCAGTAGTAAGTAATATAATGTAGTATACAGAAAGGTGAAGCGAATGAGATAATTGAATTCGGAATGGGTGTAGTGGAGATGAGGGTTATTTCTGATTGGTTCCGTTGCGATACATAAATCGAAATTATAAAATAAATAGTTACTTGAATAACAGCATATACAGGCGAAAAATATTGTTTTCAATTAGATCCTCATCAGGCTTAACCTAATATACTGTAATATATGAAGGATACGTTCCTAGTTTGGGCCAAATCGATGTACATATTCCAATCGACATGCTCACTTGAAGCTAGACACCTCGAGCGCAGAAAAGGAGCTCTTTCGAAATGTATTTTGAAGATTCCTCTGTGTGAATTTCTAGAGGATTACAAAAGTCATTCTAAAGCTCAACTTTGGAGCATCTGGTCATATTCTAATCATCCCACTCGACCAGAAGCCTCCCTAAATATCATACACACAGTTTGGTGATTTGAGATCGGTGTGGATGCAAATGAAGAGCGGGTGTACAGTAAAGGCGATCGCTTCTCATCAGATCAAGCCAAACATTTGCATACAGAACAATATTTTCAATTCCTCATTGCTCCTTGATCATAAACTCCATTACTTTCGTGAGCCTTCTTTAAAATCATGCACACATTTTGACGATTCGAAGCATTGGGGCCGGAAATGAGAGGCATACGTACGGAAGAGTTGCTTTCTTCCCAACAGATTACGTGTAACTCTTACATAGAGAATAATATGTCCGATCCTCAATTGTGTCTTGGAATTAAACTCCATTACTATCTTTCCTGTTCTATCCTTCGTAAATGAAGTAAAAATAATTTAAATTTGAAAAAATGTTCAACCGACGGAACTATATAATTTCATGATATCATAGATGATTACATGTTTCGTTATCATAAGTGTTGATGAATAAAATTTAATATGTTCAGGTTTAAGTTAACCTCATTCACCATAATCATCGGTCTCTAATTCAGCTTCACCAATGATTTATGAACACAATCTATTGTTCGTTATCCAAATGATTGTCCATCAGTCTACAAATGTGCAACTCTATTCAAGTAAATTGAGTAGAACTCGCAAACAATTGTCATCCACAAATCTTTCTCAAGAAACACATTCACTCCTTCAAACACACACATACTAACGTAACGCCACTTATTTCAACTTATAATCCCCACTAAAATACACAACACAATTTACATAATCCATTAATCCCAAACACATGACCATTATGAAGAATGATGGTACGAACCGTCATATTCTCTTTCTGTCCTCATGAGGTTATGTGAAGACGGACAATCGATGTGCGTATGGACTTGTTTGTATGCGCAGATTGAATAACTCGTTGAAGCGTGAAGTGGCTTCAGTATTCATGTGAGATCCATGTGCACTTCCATATATGTTTGCTTGTCTTCCACAAAATATTCATTTTCAAAGCCCTTATCTGGTTGGTCGTTTCTAGTTCATTCTAATACTGTGTCCATATTCGTTCGAGTATAAATACGAATCGGTTCCTAACTCAGTCAACTGGGTAATTCTAATGAAATGTAAGTGTTAATTAGTAATTGGATAGTGACCTATACATATTATTTTTGTAATGTTTCAATTTCAAGTGTGCTTTATTTCTGGCAATCATATTTCCACATGAATATTCGTGGGGAATAGATCACCCACTGATGATATACAGTGTAGAACACCGAATGTTTCTGGTATGTATGTATCTCAACGATAGTGCATGTTTTATACTTGTTCCTTATACTTCAGATGTGGATGTTTCAAAGTGTTTTAGTGGACATGGTTTCGCTTTTTATACTGGTGAACATACGGTTGATTCGACTGGGAATGTGATGCTGGTGACGAAAGCTGTCACATTCTATGCTGTCTCACTAATCAGGACAAGGCAATTCAGTTGCGTCTGTCATTTTGCTTAGTCTTGTCATTCGAGATGATTTAGAGTGAATCGTTTTGAATAGAATTTGATTTTGCATGAATATTTGTTCGATCGAGACAGACATGAACATTCGTTGATAGATATTTCAAAGCGCATTCACATCAAGTGATATTTTCTTTCAACAGTCTCTTCTCAGTTCCCACAGTAATTCACTGAATTTAATTATTCAAGGCCATTGCCTCGTTGTGGGAGAATCACTGTTTGCCAATTATGATATGCACGGATTACCTGCTTGTAAGATGAAGTGAAATTGTTCATCTCGGGAAAAGTAGTTTACAGTGATAATTTAGATAGATATACTAAGTAAATGGTTTCATGTATATCAATATAGGTAGGGTAGGGTGAGAAAATTAACAATATCTATTTTATTGGTAATCGAGCTCAAGAACCTCAATCACGTATTTTCAGGCCTAACCTGTAAACTACTGAACTATCTTGGACTGGTGTAAATGTTTGATTGTGATCAACTCACAATCAGGTGCAATCATCTGTGACAGATAGGCATCCTACATTTGATATTGCTGAGTTCTGCCTCCCATGGCTTTCCGCGAGAAATCATGAAATGACATCAAAAATCTTGTCACATTCTCACATGTGACCGAACGTTGTAAGTTCCGTTTTGTGTGGCTGGGTCGTAAATGCAAATCAATGCTGAATAGTCTCGTGTTAAGACAAACCAGTGAAATAGTGATTCTCGGCTTTCAGCAGTGATCTATCTGGGATCATTTCGTGTATTTGACTGAAAATTTTACAATCTCTATTAAGCTCTGTAACGATATGTTTTGATGAAGAGACAGGTAAATCACGAGTGTGCCAAATAAGTTCTCAATGTGCTTGCCATATTTAGATTAATGCTTACAATAGCATGGATAATAGCGATCATATAAATTATTGGGTAAAAGTAAAAATGATTATGAATGGGGTCGTGGATGCGCAATGTTGAGGAGTCTCATAAAAGGCGGAACGGTCGTCCAATGCTTCCACGTTTGCAATGATGATCTAGCTTAGATCAACCCATGAATCCAGCCGCTAGAATAAATTCGTGTTGGCAAAGAGCAAATGCTTGGTATGAATGATTATGAGGTGAGGTTTAATTTACAGATTGGGTTCTGTCGGTTCCACTGAATTCAACGCTTTCATAGGTGTTCTGAATTTTTCTGGGTTATATTCGCACTGAGTGTATCACATGGAAATTGTGGGATAAATGACGAGTTCGTACGTCTCCGATCGAATCATTTGTGCAAGTGCCTAACTTTAGTGTCGCAACTTAGGCGTGAGATGAGATTATGACCGTTGATTAGGGACGTTTTGGTGTACACATTTGACATTCAGATTTTCAAACTCGTGAATTGAATGATATACGCGGATCTGATGCGTGTCGGAAGAGTTCGCATATCAAAGGACATTGTTTTGATGAGATGAATTTGTTGATTATGCTCAGATAAAACGATGTTTGGCATTGATATACACCTCAATGAAATTACACTCCAGTCATTTGTTACTTAATAACTCATCATTTTTACTATTTAGCTGATATGTTTACAGTGCTAACGATAGTTTCGGGAGTAGTCATCTTCACTCTGAATTGTGTGATGTGTCTTGACAATGGGTTGGCTAGAACACCACCAATGGGATGGAACTCATGGCTAGCATTTGGATGTCAGTTGGATTGCCAGAAATATCCAAATAACTGTCTTAATGAGAATGCAATCAAACGAACAGCTGATAAACTGGTGTCGGATGGTTGGCGAGATTTGGGTTATAAATATGTAATACTCGATGATTGTTGGCTAGCCGGACAACGTGATCCGAAGACCAATGGTATTATGGCAGATCCTTCAAGATTTCCGAGCGTAAGTTCATGCGTGTAGTGTCTGGAAAATGTGCACAATATTCGCATTCATTTTGAGCAATATCGGATTATCGAGAGTATATTAGCTTTGTGTTTGTGAGACCTGCAATATGATGGTATTCTAGTGTGTGTGTGTGTGTGAACCATGTAGAGTTTTCGCTAAAATAATCATTGATACTTACAAATTCTGTTTGCTAATCTCTATGATGCGTTGCACTTTCAGGGTATGAAAGGCCTTGGACAATATTTGCATTCGAAAAATCTACTGTTTGGAGTAACTATTGGTTATGGAACTCGGACTTGTTCAGGTTATCCAGGTAGTATAAACTTTCTCGAATTGGATGCAAAGACTATGGCTGACTGGGAAGTGGATTACGTGAAGATGAACTCGTGTAACAGCCCTGATCACATGATGCCTGATGGTTTTGAAAAATTCTCCCGACTACTTAATGCAACTGGAAGACCTGTGGTGTTCTTGTGTACTTATCCTCTATATAATTCATGGTATGCAAACCCTAAATCGATTGACTGGAAGCGACTACAGAACAACTGCAATCTAGTTCGTGCTCTGCCCAATTCACAAAGAAGTTGGGAATCTGTATTCAGTATTATAGATGGATATAGACTACGCAACGATGTTCTACCGAAAATAGCTGGTCCAGGAATTTACAACGATCCCGATATGTTAGTTTTGGGAAACAACGGACTTTCGAATGATCAAAAGCGAGTTCATATGGGCATGTCGTGTATGTTTGCTGCTCCACTAGTGATCTCAGCTGACATGGATAAGGTGGATCAATTCAGTGCATCTCTGTTACGCAATAAACATTTGTTGGCGATAGATCAGGATAGAGGTGGACATCAGGCGGAATTCGTCAAATCACGAAATGATGTACAGGTGAGTTGATAGCATTACATTTGAATCCTCATGCACAGGTCTTGAAATACTTTTCTTTCTGACTCAATACCATGAAACTTCGCTTCAACTTTATTAAAGCAATTGCTGTCTATGTGTAAGACTTTCGTCAGTTGAATCCGTTTCGCCAATCTGTTGAAGCTTCGATATTTAACGTACAGCAAACCAGCACAGAAATAAACATTGTTTGTGGAGTTGTTGATAGTGTCGCTCTAAGTATTTCAATATCGAAATGTAGTTAAAACGACTTAAATCACTGAATCGGTAATATTTTCAGTTGTCATCGTTCCTTCTTTCTAGTGTAATCACAAAATTATGACGACTGTCTTCGAAGACAGATGTTCCGATTCAACAATTTAAATTAACACGGAACTAGTGAAATGTTCAAATTTGATACGATCAGTTCAGCACTTTTGAATTTAAGTGTCTTCACCGATTTTCAGTTCTAAATTCTCCCTCAAATTTGTCGAGATATTTTTCGCTCTGTTGTACTGTCACAGCAAGTGATATCATAATTGAACTATGCAATCTGAAACCATATTCATGGCTTTCTTCTGAATAACTTCAACCACATACAGCGGAAATCAGTAAATTGTGATTGACGGATACGTAGGCTAGTTAGTGAGCTGCGACGTCTACAATAGATTCAGCAATATAATATGACTTCTCATTATTTTATCAGATAATATATGTACTGTTAGTCGGACAGTCAACAATATCTATTTCGGAAGACAATTCAATATGAGCCTATCCGACATACTGGTAACCGTTGTCATCTGGTAATGTAGATGACTGTTCATCCGACGCTATCCAAGACACTATGCAGATTCCAAATTGCACGACACTACCCATTCAGTTCTGCGTTTTTTTTTTCTAGTTCTTACTATCGGCAAATATCACGAGATGAAATATAATTGTTATTTGCCGATGTCAGTAATATCAACAAGATACATTCATTTGTTCACATATTTCTTCCCATACAGTTGTGGATACGAAAATTAGATGACTGTCCAATCGGTTGGGCAATCGCTTGCATCTACACGAAGGTTGATGGAGGACCAATTACCTTCAGCACAAATCTTGATGAATTCAAATCACAGATGTATTCAATATCGGGAGATAAGTTCGAATTGCTGGATGTATTCACTGGTGATAGATTCAAAGATGTTGGATTGACAGAGAACTTTACAATTTCAATCAATCCATCTGGAATTATGATGTTCCGAGTAAATCCATTCAAATTGGTGTATTCTAACCAATAAATTGATGGATGTTTCCGTTTCGCGGATTCTGTCAACCTCAGTTCATTTCACACTAGTTCTGTGATTTTGACTGGACAGTTGTTAGATGCGTCTTTAGTGGATAATTATTGATGGGATAATGGTAATAAAATTTATCAATTCAAACTGACTTCATTCAAGAATACTTTGTTTGTTCTTTCTTATTTGATTATAAAACCATTTTGAGAAATTGGGAGAGAGAGAACTTGTAATAATCAGGGGCGATGAGCGCAGAATGCGCATAAGCCGATTAGAGACTGATTAGTTGCAATCCTAAACATCAATGAGAAGATTCAAATTAACAAGAATAATCGAATTTAAACTTATCCCGTTAGCACATGTTAGTGTCTATCAGTGAATAACGCGATGGCATTTGAGTCAAACAACGGTAGTTTTAAATCCGGCAGTGGAGAAAACTACGGTATGCAGGTACACCCGAATAACGATTGTAAATTAGGATGAGACACTAGTTCTGAATTCCATTGCTAGCCACCATGGTGAATTATTTTCATGATACTTTATCACAACAAAGGCGTCATCTCAGCCAAATTCGTGGGTTATTGTCGTTTGCGAAAATATTCAATTCTGTGTGTGCCATAAAGAGTTTGGCTACAATTAGGTACATTGAGGATCCAACTGCTACATCGTTAGTTTGTTTGTATACCATCCCGTTAAAAGCAAACAGTGTCTAATTTAAGCAAAGTTTTAAGGATTTCATGATCAGACTAATGCTTGATGGATATCTGTCAGGAAGCGCATTGTCGTACTTTAGAAAACCACTGATAATAGTGTATAGTGCTACAACACCATAGCTTACCATGATTACAGTCTTTCCCATGTTTAATTCCTATGTTTGTGATTTAAATTCATAAGACTCTTAAATTGTATGATGTTAGTTAACTAGTAGTGATCAATTTATTCGAAATTATCAAGTCAAATCTTGGTATTGATTACTGCAATACAGTCGTTAATGCTGTTGAAGTTTCTTCCGCAATTGAACTCCAAACGATATCAACCTGCTAACCGTGTGTATATTCGTAGTCTCCTTCTTTAAAGGTGGTGACAATTCCAGTTGAGAATGTCCAACGTCCAAGATACCAGTCACTTTGATAATGTGTTTATCGCTATAACTAATTAAGTGTCCCGAACTCTCGATGATTAATCACACCAGAACTGATAGGAGAGAAAAATAACCGATGATAACCAAAACCGCCAGCCTATTCAAGTGAATGATTGTTGGTGTATTCTACTGGTAAGGGAATAAATGGATAATAAGGAAGCAAACTTGCGTTCATTCAAAATGACACGTTCCTACAAACAGTGGATCAAGTGTCTAAATAACGGTTGGCAGGTAGTGAAAATTTAATAGGGTTTTCTTGACCTCGCAAAATGATCTGACAAAATAAGTCGTACTATTGAAATGTTGAGAAAAGCTTACAATAACAGTCCTTCTTCATAACATTTATGTGTTTTTCTATGTCTACCTTCAAAAATGTTAATCTGCACAGAATATACGACAACAATTGTAACAGGTATTATTCCCAAATGATGTCACTCTCACTTTGGGAATTAGCTGAATACATGATAATGCGTAATGGTTAAAGGGAATCGACTGACATGATCAAGTATACTAGCACGCATAAAATGATAGTGTTAAACCTCGTCGTAGGGCATGGACCACTCAACAGCATGAGCAGTTTTTGCCGGTTTTTTCCAGTTACTATTCATCTTACTCATGTCTGCTTTCAATACTCGATGCAGTTTGTTCGTCGGCCTTCATCCTTTTCATTTATCTTCATGAATACAAGTAAGTACTGGCTTTGTGATGAAGTTTCATGATACGATAGACGGCAACTATACTTCAACAACAATGATCATATGATCCAAGCGCATTCAGACCCCGATCCACAAGACGGACTTGACAAAACTAAACGTAGACAAATTTCGGCAGTTGAGATGATTTGATGTCAAGCTCATGTGAAAGAGTGTGCCCTTCACACCGATCAAACATCGACAGAAAACCATTTCCTCTCACCGGCAACTCGGTACAGAAATTAACAACTACCTACCAAAGCAGCTACACTGGTGGAACAGAGTGTAGGGACTTTGTTTGATTCAACGAACATATCTCAATAGGTTTCAGTTCAATGGGATTAAAGGCCGTCAGCAGTGTTACTGCTGAATATTTCTGTGACACAGCACATGAGGGTTTATTGTTAGAGTTTAGGAGAGAGACGGAATTCTTTCAGGATCATCGATCTACAGTCAAATAACATTCGTCTTAAAATCTCGGAAGTCACAGCCATCATCCGCCTCTAGTCGGACTAAAGTAGTCGATAGAAAACACTTGCAGTTATTAGGTAAGAATGTCATTCATATAATAGACTAAACTACAAAAGCATGAATGAAGGATAGCTCACAGACTAGTTCGAAGTAATGACCGATGTCAGTCAAGTTGCTTGCTCCGATCCTTTTTATTTCTCCTGTTTGTCGACTAGATCATGAAGACGTCAACCTCTGGGGGGGAGAATAGGATACAGTGGGCATATAGGATGCAATTGGACGATCTAGACTTCGCAGATGATCTGGTTCTTATATCTCACACGCAACAACAAATACAAGAAAAGACGACCAGTGTAGCAGCAGCCTAGGCAGCAGTAGGTCTCAACATACACAAAGTGGAAGCAACACGAAATGCAACAATCCAATCACACTTGACGGAGAAGATTTGAAAGATGTAAAAACCTTTATATATCTGAGCAGCATGATTGATGAACACGGTGGATGTAAAGGCGTGAATCGACAAAGTAAGAGCAGCACATTTACAACTGAAAATCATCTGGAAATCGAAATAATTGGCAACCAACACCAGTCAGGATTTTTAATACAAATATCAAGACAGTTATACTAAATGGGGTGGAAACTTCAACAACTACGAAAGCAATCATCCAGAAAATACAAGTGTTTTCAACAGAAAATACTTCGGATCCATTGTCCAGATATTATCAGCAGCAACCCACTGTGGTAGAGAACAAAACATATCCCAGCGGAGGAAGAAATCAGGACGAAGTGCCGGAACTGTATAGAACACACCTTTAGGAAAGCACCCAACGGGTCACAAGGCAAACCCTCTTATGGAATCCTCAAGACCAAAAGAGGAGATAAAGACAAAAAAACACATTACGCCAAGGAACGGAGACAGACGTGAGAATAATGAACAACAATTAGATAGAACTAGAAAGGAAGGCCTATGCTCCACCCACAATAGTAAAAGTACTGTATTTCGTGGGTTCTCGTAATAGTGAGAAGACGAAGAGCAAGCTGTGTGATGGAAAGTGATCCAAATCACACATGAACTACTCAGCAGTAGTAAGTAATATAATGTAGTACACAGAAAGGTGAAGGGAATGAGAAGTTGGCAAGCGTGAAGTAGGAATGAGAATCACTGTAGATCGGTGTTATTGTGGTCAAGTAAGTACGTAAAATAAACGGTCGCTTAATTAATAGTCAAATTCATTTGATGAAGTGAGGTCGTGAAATGCTAGAACATGAAGCATAAAGCAAGCACACTAATACAATTGATTATCTCTTATCAATGCACTCGAAGCTAGTCCAGGAAGTTGCACCCGAGGATTTCGAGGTTAACTTATTTGCAGAAAATAAGCGTATTTACGAATCTATTGGTAGTCTTCACACTTTATAAACTTTAAGAAATATGGCATTATTCTGTGTGAACATTTTGCATGCTAGTTTCTCTGTGTACATAGTGTTCATTACTTAGTCATTACATGGTTCTAACCTATTATACAAATGTATGTATTTTATATAATAATGATATGATTTTCAAGAAGTTGTTCTGACAACATCAAATGATGTATTTTTTGCGAATCAATTGATTTTCCTTGTGCTGGTTCCAACTTTGCACCGTGGAAACTACAGAGTTCCATAGCTGTCAAGTACAAACAGTGAAATCTACCAGAGACGACACGTGTATAGTAGCTGCGATAGAGGTCGTAATAAGCCTACGGTGTTTTAGAAATACAAGTTGAGCAGAAAAATATTTCTTCCCAGTTGGCTTTCAGTGACCACCCTCCATCCCACCACCGATTGTGCATCTAGCTCCAGTTCGGCCGTTTGATGATTGTTATCGATATGATAGCCATCGCTTATGGAATGTGACAAAACGGAGTGTATATTACTTTTTCCTTTCCCTCAATCAGCTAGGATAGGTGATGTTCACAACAAAGTGATGTGTTTGCTTGGTTGTGCGTCCAACGCAACTGGCTTTTTAAGAATAGGTACGAACACATACAAGTGGGAGAAATAAACGGAGGAGCTATATCATGTAAAAATACTATTGACTGGTGGAAGAAATAAGGGCATGATCTAGCTCCGTAAAATATTCATTCAATGTATTTACACCTATGTATTATCATTATCTTGCTGACTATATCACATGTGTGTGGTGTTTGAATGCACTAATGACTCCTTTGTACTTGTTGAATGTTTGATTTCGAATTCTAAATACAGTACATTCGTTAGTGCTTGTGTAGTACCTCTTGATTCAATCGCGTTATCCCTGGGATTCTTAGTTCATACTATAATTCAATTACTTCTAATTATCATAATGTGAGCAGTAATTTTAGGCGAAATTAAAACAAAAGATCCTAATTAGATTAAGTATCCTTAACCTATATGGTGTAAGCTGATTGGGCACAATGTTCTTAGGCTTTTCCTGGGAATTCTTTTTGGACCGGAATGAGTAAAGCTCAATTATGGTCATGCTTTTATTATGAACAAACAACATTCACAACTGTCACCTACTTCTACTCCACATTCGACATGGAATTCGAAAGTGAAACACCAGTGATTAAGTGTCATAACATGGTTAATAAGTCTCTTGAAAATCAGCAGACTAGTGGTGGGTAGAGGAAAATTCCAGGATGTGCGTCTCTTCCTATTTAGGACTCATCAGATGAATGTACCTACGCCCCAGATTATATGTATACTCTACTACTCAAACCCATTGCTGTTCGCTTCAAACACCATCGCGTCATCCACTTAGCTAATGAATCCTGATAGCAATAGAGTGATGTTCTAATTTATTTATGCATTGTTTGTTTGAAACTTCTCATTGATGTTTAGGATTAAAATTGATCAATCTCTTATGGTCATATGTGCATCCTGTTCAGATTGTCTCAATGTTGACATAAGCCACAAACACCATAAACAAAATGGATAGTGAGTAGTTCTGAAATCCAGGAGGAGCGTACATCCAGATGACAATTTCAAATAGGGAAGTGTTTCGTCAAGTTTTAGTGAAGCTTCTGGAATTTTTTGAAATGCCTATTAAATCGTTCAGAAATAAGCTTGTTTTAAATGACCATAGACTTCTATTCCGTTAATCGTTTTGTCGTATATGTAGTTTGAAGCTACATTGTTGAAGTCATGATTCATTATTGTAAATGTTTCTGTTTGTGGTTTTCATTCATTAGTGTTTTGGTTAACCGTAAAGCTTTACTCCTGATATAAGGTAATCAGGTTTTTAAATTGATCGAATGAACTCGATTGAATGTGTTGATACTACAAGAGCTTGGATGTATCAATCAAGTTAACTTTATTTAGATCACTAATCGATCAAAGTGGAACGAAGACTTGATGACACTTTCTTCCGCTTATACGCTGCTTAACAGTGCTCTCCTTAGACTAGATAGTTTGCAATCGGTCATAAGTTTTGCAACTTGTAAGCATGGGCGATTTAAATTGAACAAAGTATTGTTTCATTTAACTTATATCACAATCGGTCTCTAATTCCGTGTAATCATCAATGTATGAACAGAATTTATGGTTCGTTATCTTGATGACGATCCATGCAACCACAATACACGCTTCAAGATCAAACCACATCGTCTGAAAACAGAGAAACTCAATCACGGTAATCCATCGAACCTACAAATCTTCTTCACTGATTTCAATCCCATACCGGTTAAAAATGACAAGCTGATATGGCTTTCTATGATGCTCGATGATTTTAAATTGTTAAATAAATTGTGTTGAATGTCATCATAGATTAAACGAGACAATGTTCAGCCTATCAAATGTTTAATTCTATGCAAGTAGATTGATTAGAACACAAAAATCAATGTCATACACAAATCGTTCTGAAAAATAATATTTACTCCTTCAGACGCACACATACCAACGTAACACTACATATCTCAAGGCATAATCCCCACAACAAAACACACAACACAATATACATAATCCATTAGTCCCAAACACATGACTATTATAAAGAATAATGGTACGACCCATTATATTCTGTTTTTGTCCTAATGAGGTTATGTAAAGACGGACAGTCAATGTTAGTATGGACTAGTTTGTAGAGTATAAATACGAGTCAGTTCTTAATTCAGCCAACTAGATAAATCAAATAAAATGTAAGTATTGATGCGTAATTGTTTCACAAGATGTATATGTGAACTGTTTTGTTGCTTGTCTTCAAAGTTTACTCCACATTTTTCATTTACACATGAATGTTAATACTTGTAACAGAAGAGGTCACTATAAGACACTGTATATTTGTAGTCCACTAAACATACTTAGTATGTGATTACCATGTTGCCGTTAGTTTTATGGCATTATTCAGCATCATTCTGTTGAGATGATTACATTATGATGTTTCACGAAATCCTGATTACATCATTATGAAAACATAAATAATCGTTTAATGAGTGAATTATGTATAGTTAGTTTGACGAAGTATGCATTCAACAGCTGGATACAATTTTTGATAAAAATGGAAGAGTATAATCTTATGCATGTTTGAACGAAAATTTTTCACTTGTCTATTAATTGATAATATGTTAACTTCCTGTCTGTCCTTTTAACTCATGCTATTTTACTCACCTTCCATTCAGCTGGTTACTCAAAATTAACTCGATCTCCTGAACCTTCGTGTCTGAGCTTTGATCTTTCCCTTTCTGATAAAGAGTGGATCATGACTACATCGCCTATAGAGTAGTTTCAAGTAATTTTAGACTGTTGAGTTTTTCATTCAGAGTAAATGATATATCAACATTCGTTAACTTCTGTTAACCAACTCATAAACCATTGTTTAAAATGTCTTCTGATATTAATGAATCGATAGACACAATTTCCTGGAAGTTTTCCTCGTGCTCATTCCCCCTTCAGTTAATAACACATGTAAGCATTAGCAATGCAGAGGTAGCCCATAACGACATAATTTTAAATTAATTACATTACTCTCCCATAAATTCACTTACCTTGTTGTTGTACATTTATAGAGTAAACGAAGATGAAGTTCATTTATTTCATTCTTCTTTCACGTATTCATTGGTTTGATTGATAAACAGAAACACAACGGCTGATGGATGAATGGAAACACATATGCACGAAAGAAGAATATTTTTTCCAATAAATCCTCTTCATGTTTCACAATAGTTCATTCAAATTGCTTGTTCTGTAGGATCGCTTATTTTCACTCAAACTTGTACACCGATAATCCTATAAATTGGTTTCCCAAATGCATAGAACTAATGATAAACGCTGCAACCTAAGATATTTACCGCTAAGACAGCGTACATAAAGTCCAGTACAAGGCCAGGTGTATGCCAGGTAGTATATCCATGAATGGCAAAACCAAACCGGATCACTTCATTAGTGTAAAAAGTTTGCATGCACATAGCATATAATTCTCTTTGAAACTAATACACAATAATACCGTCATGCACTGTCCCATCGCCCTTGGAGGAACAGGTAACGGTAAATACTAGATATATGGTTCTTCAATTCAATGTTCTGTGAACTGTTCTGTATAATCTAATGATAAATATTTCACTGACTGGTTCAACTCCAAATACTAAGCGAATATACGCTTTGTACTTCTCCATTCATAGTAGTATTTAACTGACACATTCTAAGTTCACCGTAAGATTATGTTCCGAAAGATCATTAGTGTAGTTTATGCGTATATAAATTCTAGATTCGGATTCTCAACCTTGTGAACTGAATGACATACGACAATCTTATGCATGTCGTAAGAGCTCACATCCAAAGTAAATTATTTTGATGATGTAATTGTGTTGATTATGCTCCGATAAAACGATGTTTGGCATTAATATACACCTCAATGAAATTACACTTCAATCATTTGTTACTTAATAACTCATCATTTTTACTATTCAGCTAACATGTATACAGTGCTAACGATAGTTTCGGGAGTAGTCATCTTCACTCTGAATTGTGTGATGTGTCTTGACAATGGGTTGGCTAGAACACCACCAATGGGATGGAACACATTGAAACATCTTGGCTGTCGGTTGAATTGCCAGAGGTATCCAAACAACTGTCTTGGTGAGAATGCAATCAAACGAACAGCTGATAAATTGGTATCGGATGGTTGGCGAGATTTGGGTTATAAATATGTGGTACTTGATGATTGTTGGTTATCAAAACAACGTGATTCAAAGACGAATAGCATTATGGCAGATCCTTCAAGATTTCCGAGCGTGAGTTGATCTATATCATTTGATATAAATTGTCCACAAATTATGTATTCTGTTTGAACAATTTAAAATTATATCAACCATAAATTAATCATTTAGAATTCTCTTTTTCAGTAATGATTTTCCAATGTGATTCACGGCATCACTGTACTAATCATGAAGGACATGTCATAGCTTTCCTTAGTATAAATCAATGTGCTGCAGTAAATGTGGTTATTTATGGATTATTTTCCATTTGATTTCAACTTGGTCAGCTTCTACTGTGTGCTGCTTTTATAACTCATATATATTCATATCTCAAAAATATACTTCTGTTCCAGGGTATTAAATGCATTGCAGAATATCTGCACTCCAAAAATCTTTCACTCGGTATAACTCTTGGTTACGGGAACATGACATGTTCTGGTTATCCAGGAAGCATAAATCATTTGGAATTGGATGCAAAAACAGTGGCCGACTGGGGAGTAGATTATGTAAAGATGCATGCCTGCTACTCTGCTGAGAATACTGCACAAGATGGTTTTGAAAAATTTAGCAGATTACTTAATGCAACTGGCAGGCCTGTAATGCTTTTGTGTACTTATCCAGCATATAGATATTGGCTTTCAAATCCCCATATGACTGATTGGAAAAAATTACAGGATAGTTGTAATTTGTGGCGAGTGTCGTCCAACGTGCAAAACAACTGGCAATCTATAATCGGTATTATGAATAGATATAAACTTCGCAACGATGTTTTCCCGAAATTGGCTGGTCCCGGACACTGGAACGATCCCGATATGTTAGTCTTAGGATACAACGGACTTTCGGATGATCAAAAGAGAGTTCATATAGGCATGTGGTGTATGTTTGCTGCCCCACTACTGATGTCAGCTGACATGGATAACGTGGATCAATTCAGTGCATCTCTGTTACGCAATAAACATTTATTGGCTATAGATCAGGATAGAGGTGGACATCAGGCGGAATTCGTCAAATCACGAAATGATGTACAAGTGAGTTGATTGGATTAGATTAGAATTCTTATACATAAGTGTTGAGATAGTTTTCTTTCTGTCATAGGATCTTGAATGAATTTTTCAACGACGAAAACCAATTTTCAATAATTCATCAGATATTTGAATACACAATATAACTCACTATGCGAGTTGAATGACAGAACAGTATAATGTAGCTCTTGTATTTTAAATATAATAATATAAAAGGATGGAAACGAACATTATGGACGAAATATTTGATCTCAGTATCTTAGTTCCGACAGTGTACATTCCTTAATATACCTAATCACTACCTATCCAGTTTCATTATTGCAGCTGCCAAGTGCAGTCACTGAGTACTAACGGAAGTATACATTGATCATTGTTTCGATTCAAAAACACGAATCAAGTGAAGGGTTAGCATTTATATTTAACCTAATATCTAACAGGGTTACAGTGAAAAACAATATACAGGCTTTAGGTTAGACTACAACCGAGCGTTATAAAAGATTCCAAATTGTACGACATCAAATATTCAATAAGGCAAGCATTTTTTTCTATTACTTATTCTTCGACTAGGTCACAACATGTCGTTGAAATAATTTTTACTTACCAGTGTACTGAATCATAACAAACGTTTTCCATCCATTCATCTGTTCATACAGTTATGGATACGAAAATTAGATGATTGTCCAATTGGTTGGGCAATAGCTTGCATCTACACAAAGGTTGATGGAGCACCAATTACTTTCAGCACAAATCTTGATGAATTCAAATCACAAATGTATACAATATCAGGAGATAAGTTCGAATTACTGGATGTATTCACTGGTGATAGATTCAAAGATGTTGGATTGACAGAGAACTTTACAATTTCCATCAATTCAACTGGAATAATGATGTTTCGAGTAAATCCGTTTGAATTGGTTTCTTCTTAACAATAAATTGATGGATGTTTCTCATTCCAGATTTCTGTTGAACTCAGTTCATTTCACACTAGTTCTGTGATTTTGACTGAACAGTTATTGAATGCATCATTACTGAGTAACAATTCATGGGATAATGGTTATAAAATTTATCAATACACACTCAATACGTTCAGTTGTATTCTTTTCATTACTATATTTTTATGTATCAAATTCTATTTTATTTTCCTTTCAGCATTTTCATAACCAAACGAAATGGGGCAGAAATCCTTTGAAGACAACGATAGGTGGTCACTCAATATTGTGAATTGATTGAAATTAGACGTTAGCACCTTTGAATGTCAGCTCAGTGGTATAGAGATTAGGCGTTAGCATGCGCAACCGAAGGTCCTGAATTCGGATCTTGCGTGCGACTTCGTGGATACGCACCTCTGAGGAGTCCCACACTGAGACGAAACGGCCGTCCAGTGGCTCCATTTTTTCAATGGTGATCTAACATTGATCGAAACATGGTCTCGATTAAAATGAGAAACTTTATGCATGAGTAACTCAATGGTAAATGTTATGACTTATGATCCTGTCAAATATCAAGTAGTAAAACTACCTATCAAAATATCAATTTCTACGACATTGTCCCTGAGCCAACCAAGGACACGCCGACCAGCATAATTCACCTTCAGTCTACTCTAAACTCCTTTTGATCTTCGATACAGCAGCTTCTCATTTTGTCATGCTCGTAGAGTTGAGAACACAATGAGCAGCCTCCACTGTATGAATATTACATCATAAACATACATAATTTACATACAAGAAGCCCAGATTGTATCACATCATATAATGAAAAATGAAAACTATACAAAATCAAGCCAAATGTGTATATGAGTATGAGAGACTGTAATTAACAATAGTAAATCATACAATAGTTGTTAACGGATTAAATGGCGGATTACAATCAAAGAAATGCAAACAAATATAATCTGGTTACTTAATCCCGGCTAGTTACCACGTGATTCATTTGCCGATCGAAGTACAACTTATAAAATCAATGAGGTTCGGCCAGTATGAGCAGCCTAGAGTCTTTATTAGTCCTTTGTTCTCCTAGCTCGTTTAGTTGAGTCCAGAACACCAATAACAGCTTCCACTATGCGAATCATGTATTTTAAACATACTTGGTTTATAAACCAGCTAAACAGATATCACATCAGAAGATAAGAAATAACATTTGTACAAGATCAAGCCAAATGTGGCTGTGAACATGAGAGACCGTAATCAATAAATTGAATTTAATTTAGGACCAGTTAATCGTATAATAATATTCTATACGTCAAAAAGAAGCTTATCATAAGAGGAATATAGATATATATAATCTAGCTACTGAGTAGTTTTAGTTACTTTTACTTACGCCTCTTACTTTTCGTGGAGGAGCACGGGCGGTCCACCAGCACTCTCCATCCAAACCTGTCCTGGACAATCCTTTACACTTTTTTCCAGTTTTTATTCATCCTTCCCATATCTGCTTATATTTCACGACGTCATGTGTTCTTCAACCTTCCTCTTTTCCGCTTCTCTTCAGGATTCTAAGTTGAGTCTTGCCTCGTGATGCAGTATGGTGGTTTCCATAATGTATGTCCTATCCATTTCTGTCATCTTCTTCGAATTCCCTCTTCATCTGGAAGCTGGTTTGTTTCCTCCCATAGTAGGCTGTTGCTGGTAGAGATAGATTATTTGTCCATTAACAGTTCTCAGAAGTTACCTATAATTCAATCTTCACTATGATATATATAAATTACTACTTCTCCTGAAATAAGCTAGATATTCAACAAAATTCAACCAAGAAGTCGAAGATGAAGTAGGCAAAATAAAATTGTATTGTATTATTGTGGTGTGTGCTACTGATGTTGACAAATATAAGTAGTATATATCACCAATCACAATGAAATACCTGGTAACAGAAAGTTGAGAACAAAACGAGAACATAGAGTGATTAGTACAGAGACGAAAGAACAACAAAGTCCTGCAAATGAAGTATTACTGTATGGTTCTCAGATTTCACCAAGATATTATGTAATGTTACGTTAAAGTACATTTGATTGTCTCCACTGATGTTCCCGTTCACTACAATATGACCTCCTATCAACGATTAGAACCACAACATGTATGTTTCGTATCGAGATATTAAATTAAATTTTGATGGCTTATATTTGATTTCAGTTAATTTCCAATAATACGACCATTACTTTGAAATCCTGGGTTCGATCTCTGATAGAAGCATCGATATACAATGTTGTTGAGTCTCATATTGGAAATGAACAGCTATCTACACATTTATGCTGTTAGTCTCTCAATGGTTCTGCGTCAATTCCTAGGTGTTTTACTATTCGCCTTTGACATAGTCACAATGGGAGTAATGCAGTCGGACGACTTAGTTGGAATTAGTGTATAAAGAAATGCGTACGCTCAGCAATCTTAACCCCTTTAACCAAAACATGGATAGCTTGCAATCACTTGGAAGGAAGGGGCACTAACACAACTGCCTTATTCTTTCCTTAATATAGTACTAACTGTATTAATAATGTGTAACTAAGGGCTAGTGATACCAATGTTTGCATTGTTTGTAAGTTTTAAATGACTTACTTACTTACTTAGGCCCGTTATTCGCAATGGATCATAGGCCACCAACCAACATTCTTCAACCCACTCTGTCATGGACCTTCCTTTCTAGTTCTATCCGAAAGTTGTTCATTCTTCCAATGTCTATCTTCATTTCTCGGTGTAATGTGTTCTTTGGTCTTCCTCTCCCCCTTTGACCTTGAGGATTCTAATTTATGGCTTACCTTGAGACACAGTTGGGTGATTTTCTCATCGTGTGTTATATCCACTTCCAGTGCTTCTTCTTGATTTCGTCCTCTGCTGGGATCTAGTGTATGTTGAAAATAAAGAGTTGCACTATGAACGTCTGTTAAGGTTATTTAAACACTTTTGTGATACAAATGTATGGCCATACATCTATTCAAGTGTTAGTTTCAACTTACTTCAATCAACTATCTTGGTTATGCTATAGTTGGTAAAAAAATTTTAACCCGATATAAGTCACCTAGCTCCATTGATTCAAGCACCGTCTTATACCAAAATTACATCATTCAGACCATCGTTTATTACTCTTTCGGTACTTTGATTTAGCTTCTAGTAGAGAATTTGTATACGAACAACGATAGGGGATACATTCAGAAACATTTTATAGATCTTAAATAGTAAGTCATTCTTCAAACTGTTTTCGCTAACTGAAAAATCTTTCCTCACTAAAAGATACATCTGCATTGAGGATAGATATAGCTTTTATTTTCAGACAATTGCATAAATGGTTTAGATCGTTGTGGACGGAATAGAAGAAGCTTTCGCTTAACAGGCTTCCGTGTCTAGTAGCGGTGGATCACCAATACGTCCGGCAGGAACCTAGGTATATTAACGATAATAGAGGAAAAAAGAAATTGGCAAATCATAATAAGATGTTATCCTTAGTCCTTAAGAACAGGTCAAGTTTCCTCATAAAGGACTCCTAGAAAGTTGCTTGGACTAGTTCAGTCAGCAGCAAATCCCAGCATTTGACAACTCTTATGGAGTAGAAGTTATGTCTACAGTCCGTTCCGCTATGTTGTATTTCCAATTTCTGGGTGTTACCCCTTAGGTTAGTATTGGGACTAAGCTTAAGTAGGTGTTTAAGATGATGTTCAGAAATGTTAAGGATACTGTAAGCTATCAGAAGGTCACCTATAAGACGCCTATACTCCAATGGGTAAAGGTTAGGTGATTGGAGGTGCTCTTCATAAAGTTTGAATTTGAGTCCCCGAACTGATTTCGTGGCTCGCCGTTGGATACGCCCCAGAGTGTCCTTGTCCTTTTGGAGTGAGGGAGGAAATGCTATCTTTCCGTACTCTAAATGGGGACGAATAAAACTGTTGAAGATTATACGGAAAGTTCTTCCATCAAACATATTTTCAGACCCAAAAAAAGGTTTCGGCGGTATTATCGATAGTAAAAAGACTGGATAAATACCAGTTTGTATTCCATATTGTAGCCAACCACCAGGTGTTAAAGTGTATATATATATATATATATATATATATATATATATATATATATATATATATATATCATCCAATTGGTTATCTGTTGCTATGGTTGAAATAAAAGGTATAAATGAGTTCTTATGATGACTATTGTAGTGTGTAAATTTAAATCTCTAATCCTAAGTATATGATTTAAGTAATTTTTGATAATCCATGAATTTAATTGAAGATAACTGTTCTGTAATTTTATATCTAATTCTTATACAATTGACTTAGAAATTCTTACCGAGACATAACGTCCTGGGTTCGAGTCCCTGTGCAGGGTCGCGAATATGCACCGCTGAGGAGCCTCATACTAGAATAAGACGGTCATCCAGTGCTTATAGGTTTTCAATAGTGATCAAACATTGATTCATTCAAGATATTATTCCTATTAAAGTAAAAGATGAAATTGATTTTAATATTGTTGTCTACACTTAAAGTAAATGATTGCCCGAGAGTTTCTACAGAATATTGTTACAAATGATAGGAAAATCAAATAAGAGTATATACTGAGGGAATAGAAGAATACAGCTATCATTCCATTCCGTACAGAAATGTCAGAAGAAATCAAGAGAATTCTAATTTCCAAAAGAACATGCTTATAGTCAGTGGAAATCATTGATCTTTTAAACGGAAGATGTTTTGCTGAGAATATTACCAGACAGATACTAAGCATTTACTCATCAAAGTAACAGTGTAACTCCTTGTGTATATGGAGCATTTCCTCTTTCATGGCCGAAGTATGACAACAGCTCTCCTGAAGCTAGTCTTGATTGTCCAACCAGCGTCCAATGTTTCACTGATTCCAAGCATCTTTTCATTTCCGCTGCGATTTCGATTACTCTTCTGATCTTCCACATTGTACGAGCATTCCATGTACCTAAATTAACGGTTGATCTTACTGTCAGAAAAGGAATCAGCCTCGTGACCACCGAATGAACTTGGCTTTCACCATGAGGCATCATTATTCTTCTAAACGAAGACTTTCAGACTCCTAGGGTAGTGTTTAAATAGATTAAATAATTTTTTTCTAGTTAGCATTTATTTTAGTGAGTTAGTTTTCTACGGGATGAGGTCACTAAATACATACCCAACCCTCCTTTTTTATTCAGGCTTAGGACTGGCAGCAGCCTCAGAGTAACGATTCAACAGGTATATATAATGATAAAATAAAATGGTATTTCATTTTGAAGTTGCTCAGTAATCTAAACTTTAAATATTGGTTACACACATTCCAAGATTTATCCAACAGGAAATATATCACATTGTGTTTACGAATAGTTCAGTGTTAAAATGGCTTTGCTGTCAAACACTAGGTACCGGTGATACGCAAGTAATTACTTTCCCTTTTTCGCTTTCGTTTATTGACATTGTAATGGTAACAAGTTATTTTTAGTCAATAACGAATGTCAACTACTCAGACAATTTAATTAATGAGTTTACATATTGTCAATCTGGTTGACATTATCTAAATCTGTTTCATGAATTGGTGAATCGAATCCAGCCCCGTACTTGTATTTATTCATTGATATCAGTAATAACATTGTTCCCCCAAATGCCGTGGTACGGCCAAGGGTGGAGGAAGTCAGCTCTCCCTCTCAAAATGCTCTCACATTTATACAACCACTAACAGAAAAGTCCTACTCACTACATTCTCACGATGGGGTGTTGTATACGAAATTGAGAAGGCGAAAAGTAAATGTCCTGGGGTTTTAACCGGGTTGGTGGACACGGAGAGTCCACCTAGGGGAGTTGGAAAATCCCGATGCCAAACTAATAGTGCACATGAGCTTCAAGACCCAGAGGGAACAAATGGCGTGTGAGTCAATTACTGGTCACCAGCTACCATGAGACTGCATCTCCTTACGTTGTTCCACTGCCTTGTGCATCAGAACTTTAGGTCAAAGACTCCAGGTGTGGCCCCCTAAGAAAACCACCTGCTTCAGTTTGGGTACCCAGACAGTATCACAGCGCTCACACATATCAAGTGAGATTTGTGTGGCGCATACGTATTTGGTGCCTTCTTGTACCAATATCTATATGTTCAAATAAATATAAATGAAAACGCAACTAGTCTGGACAGTTCACCGTAAAAACCATAATTTTCTTAAGAGACCATATGTTTATTTGAACTGAAATGTGAAATGAATGATTACATCATGTTATTTCGATCCCCTAACTAAACATTCACGAGAAAAACTACTCAGAATCCTTTTCAATGTAAAGTGAGATTTAGTTTACAGTAATTCTCTGTAACTTTATTAATCAAGTATAGATTATAGTCAAGCAGTTCCCCAAATGGGATCGATCAATAGTGTTTAACGATCCCAGATATTATATCCTTTATATGCACGAAGACAAAATAATCAAGATAAGAAGTCCATGAGATGAAACAATATCAACCGCAATAGAAATATCAACAGTTCATAAGCGACAAATGATAGCAAAAAAAAAAAAAATTCAGGAACAACACATAACTGAATATCTAGAACAGAATTAGGCTACAGTTTAAGGACGAACCATTGGAATTAAAAACAAGTTTTAGATTTTTGCGCAATGTTCATTCATTGATATGGCTAAATAACATCTCGACATTATAGCTGATGTTAGTTCACGATGAAAATCCTAACTCCTAACTTCCAAACCTAATTCTTCATACTAATGTAGAATACTCTTTTGAACCTAGTAGGGTGTTTTCCCAAAGTCACTTTGTCGTCCATCAAAAACCATCCACATATTCTAGTCTCATCGAAGACGTTTGGCTCAATTATACGATTCCGAACAATTACACACTATATCACACATGTCGAAGCAAGTTCATTTGGCGGATCCTTAATTAATTTGAATAGGTTATCATCTTCCAGATCGTCATCTGTTACTGCATAATACACCATTCTCGAGTGAGACAATGGTCTATTGGTTAAAAACACCAACCTCAACCTAACTAATAGTTGTATCATTGGTATTCACTGGCAGAGAAATATTTAAAGTGGAATGAACTAATTCCTAATTGATTAACGAACTGCACCAAGTTATATCCATAGATTAGTGTCTCATAATCATAAAGATGCGCTTTTAAGTGTATTCCCAAACAACCACTAATATCTACTACATTTAGTGAATATGCTGTATCATTGTAGCTTTGCTAAACTGAATTAATTCTCTTCTGACATCGATTTTCACGAACTAGGTATGATTTCCTGATCAAAACGCATTGAATGTCGTCAGATATAACATTTCAGTTAAACGTATTGAATACTGTACCGTTCAAGTAAACATGATGTAAATTGTAACGATTGCTATCAGCAAAGTAGCCTAGAGCACCACTGCCGATTCAGTGTACCTACAATACAACATAAGCAGAAATTGTGGGTAATCGAATAGAGTATTATGGTTCATACTCCGAAGTATATAGAAGTCCTTGATCACAAGCTTTTGTGGTTGAGATTCTTTAAAGTAACCTAAAAATTGACTTTATTACTCAATGCATAAAATTGCTTTGCTAAAGTAATTGTTGGTGTAATGTAATACACTATAACTACAGTTGATACCTTATCTCACACAGACCCGACCGTTGTTGCCACCTTGACGTGGTGGTCAAGCTTTCCTATCGCAATGAACCAATCGAGCTATACCGGCTGGAACAATCCGTCCTCAAGGTCCTACTATTCCAGACAGGTCGGTTGAAAAGTGGTAAAACTAAAAGCAGCAAACCTAAGGTCTGAGGGCGAAGTCGTACTGCTGACTGCACAGAGATGTGGCGGCAGTAATGTGTTCCTTTCAGACAACCAGCATAACAGCGATGCCACCTTCCCACAAAAAAAGGGTGTGGTTAGAAAAGGTCGACCCCTAAAATGCACATCTCGCCTTATCCCACGGATATCCGTACCCGGCGGTAAGGTCTCAACAAGTATGGAGCTAACATGAAAATTAACCACAAAAAGGTCGTGTGTGACCAACCTCAATCAGTTGTCCTTCGGACACTGAGGTTCTACCTTGTAGCTGATTGATTATCTCATATAGATAAGTGAGTATTATAAGTAGGATAAAAGTCAATGCACGTTTCTAATAAAAATTTTATTTTTGTATGGTCGTAAAGTACATGTAAAATAATATCTCATGTTCAATAGTGATTCCCTTGACGATATCTGTAGTCTGAATAACCATCTCCTGGAAAATACCTGTGATTAAATGTAAAGAACTTACCTGAAGGCCCGATTGGTCCTCTTACACTTGTCCCGTTGTGAAAACTATCATATGGCTGATTAAAATCTGGTCTACTTGGACCTGAATTGTACCCTACGTCGTCCGCATAATTTATATCATCATATTCATATTGCTGAGAAGGAAAGTTGGCGTATTGTGACCCTTGATGGCCTCTACTACTGTGGACAGGAGATCGACGACTAGGAACTGGTGCATTGTTGTTCTACAAATAAATAATGTAATTCTAACGGTGACTTACTATGCGAGACGAAGGAGAGATTCCCTTGGGGGTGGATGCTAAGAAAAGTTCGATGTACCGAGGCCCAATTTTTTCACGATCCTTCTTCATTGCCTCCTTTGCTTCATCATGACTGGCAAAATCTACAATTGCTTCTCCGGTAGGCCGATTAGCCTAAAATGTAAAAAAGAGATTTATTTGTTATCAAGACACACGAAAAGAAAGTAACTAGAAAGTAAGACGGAAACTTACGGCATTGAATCGCATCCGAATGTTGACTGGTTGTAAAGGAGAAAGGAAACGATCAATATCCTCTTTGGTTGCTGAGTACGGCAACCCTCTCATACGAACAGAATGCCCAGTCGAACTTTGTGGATCATCATATTCGTAATGTCCGGGTGGCCCGAAATTAGGTCCTTTTGAGGGAGAAGGTCCTTCGAAGCCTCTTGGAGGAGAATTGTATCCCGGGTGTCCGAAAACATGTGGTGGTCGACCATAGGGCGTAAATCTTCCAGGAACTGGACCTCTGTTTGGACCTGACCCGTTTGGACTAAACGGGGGTGCGTCGTATCCTCCTCGGGAGCCTCCATGATGACCCATACCACCGGGATTACCATCACGACTTCCTCGACCGAACATTGGTCCTCGACTGGAACCACGGCTTTCTAAATACGTTATCTAAATTACTGTTTGGAAACTTACGATTTATTTCCGTTTGGCGCTGTATGGTCATGTTAGCCTCCATCATTGTACTTTCAAATATTTCAATGTATCTGAAAAAATAACAACTATGATGAATAGAACCACCTAGAAAAATAAATTCTATGAGAATTAACTGACAAGTTGTTGACTTAAGCAAATAAATATTAAGCATCCCATACGACGGACCATTACGTAAAACATTAATAATAATACCCAAACCTCCCATCCAAACCCGAAAATATGCACCTGTGCCCTATCTTCTCCATATGTTTCTCCTTTGCCCGAGCTAGACTTTCAGAAGATGTGAATTGGACATACGCTTCCCCCGTGCAACGACCCATATGATCCACCAATAACCCGATACCGTTGGGAGCTATTTCCAGGCCTGCCGATCCCAAGAATTCATAAAACCCGAGAAATTAGGAAAGGAATGAAACAAATAAAACGATCAGACTTGTTATACTAAACAAGTTAGTAACAGCCTAAGATAAGCTCCTTATTTGACCAAAAGTAGCTGCAATCAGTAAAAGCGAAAAAAAAACTATTAGAATGGGCATATACTTTCACAAATATATTTAGCTAACTGACAAAACGTATGTATATCGTGTTTTAAAGTTGCTATACAGTCAGTAATTAGTAGTGGATCAAGAAGTGGTTCCGTATTAGTGCCTATTGTGCTGTCAGTCAGCAAATGTAGTTAATATGACACATTAATAAAAATGACGATTAATTACGGACTATCTTCAGTTAAAAAACCATCTTAGATAATGCAGACACCACTATCCTTGCTTTTTGTCTATCGATTCCCTTCCATTATGCTGTTGCAGTAACTCAGACTGATATATATTTGTGCGACGCTGTTTTGTTAATGAGTGATTGATAGTTACACTGACAAAAACCAATTAGTATATTGTTGACTACATGTTTATCCTACCTTTTCCAACAGGTCTTGAGAGTTGGATGACTTGATGTTTACTTTTTGGAAATTTTTTGGTAGCACTAAGCAACAATACCAAAATGTTTGGGATGAACTTCTCCCCCTCTAAATGTAAGTTGTTGCTTTAGGATTGGTCTGCGTCAACACCCGAACTAAGGATAGGGAGTGAGGTAGTCGAACTCGTCGACAACACTTATCGTTCTGTTCTACTTTACGGCTGCGAAACGTGGCCATTAAGAGTAGAAGATAATCGTAAGGTACTAATATTTGACCACAGATGTCTTAGAAATATTGCTCGCATCTGCTAAGATCACCAGTTAAGTAATAGTGAGGTTACGCGTAGGGTATTTGGGAACAATGGCAAATCAGTTGATGAGGTTGTGAATCTTCACTGACTGAAATGATTGGGCCACGTGTTGCGTATGCATGAACACCGATTACCACGACGCGCAATGCTGATTAGTGTTGGGGATGGTTGGAAGAAAGTTAGGGGCGGACAAACTAAAACGTGGCATCAGTGCTTGAAGTCGCTAACCTCTCGTCAGAACCATGTTGGTAGATGCAGACTACATGGTTGGTGTCCGCGTGACTATCGTAACCAATGGTCGGAGACTCTGAGTGACAAGTCTTAGAATTAACCACAATGGCGTAGGTGTATACACTCCGCCTTCCCTTAAACTATGGTGTTAAAATCGCTTCATATCTTTCTTTCTACGAACTAATTCTTTCTTCCTGTACTACCCCCTTATATACAATCTTTCTTTTATATATTACCACCACTACTTATATGAATCCGGTGTTCATCTTGTTGTACTAATGCGGTATGGCAACCTGGACCGATGCACATATGTGCCTGGCCCTGATGTTTACTTTTTACTTAACATTCAATTGTTTGCAAATGACATGAAAACGTGTACTAGATTCCTCTCGCATGTTTTTGTTTTAGATTTTACTGTGCGTTCTAAGTAATTTATTTTCTCTTGCAATGAAGTTTAAAAAACATCGGTTATATCAATGGCTTACAAGTTATGCTACTTTTTGCCCTAAGGTAAGTTATTTATAACGTACCAAAAGATACTCAGATATAGTAGGTACATCGACCGGTAATTATCTTAATATGACTGTACCTAACTATCACGGCTGTCAGATTGTTTGTGTTTGTAAAAAATTATTCATTAAGAATTCTTAGCTGTAGTGGACTTTTTACACAAAACACAAAGTTATTTCTGTCCAAAACAAAAGTCCTCTTTAGACCACAGCGTTGACATCCTTGATATGAATTTCATGAGTATGACCAAAACACTAACCCATCCATCCAGCAAGTGTAAGACTGTTTCTTTGAATTATAAAGATACAGACGTTTCCTGCCGACTATGACCTAGTGACATATGCACTTCATTTACGAATTCCGTTACGGACACTCAGGTCTGAGTCAAAAATATTACTGATTTCCAAATCAAAAACATTTATTTTTATGTTACTTAACTTGTGAGCCGGTATCAGATTGTATTATTCTTATCAATCTACAAACAATCGAAATATCTGAGTACAGTTAGACTCCATGGGTTGTTTACTTCCATCTTATTATTATTATTCTTCCCATCAATAAAAGAAAACTTTCTTACTAATTTTCTAGCTGTTTCCATGAAAATCTTTGAAGACTGTTTCATAAAGTAATGAATTTCTTATCTGGATATACAATTAAACAACCTGTTTCTAACTGCTTTCATTCAATCTCAGTTTATTATTACTATATTTACGTGAACACGTAAATATGTGCACAGAGGCACCAAATACATATGCGACACACACGTCACTGGGCTTGAGTGTAGGCTATGATACTACTCAGGTGCCCAAACCGAAGCAAGTGGTTTTCTTAGGGGGCCACACCCGGAGTCTTTGATCTAAAGGTCCCATGGTAGCCGGTGAACAACGATTGGTTCATATGCCATTTATTCCTTGAGGATCCTAGAGCACATATGCACCACTGGTTCGGAATCGAGGTTTTTCCAACGTCCCTAGGTGGACATTTTGTGCCCACCAACCCCGTTAAAACCCCAGGACATAGCAAAATGAACGTCAATGTGAGCTTTATTAGTACTTCCTAGAGTTGCTAAAATAATTTACATCAGAATGTGAGATTTTGGGCAACGATCAATACTGGAATGCTTGATGACACGAAGATTTGAAGACTAAATACCATTGTGAGCTGTAATGCAGCAAGTATAGTTCAAATCTAGGTGAGCAGACAAGCATCAGTTCAAAGTACTGTAACAACCAAGAGATTCGTCATAGACAAACTAGAGCTGGGTTTTCTGATTAACTAAAGTGTGGTTAAATATGCAGAATGTTTGTCATTATGCTAATAGTATCCGGTGATTGATATGCAGTTCAAACTCGTACGATCAGTTGAAATACCAGGAATACAAAATGCTATTTTATGAGAGCAATTACACTCTCACTGTGAACATAACAAGCCTAAATACGAGCTTTCTCGTTGATTTATAAGCAGTAATATTTTCTAGAATTTATTTATTTATTTGAACACAAATATTGATACACGGAGGCACCAAATACATATGCACCACACAAATTTCATCTGGTTTGTGTGTGCTGTAATACTACCCAACGCAGACTCCCCACGCTCGGTCGTGCCAGGGCATTTGAGAGCAGTTTCTAGAAAGCTTGTTTTGCATAAAGACAAAGGATCCTATTCATTATAAATTATATTTGAAATAATCTCAGCGATTGAAATTTTAAATAATTCCAACGTTTCGTCCAGACAAGTTAGCTGGACGAAACGTTGGAATTATTTAAAACTTCAATCGCTGAGATTATTTTAAATATAATTTATAATGACTTCTTTATACTCGGCGCCCAATATCTGTCAAACTATTCGTTCTAATCTTGACGAATATTCGTTTAAAGGATCCTATTGTTCAGAGATTACCAAAACTCGGAGAGAAATTAGCTATATACAAAAGGTAGGATAACACTGAATTTGCTGCCTGATAAATATGGTGATTAAATCTGTTTAAGAACATAATTTACAGATCGCAAGAACGGCTACTATGCAATAGTCAAAACTACGAAGAAATGAGTTAGGGAAAAAACAACAGCTACTAAGGCAAACAGAAAGAAGTATTTTAACGGACGGAACAGAAAACTTTAAGTTTCAAACGGCGTTTTGTGCATATATGCTAGAATCAAAATTTGGTGCTCAAACATAAAGTGAATCCAACTACCAAACTCTCTATTCATCAACATATAGAAGTGTATACCAAGGTGGCCAGTAAAATACAACCACTCTACTGATTCGTGAGTTAACAAAATTTCCGGAGTCCAAGAAGCCACTACATATAGTGTGAAAAACTGAAAAGTATGGTCGATACCAACTTACTGTCTTTGATAACACAAAAAATTACACAACGCTATCTACAATGACACAAATGATAATACTGATACTGATATATCATTATCACTAATGTGCAATAATTTGATACCCTAAGCATAACTTAGCGATGCAACGAATATTGAAGTTACAGAATGATTGTGTAAAATACTTTAGTTGAGAAGTAGGATTACACACGTTCTTTGTGGCTCTGAACTTAATGAAAAATTACCAAAATATAATACTTTATCAAGTCGTCAGTAAGTCTAGGGGACAAAAACAAACAGCATATGGTCTGAAGATAAAGAAATTACACCACAATGTGCGAGATACATTGTGTTGGTTTTAGAAACTGATGAGATGGGACAAAATCAAGGAAACCTTTACGAAGGTCCGTTCTACGAAGCTGAAGCTACTGCAGATTAGATCAACAGAGTGATTTTACAATCTCTTGTTAGCTACTACACTTAACCACAGAACGAGACAGTCAAACAAACCGTAAAAAAGTACTTACACTACGCATTTAGAATGTTTATATGGTCAGATGTTTTGACATTGTTTTGTATCAACAGCACAGCGCTCAAACGCTGCGATCTTAGCTAATGCCAGTTCGTGATGAAAACCGTAAATCTAACTCCTAACATTGACCATTAATTGTAAATCATAACTCTCATTTTTCACATTGCTTTGCAACCCTCGTTTAGCCCTAGTAAGTAGGTGGACATTTCCAAGTCTACTTAGCGTCCATAAATTAGTCTTACCGAATAAGCATATCAAGTAAAATTAAAAATAGCAACGATAGAAAACTCTGATCAAAACTAAATACTGCTAGTTCGCAAATACTTATTTCTGTTGCCTGTTCATACGACGTTCTACGTTAACTACAAAGAATCTATGATGGAAAACACTTACCTTCCCGTATATAATATAAACTGGATAATAATACGCAAACGATCAAGAATTACTTACCGTTAAAAAAGGCATATATCTCCTTTTTCTCAGTATCGTACGGAAGACCACGTAACCTAACAACATGTTCCCTCCGATTTGGCAAGTTGAAAGGTCTGCATCCCATAGCGTTATTCAATTCTTCAGGGTATGAGTCAAATACTTTCCGGATTATTGGGTAGTCGTGAGTTACCTTCAATATAACGGCGACCCAAATGTTCATTATGATGAGCCATGGCCTTTTGTTTATCATCTCTACTTTCCAGTTCGATGAAAGCCTCTCCATTAGAACGGCCATTAGACCCTTGAGGAAAAAATATACCACGCTTTCCACCTCTTATCCTGCAATCTACAAGAAATCCAAACATTAACAACGGGAATACCGCTGAAAAAACTGATTATATCATCAGCATTCGCTGAGAAGGGAAGACCTCTGATACGGACAACAAACGACATCACAAGCCCGCAATCTAACCTTACAATATGGCGCGGCACAACTAACAGACCTTGACACCTTTAAACAAATTTCGGTCTTCAGTAGGAAGAATATGATAGCAATCAATCTATATTAATCCTTGCGAGTTACAGTACTGTAAATATCAAATATTATTTCGAATTTATCAACGGTTTGTACTGGTATTACGTTTTCTATTAGCGAATCCGAGCCACGAAATCAGTTCGGGGACTCAAATTTAAACCTTACGATGAGCGCCTCCAATCACTCGACCTTTACCCATCAGAGTATAGGCGTCTTAGAGGTGACATTCTAATGGCTTACAGTATCCTTAACACACCTGGACACCCTCTTAAACACCTACTTAAGCTTAGTCCAAACACTAACCTAAGGGGTAACACCCAAAAACTGGAGACACAACATAGTAGAACGGACTGCAGACACAACTTCTACTCCTTAAGAGTTGTCAAATGCTGGAATTCGCTGCCAGCTGAGCTAGTCCAAGCGCCTTCCCAGGAGTCCTTTAAGAGGCGACTTGATCTATTCTTAAGGACTAAGGATAGTATCCTACTATGATTTACCAATTCATTTTCTTTCTCTTTTATCGTTAATATACTTCGGTTCTTGCCTGGAGGTATTGGTGATCCCCTGCTACTAGACACGGAAGCCTGTTAAGCGAAAGCTTCTTCTATTCCGTCCGCAACCATTTGAACCATTTAATTCAAAACTTGATATGAGAAACGGAATCCTAGACGTAAATGGCTAGACCCCGCTTTTCTTAGAAAATCCTCTCAGCTTATCAGTGAAGGGAGAGGATAAAACATATTATTACAAAGATCAACCTTCAGTATACGGTATGCTAGTCTTTAAATATTTAGTCATTTGCAACCAGTAAAAACAGATGATTTTGCTACTGTTGATAAGTCATCCGCATGAACTAAAAAAGGGACCTAGGACTGAACCTTTGTGAATATTGTATCCTACGGAGTCTCACACTGATAGGGCCCCTCGTATCAGTACTTGTTTCCCCCTATTATTGAGAGTCACTCATCGAATTTACGATTCCACAATGGATCCCAAAAATTTCCAGTTATAATTTAAAACCCAGGTGAGAGAAATCCTTAAAGGCTTTACATAGATCTATGAAAATTCCAAGTATCGGAATATTTTTATCTTTCACTGCAGCTCAATTTCCACTAACAGTAAGAAGATTTATCAAGTAGGACAGGCCCTTCCTAAGGGCACTAAATTTCCTGAGTTGAAGATTATTTCAATATATATGTATATATTTATATATATATATGTTAAAATGGCCATTTGAACAATCTTTTTCATTAGTTTGTTGACTAAACTGGTTATACTAACGGGACAACAACTGCCAACTAAGTCTGTACTACCCCTGTATAAACCGACAGATTGCTGCGTCCTTCCAATCTTTCTGTGGTTCAGACTGCCTCAAAGACCTATCAAACAGTACTCTCAGTGGTTCAGCAATTACGTCTATCATGGCTCTCATAATCTTAAGATGGATATCTTTAGGACCTTGAACTTATCTTGTTAGGAAGTCAAGGAAATCGCAAGACAGCTCCTTTCCCAATGACCACAAGATACATCGACAAGTAGACATCTTCACCATTAACTTTTGGTCCTTCGCCATCTCTGCAGAAAACACTTCAGCCTCAACAACCTCATTTCTTATCACCGGATTTTCAAGTATCAAAGGCGGTGTGATCATATCAGTTCACTGAGTTCGCCTCCTTGCATGAGAGAACAATCTTTTTGGACTATTTTCACAATACCTGACAAATTATTTTCCATACGAAAGTCCAGCCTTACATATCAACCCTTTGCAAGAATTTCTGTTCTCACAGTAAATGGAATCGTACTGTTCAGCGGCTGTGGAGATAAACATACTTCAATGCATTTTCCTCGAACTAGGAAATTTTTTGAAGTGTATATTTATTCATGGTTAATATCCATTCGGTCTACTTGGTATTAAGCATGATGTAAACGAATATATGACTAAACTAAGTCTACCTTTAATTATGGACCATTCTCCTTCACTTGATATGATAGCATTTGCTGACCAGTCTGTTTTTGCCGAACACTTCTTGATAGTGGATATATTCTCTCTTAACACATTTGGGAGAGTTTTAACCTAACCGCATATTATAAGTGAGTTTACAGCATGTGAATTCACAATTTTCACTGCCACAAGATTCACAGACAAAGGAACGGATGTCTATATTATTAGATACGCATATAAAGACTCAAACCTCTTGCTTGCATCCATACTTATCAATACTTAGATATTCGTATCCCCACAATTTTGAAGTGGCGTCAAAGTCATACACTAACCAGGTTTTGTCCGCAGCTTTGAGGAGTGGTTTTAGTTCGTTCAGTAATACTCCTAGTGGACTTCTAGACATCTAAACTACGAGCATGTATACACTAAGCTCTTAAAGAGAACAATCTATCCACATAGGTTTTGAAAGCATTCGCTTCCGAGACCTGACTATTCAAGACGCAGAGAAAAGAAATTTTATTCACAGATATGTTGAAATGTTTCTTGTCTAGCTAGTGGCACCTTACATTTTACTCCATCTTCTAGAGAAATGTCAGGTTTTACTTGAATGTCGGTGCTATTTTGACTTTGTGCACAACTTAAAAAATATTTCTTCATTACTCCTACCCTGGGATTACAGTGAAAAGTCTACATGATCGTGGTTTGACATTTTCTTTTGCACTATTACCTATTCCTATAACGTTTGTGATCTGAACTCCTGTAGAGTCATTTGATAAGATGCTCTTAATAAATTCTCCGACTTTTTTCCAAATCATAAGAGTATCTGATTTTTCGACCATAGTCAATTGGAACGGAAAAATTATGATGACATTCTATGTGGTCAAACATTTTCCAGCCACTCTAGAGTCAAGTTTGGTCATACTTTAGGTTTCCTCACTTTTGTCCATTTTTCGTTACCCAGGATAGCCATGTAAGGGTGAAGTAGAGCGGTTACGGTATTATTCAGTCTTTCGGGTACTACTTTAGAGACATGCCCATCAACGTCAAGGACTGGTTCACTTTTTATTTGAAAGATTGTTCTTTCTCCAAATCTCGCGGTTTGATATTTGGCTTCTCTCGTAACGACACTTACTAAGCTGACACACTATTCGCTGTCAGTACTCATATTACTCCAGAGGATTTTGTCGCATCTTAGATCAGAATTGTGTTGCTCAGACAGCTAAACGTACAGACCGAATGGGAGCAAAGTTTCTGACACTTGTGTATGCGGGGGATTTTAAACAGATGCGCATCTTTTGGAACTACATTTAACACGCATCAAATTACAGCTATCAAAGATCAAGTAAGAATCAGTAATTACTGTTATAATAACTACTGTATTTAAAGTCTTACTAATACAGTCTCATATAAAATTTGTCAGAGGATTTGTACCGGTATTGGTATTAATCACACAATATTCAAAGCTGAACATGAGATAACCGGGAAAATAGACTTTCAACATGTAACGTTGAGCGAAGATCAAAAATGGTGGAGGGAGGAACATTCATAAAATCGTATGGCATGACTCAGAGTTGCAGACGCGGTCATTATTGTGTGAGATCTTTCTTCTTTTCATATTAATATATTGTCTTATATCTATCCCAAATGTGTTCTTTAGAAACGCCATAAATTATATTACCGATTGCTGCGATACGAGTCGGAATAAAAAATGATGTGACTCACTCGTAAGATCATATATATTGGGTTCTCACATTGTGAAAAATCTTCAATTTTAGGACTAGATCTATTATTATAGCAGTACAAATGACGAAGTTGATCGTAATTCTTCACACTATTATATGCAGAGCATTCAAAGATCGTAAGGTTAGGAACTAGTGACATTACAGGTCTACGCAATATTCTCACGGATGACGAGGTGACGAGTCCAGAATTTCATCGGGATTATAGTATTTGTTGGAAGTGATTTCGGTAGATATATGGAATTTACTGTACGAAACTTCATAGAAAGGGATTTCCTTCAAACGCAATTCTAAACTTTCCTCAGACTATCGAGTACAGTCATGTCAAAAAATAGGTAGGATGAACTAATTCGTTACTAATCGGTTAGTAATAGAGCGTCTTAAATTTAATGAATATGCTTTTTTGTCTCACCAATTAAGCAAAAATTGTTGTTGAAAAAAAGAGAAATCGACAATTACTGCATACGAAAGTTATGTATGACAAATGGTTGCATATCTAGAATAAAAGTTGTTACTATCATGAGCATGACTCCGAACTTATGTTTATAATAGCGATGTTTACCGGCTCCATAGTTCGGGTAGTTGTGGCGATGATGTTGCCAACATACAGTAAGCTCATTCACCCGCTTAGTCTGATGGTTTGTCTGCATTTGTGTGTCGCTAGATCTCCGGTTTTCACAAAATGTTGCAGGCTGTCCGATGTACGAGCAGCTAGTAAACATGCTGAAAATATCTGATGATGGCTATATGGCAGCGAAAATGAATCATAATGGATAGATAGTTTAATATAGTCATTGGTGTGATGGGCCATTCAAAACACACTGTAGATGATCAGCCTTGGTAAAAAGGCGTATTGGAATTAATGACGTAGAAAACAATATAATGAGATGGTATCAAGAAGAAACATTCATGTATGATAAGAATAATACAAAAATGACCTCAGACACGTGAATGAGAAAATAAATATGTGACGAAAGGATACGGAAAGTGAATGGAACAAACTCACTAAGTCATTAGTTCCAGTGAGTTGTGAATTTCATGCCGTGAATATAATGTTCATGAGTTTATAATTCACAAACGAATAGTATAGTTTCGTAAATATCGTAATTTAATGTCAATATGAGTATCAGTAGTAACTCCACTACAGTAATGCGATAATAATAATAACGATAAAGATGGTAGGACAATTTGAATGGGTAAACGAGAATAGCTGATAAATGACAAATGGATAAGACAATACGATATGACCATTTGCACGACAATGGGGTATTAACGTCGCTGCTTGACTCGGATTCGAGAGATTGAATCATCAGTTTGCATGGCAAATGAGTCAGCTGCGTTCATCTAGTCCATCAGATCCATCAGAATCCGAAATGGTTTTAGCGGACGTAGTTTACAAGTTGCTTTTAGTTCAAGGAAGGGCCGAACAGCTTTGTGGGTTAAGGTCTATCCAAAAGATAGGATGACTCATGTGACTGTAATAGTATTGGGCATTATAAGAGAAAAGTCCAGGAGAAAAAACTGGTGAATTAGCAGACTAAACCAGAAGTTCCTAAATTTGCGGATGTATCCAACCGGCAAAATGGGAGACTTTGAAAGCGCGACGTTAAGGCGTTGAGATAGTTGTAACTAGAAAACTGAAGGACAAGTTTACAAATGCGCCACATTTACCCTTTTTGAAGTGTGGGACGAAATTGAAACCCGATCACATGCACAATCTTCCACATCAACGATGAAACTAAAACTAGAATAGAAATGAATTATCCCCATTTTGTGTCGTGCAATATTAGACATTGGACATAATTTTGTTTGTTGGTTTTACAAATGACCTGCGCTTGTTTCAGTGGGCGCCGGTCTAAGGGTTTTTTGTAATCCTTGGTATCTTATTGTTTAATATTTCTAGGAATGCGTCCCACTCGACGTCAGTCATATATTCGTGAAAAGTGTGTAAGTAAGAATGTTTTTACTTAGCGATAATAGTGTTCTATAATATTTTTAATATCTATAATTTTATCTCCTAAACGGGCGTTTAAAGTGTTCAGTTTTTTCTAATTATGCGTGTGTCCCAGTGCGTTATCGTTAACGTGACTCTTACAATCTCAAGATGTTCTGTTGTCAACAGACATTTCTTGACTTTCTTTTGACGAAATATTATGAACCATGTTATGTAAGTCGAGGGAATTAATAAATATGGAGGATTAGTCACGATTTTAAGGGGCACCATATTTTTTCGGTTTCTAAGCTTCAGCGTTTCTGTCTGAGTGTCTTGTGTATTTACTGAAATTACGGAATATTTATGTGAGTGGATTGAGTCTTCCTGCAACTGCTATATAAAGTGACAGTGTCATTTTCTTTTCTACCTTTGGTTAATTGAGATAACGCGCTGTGACTCTAGGTAATTAACACTGTGTTCTAAGAAATTCCGTCAATGGTCTTATTGATATTAGATGTTTAAAAATTACAACAACTGAAATGTCCCTCTTACTGTTCAACATTACTGTAAATCTCTTGTCATTATTTCTTTATTTGGGAGTCCGAAAAAGCCCGACTCAAAAAAGATACATTTACCTTTCCGTTCTTATCCCTGGGTCCATAGATAATGTTAACACCAGAACTTTTCAAACTTCTGAAGACAGGGTTTGATAATATTTTTGTACGTTACGTTGGCAACCCGGCTTCATTACTTAAAGCTTAAACATCCACACTCATTGTGCATTTCTGTGTTCTAAATATTAAGTTTCCGGTTATTCACCTGTATTCTGACCTGTTTTTTTAAGCTGTCATGCCCTTCATGCATTTAGCGATTTATGACAGTCCACTCATTGATATAAGAATTGCATAACATGCTGTGCTCTTCATATCATTTTTCCGTGTTTAACGACAAATACAAATATACTACCAGAAATCTCTGGTTCAATCGTATCCAGATCTCATTAGAATTAGCCTGGATAAATGCATCTGTTCAGTTTCCACCGGTTTTTATGTATGCAATCTTATAGGTTAAGCATATATGGTAGCTCAGTAAACGCTGATTTGAATTCCATCATGACCTAAACCTCACCTCCGTCATCTGTGCCATCTTACAAACTGGTTTTTAATACATTTTATATTTATTGAAAAAACGTGCGAATATGTTTAGCATAACAATTCAAATAAAATGAAGCTACAAAAATCGTATCTGCAAACTTTTGTTAATAGTAGTCTATACTGGCGACTTTAAGCGACTTATCGGATAATTAGGAAACTTGGTTATCGAAATATTAACGATAAACACTGAAAAAATTGCAGTGGAATAATAGTTTTAATGTGACTAAAAAATCCTTACATGTTGAACTATTTATGGTAAATGAGAAAGGGTTAAGTTTGCATTTATTTATTTGAACACATAAATATTGGTACAAGGGGGCACCAAATATTTGTGCGCCACACAAAACAATGATAATTTGAAGAGAAAGGAGAAAAAAAGGGAGAGAACAATAAGGGGGGAAACGGAAAGGTACAATCAGAAGAAATCTTTCAGTTAAGGAAGAGGCAACCACTTTTTATGAAGAAAGTAAAAGAAGGTTACAGCAGGATCGCCATTGGCTTCTATTCTGAGACATCTGATAACGTCTCTAGCCACTGTGTTACACCGCCTCTCGGACCCATGCCAGGGAGTCGTGAAGGACCAACAAAAGCTAGCCCTTTGCAGATTTCTTTCATACCATGACACCATGTCATATACTGGCCACCTCTTCGCTTTTTCCAACCAGTCCCAGAGTCGGCAAATAATGCACGACGTGGAATTCTCTGGGATGACATTCGTAGAACATGTCCAAGCCACCGAAGTCGGTGTTTCAAGATGGTGACACCAATTTCATTATCGTCTCTGTGCCCGAATACACGATGCCGAACCTCTGTATTACTAACATGGTGTTGCCACTGAATGCCAGCAATCCTTCGGAGACAACGATGATCGAACACAGAGAGTCGTCTAACATCTTCAACTCGGAGAGGCCAGGTTTCACAAGCATAGAGCAAAACTGCTCTCACCGTCGCGTTGTAGATCCTACGTTTTACAGCCAGACTAATATCACGAAGGCGCCAAAGATGGCCCAGATTGGCATAAGCCGCTCTGGCTTTCATTATACATGCATTGATCTCATCACTCACGCCACCACCAGCACTTATGCAGCTACCCAGATACACGAACTTCTCGACTACTTCTATCTGCTCACCATCCAGAGTGAGTACATGATTAGAATCCTGCCAGTCTTGTAGAAGTACTTTGCACTTCGAGGGTGCAAAGCACATAGCATAACTATGAACACTGATTGCCAACTGATTAAGTGCGGATTGCATAGCTTGGGCATTCTCGCACAGTAAGACAATATCATCCGCATACTCAAGGTCGAGAAGTCTTTCTCCAGGCAACAGATCCACAACACCGTTACTCACATCCATCAGAGCTGTATCCAGAATGTCATCGATGGCAAGGTTGAATAGGAATGGTGAGATTAGGCAACAATGCCAAACCCCAGTGCTCGAATGGAATAATGGAGAAAGGTGGTTGTATGCCCTCACTTTGCCTGAGGTGTTTGTATATAGGGCTTTTAGGATGTTAATAAACTTCTCAGGCACACCCTTCTTCAATAGAAAATTCCAGAGAATAGTCCTGTTCAATGAACCGAAGGCAGTCCTTGTGTCAAGAAACACTGCGATTGTTGGCCTTTGGTAAGTATGGCGGTGTTCTAACATTTATCGGAGGGTGAAGATATGATCAATACATCCTCGACCGGAACGAAAACCAGCCTGCTCCTCGCGAGTCAATCTTTCTCGGGTTTTGAACAACTTACGAAGTATGACGGAAGCCAACAGCTTGGACGAAATCGGAAGTAGACTTATCCCCTGATAGTTGTTACAGGAACGAGGTGAACCCTTTTTAAAGATAGGGACAACTATCGACTCATTCCATGACGTTGGTACACTCTCTAATTCCCAGACCTTTGCAAACAACGTCGTCAGTCCCTTAGTCAGAAAGTCACCACCATCTTTAAGAAGAGCCGGAGGTAAGTCGTCTGGGCCCGGTGATTTGTAACGTTTCAAGAGTTGGAGTTCCATGCGGACTTCCGCCTCATTCGGTGGATCACTCGTCACCGGCCATGGAGGGCAGGACAGTCTGACCGATGTTGCCGGAGCAGCAGGCCAGTTGAACTGCCTTTCAAAGAATTCTGCCCATCGTCTAAGACGTCGTTGGGTGTTAGTGATTGGCGTTCCGTCATCCTCGCAGATTGTTTCGCTTACACCAGACTTCTTGCTGCCAGTGGCTCGGATGAGTTGGAAGAGCTTCCGGTAATTACCAGATGCAGCTGCTGCTTCCAGCTCATTAGCACGCTCCGACCACCAGGTTTCTCGGTCCTTACGCAAGCTTTGCCCGATTTCATTACGTAACATCCTTCGTCTGTGGTCAAACTCACGGTCACCCGGAGTAGACCGACGGGCTTCAATGAGTTGTAAGGAGCCTGGAGAAACCCAGTGCTTATAAGCGGGACGTTTCGCGAACCCACAACAGACTGTACCCACCATTTTCATGGAGTCATGCAATTGCAACCAATGCTCATCTATACTTTTCGGTGGAATGCCAGAAGCTAGCTCGGTTCCGTACTTACTTGCAACAGAAGTTGCAACCAGCTTGCTAACACCAATCCTTTGGTGGCGGTCACTTCGTTGTCCACTGAAAAGTAAGGTAAGATTGGCGCAGACCAGAGCATGATCAGATTCCAGATAGGTACTACAAAAAGAGCGGTAGTTTTATACACAACCACGCCAGCGGTAGCTGATCGCGATGTGATCAATCTGAGTCCAGGCTAGAGATGCAGAATGGGGACGCCAAGTGGCACATCGGCGATGACTGTGCCGAAAGTTGGTGCTAGCCAGAAACAGGTTGTGGTCTGTGCATAGTTGCAGTAGACGTTCCCCGTTATCTGTCCTGCGACCAACGAGTCCCCATCGGCCACCTAAACGACTCTCTTCTGTGCCTAGACGCCCGACCTGAGCATTAAAGTCTCCGGCTAGTACTACAATATCTGTCGAGCGCACTTTCTGGAGAAGAACAGTTAACTGGTGGTAGTACTCATCCTTGATTGCATCCGGGCTGCAATCTGTCGGGGCATAGGCGATGACGAAAAGACATCGTTTCTCACGCCGATTTCTTCTCACTTTGATGGAACTTTCTAATCTAACAGCACATAACCGACTGTTAGTGGGGATCCAGTCGATTAGTGCTGCCTCAGCTCTAGCGCTTAGTGCGACACTAACGCCAGCAAGACCAGACGAAGATGCCACAGGGTCCCCGGATAAACGTACATAAAACAAGCCTTTTGAAGCGACAGATGGAGAGCGAACTTGTAGTACTTCACCAGAGTCTTGAATACGGGTCTCGTATAGACAACAAACGTCAATATTAAGACATTCGAAAGACATAACCAGCCGTATCTGTCGTCCGACCTGCATAAGTGTGCGAACGTTGAAGGCAGCCAGTTTGAATGGTGCACGTGGTTTCAGAAAAACTGTTTCAGTACTCGTATTCGGTGGTAACATACAATTTCCAACCAGGCAGTGACTCGAGAGCGTTTAGATAGAGCCGAATTTTCACCATAGGCGAGCTGTTGTATAAGTCGAAAAATAAGGATGGGCAGAGTGGAAATAAAAGAGAGTGAATAGATGACGTGGTAAATAATAATAATAATAGTTATGCGAGTCACTTCAGTGTAAATCGGAGCGAAAAGAATATTTTCCATAAGTAAATAGTTCATCATGTTTTAGTGCGTAGGCTGAGATACTGCCCGGGTGCCCAAACCGAAGCAGGTGGTTTTCTTAGGGGGCCACACCCCGAGCCTTTGACTCAAAGGTCTAGTCCACAAGGCAGTGGAGCATCGTGAGGAGATGCAGTCCCATGGAAGCCGGTGACCGAAAATTGGTTCATACGCCATTTGTTCCCTCAGGATACTGGAGCCCATGTGCACCATTGGTTTGGGATCCGGTTAAAGCGCCGGACATTCGCTTTTAGTCCTGTCATTTTCGTAAACAACACCCGTGGTGCGAGAAGGCAGTGAGTAGGACTTCCCTGGCAGAGGCTGTATACGCGTGGCCATGTGAGAGTATTTCGAGAGGGAGGGCGGACCGACCCCACTCTCGGCCGTACCAGAGCATTTGGGGGCTAAGTCTACATATCAGTAGTTGGCCAGTGTTATGAGTTAGGTTATGATTCTGCAGGGTGTTAGTCGCCAACTAACATCAGCTACTATGCAAAAAGGTTATAGTTTTCATTTTGAACTGAAATTAACTAAAGTGTAATGAAACGCTGCTACCCTTTTGGTGAGACTAATTCATAAACGACCTTTGAGAAATATTAAAATGGCCCAGGAAATACCCACCTGTTTATCAGAGTTAAATCAGGGTTTTAAATTAATGTGAGAAATTAGGATTAGAAGTTAGACGTTAAGGCTAGAAATTAGAAATAATACTTTTATCACGAACTGATATCAGCCATAATGTTAAGGTGCCATTTGACCAAATGAATATGAAGGGGGAGGTTGATTATGAATACAGTGGTCTTGAGTGCTGTTAGAGGTATGAGGGCGGTTATCACTTCCCGGTTGCCCACACCGTGGAAGGGTTCTGCTGGAGATACCTGAAAAGGAAATTGGAACAATTTTGCACCAAAATCCAAGATCTACTTCTAAATCTGGTTGGTTCGTCCTTAAAATTTACAGAAGTTAGAGTAAAAGTACTATCTAACTGTACATTTGCCCCTAACTATCCATTTAATTTCATACTTTTTTACCATCAATTTCAATCACTTTAGGAACTAAGAATTCCTAGTTTTCGCTTGGTTCATAGCAACCTGCAAGATATAATTCATCTTTGTATTGGTTGTTTGAATTTTCTCATTTATGTTTAGGACTGCAATTGGTCAGTTTCTTATCGGCATATATATCCTGTGCGAATCGCCTCGATATTGTTTTGAATTAAAAGCATTATAAGTGGAGGTTGATGGTGGCTATCAGTGGATTCAACTATTAGCTACCAATCTCTGCTTATAACTTGTAAAATATCTTACATTACGTTCCGATTTCGCGCAGAATCTCGTGGGGCATCGTCTTAACTTTTAGTGGCTCACCCGAGGCCATCAGAATCGCATGCTTGCCAAATTTTTTAAATCACAAAATAGCTTGGCTATTTTAGTAGGCTTTGTAGTACTTAAATGCATCTTGCTAATTATTTTGTTTTGTGATCCTTGAATTATACGTTTTATGAAGGTCGCACTAACCGTTGACTTCTTGATATCAGCTTGGTTTTAAAAAGAACAAAAATGCAATAAACAGCTCTATCTTGGTCTACCTGGTTGACAATAGTCATATGTTTGACAAGACCTGGTCATTTTGAGTGATTTATGGTATACCTTCGTCATTTCTCAATCGGGTTGTCCCATCTCTTACATATAACAGGAGCTAAAAGGATCTGAACATACAACGCTAGTTTATATGTTCAGAAGAAATTTGTGACACTCCTGTCCTTCCATTGGTCAGATATGACTTAGCAAACGATTTTTTGATCGTCGTACATCTCTTATTTCACCTCCTGCTTATATTCTCCAATATATAATTTACATAATTGTTGCGTAATTATAGTGATGTTTTGTGATTTTTTTAACTTCTATTTATCCAAGTTTCACCTACTTCCTATTTTGAACTGTTGACTAGAACATCTGTTATTTTATAATCATTGACCACCACTATTGCACCTGTCTTACTATCAGTACTTTTTACCTATGTGCATAAATACGAAATCTACTTAGTTATAATCATTAAATTATGATTTGCCTTCACTTGTTCAATATTTTCATATAAATACTGATGTGTACTAGATTGATGACGATCTATTTGGAAACAATATTGTTCGCTTGTATGTGTTATTCTAGTTTCTGATAAATCTGAAAAGTTATCTATTGTTAACCGTCAGAGCTACTTTTTCCATCTATTGTTTTCACTGCTCACCATTGTCCAAGATCATTAGTTATACGTTTTGTCACTCCATATTTAAGTTGTTTCCGCTCCTCACTGTGTTCAGAGCTAGATTCTGCGCTACTAGTGGTTAAATGAGGGTTTTTGCCCCCAAATGCCCTGGTACGGCCGAAAGTGGGGAGAGTCCGCTCTTCCTCTCAAAATGCTTTCACATGGCCATGCGTATATAGCCTCTGCCAGGGAAGTCCTACTCATTGCCTTCTCACACCACGGGTGTTGTTTACGAAAATGACAGGACGAAAAGCGAATTTCCGGCGCTTTAACCGGATCCCAAATCAATGATGCACATGGGCTCCAGTATCCTGAGGGAACAAATGGCGTATGAACCAGTCGTTGGTCACCGGCTACCATGGGACTGCATCTCCTCACTATGCTCCACTGCCTTGTGGGTCAGACGTTCAGGTCAAAGGCTCGGGGTGTGGCCCCCTACGAAAACCACCTGCTTCAGTTTGGGCACGCAGGCAGTATCACAGCCCTCACAAAATCAATTGAGATTTGTGTGGCGCATATGTATTTGGTGCCTCCCTGTACCTATACTTATGTGTTAAAATAAATAAATAAATAAATAAATAAATAATAAATGAGGGTTTTTGATATTGTCTAGTTGCTCAAACGGGTGTTGGTAACGTGGAGTTTAAAGCTGCGATATACTGATTGAACGTAGTACGTTTTAATTATTATTTATTTATTTTAACACATAGGTATTGGTACACGGAGGCACCAAGTACATATGCGCCACACGAATCTCATTTGATATGTGTGAGGGCTGTGATACTGCCTGCGTGCCCAAACTGAAGCAGGTGGTTTTCTTTGAGGGCCACACCGAGAGCTTTCGACCTGAACGTCTGATCCACAAGGCAGTGGAGCATCGTAAGAAGATGCAGTTCCATGATAGCCGGTGACCAAAGATTGGTTCATGCGCCATTTGTTCCTTCAGGATACTGGAGCCCATGTGCATCATTGATTTGGGATCCGGTTAAAGCGCCGGAAATTCGCTTTTCGTCCTGTCATTTTCGTAAACAACACCCGTGGTGTGAGAAGGCAATGAGTAGGACTTCCCTGGCAGAGGCTATATACGCATGGCCATGTGAAAGCATTTTGAGAGGAAGAGCGGACTCTCCCCACTTTCGGCCGTACCAGGGCATTTGGGGGCACGTTTTAATTACTAAACTACCACTTTATAAGAATGAATTGTGCACCATAAGGATTGTCGTAAAAACTATAAGAACACGATTGTTGTTCAGTATGTCTCAATTTGCGGAATTAACTGTCATATGTATTTGTCGAATGAACACTAAGAGTATCTGATATGTTTGGTCCTGTTTTTAATTTTTTGCCAGGTTTTTATTAGACTTATTTTGTAAGGCCTTGGTTTAGTGATTAAATCTTTCGATTTTTCATCCCTAAACCACAAGTTCAAAACTCAATTCACGTACTTGGTTTTGAATAGTATCACTAATTCTTTCATTCTGAGTATAATTTAAATCCGAATGCGAAAAAACTATAATTTATGGACGACCTTTGAGGGACACTAAATGACCTTGAGATTGTCTACCTACTTACTAGGGCTAAATGAGGGTTACAAAGCAGTTTAAAGAATAAGGATTAGGATTTACAGTTGATGGTTAGGGTTAAGACGTGGATTTAGGGTTTTCATCACGAACTGACAACAGCTACAATGCCAAAACTTTAGCCAAATGCGTGAATGAATTTCGCGCCAAAATATCAGACTTGTTATCGTAGATCTGATTGGCTCGTCCAAAAGTTATAGTCTCGCCAACTATACTTCCTAGAAAATCCACATCCTTTTATTTTTAGAAATAAAAAGCACTAAATTGCTTTTATCTGTATTTTTCTTCGTATTAAAAGATTTCATACTTGATCATAGTCTGTTTCTTTTCAGCCCGATTTAGATATGTCAACTAAATCTATCACGAATACTGATCCTAACCAATCTGGTTCATCGTTGCCTGCTCAGTCACCTATTCACTTGCGAAAACGTGGCCGACCAAGTAACAGGAAGTTAGGTCAGTTCATTTATGGTGAAATTTTTACATTGTTGTCTAGGAATTCTGACATAATTCAATGTTTTCCGGCTGCCTGTAATATTAATACAAACCTGTTTGGGATGCGTTTCTCTTTCTCTGAATGCAAAGTATTGCTTCAATATTACTCTGGACAATCACCTTGACTGATCATAAAGACTGAACTAAGTGCCTTGATCACTTCATTCATTTTGTGAGTTAGTATGCGAGGTAGTCTCTATAACGCCTCAATAAAGCTACCTGGACTTTTAGTAACTTGCATCACTTGTGGTATATGTGAGATGTTCACCTACCAACTAAAATGTAGTAATTTCATCTAGCGATCCGCTCTATTGTACTCTATGTCTATAAGACATGGTTTGTGAAAGTAAAAGACAAGCATAGGTTACGGATTTTGATCATAGGTGTCTTCGAACCATTTTCTACGTATTTTCGGACCACTGAGCCAGCAATGTTCAGGCGAGGAATAGGGTGCTAGACGAGGACAAAATTTTGGTTAACAGGGTTGTGAATCTCCAGTGGTTGGTCCGGCTGTATGAAGTTATTAAGACATCTCATGGTAGTTGAACTATTGATAGTAGCAGTTATGGTATAAAAGGTTAGGTATTGTTCAAGAAAACAAAGGTTATAAGACTTAGAAATTCATAAAGAGTGAATGCATCTGCACCATTGTTGACGGTTCTGAGCAGTGTTACCCAAAGTCTCTAACCATTGGTTACGTTAATCGCTCGAACTTCATCCAGTTAGTCTGCACTTACCAGTACAGCTCAGTCCATTCGTCAGTATTGTCATGGACTGATTCCTTTTCTATTAATCTCCCTCTATATATTCAGTTGTATATCATTTATTCCTCAAGTTAATTATTCCTTTTTTGGGATCATATTCTTTATTCTTAATCTTTTCTCGAACACTGATACTGCTGGTACTTGTAGTGTAGTGAGATTTGTCTTGATGATTTCATTTCATTGTGCTAATTTAATGTCCACATGTGTCCCCGGTTTAACGTTATTTATAAGTGACTAACCACTTTTTGGACACATTTTGTAAACGTTCTTCATTCTTATTTCCTTTAGTAAAATGCAATAATTATATACAAATATTAATTATAAATATATGCATGAATAAATGTAGTTTAGTAAATAAGTGATTGGTGAATACAATGCTATGCTGTAATGTACAGTGTCCAAAAGATGATACTGACATACATTTTCTCGAGAGAAAAGACACTTAGTGAGAAAAGATGTTTTTCTTTTGTTTAACCCGAGTCACATTTATGTGTGTGCTCCTTTAGGAAAATAAACTTATCAATGGTTCATATCTCATCCATTGGAAGTAAAAGCTATTTCTTGACCAATCATATGCACTTGTCATTTGATCTGTTGTATCGATACGTTGTTTTATTTATTCACTCATTCTTGCGCATAATATTTATTATTTATTTGTTTGAATACACAAATTTTGGCACAAAGGAGCACCGAATACATATACGTCACACAAGTCACTTGATTTGTGTGTGGGCTCTGATACTGCCCGGGTGCTCAGATTGAAGCAATCGGTTTTCTTTGGAGGCCACGCCCAGAGCCTTCGACCTAAAGATATGATCCACAAGCCTACAAATGTCCTGGTACGGCCAAGAGTGGGGAGAGTCCGCTCTCCCCCTTGGAATGCTCTCACATGGCCACGCGTATATAGCCTCTGCCAGGGAGGTCCTACTCACTGCCTTCTCGTGGCGGGGGTGTTGTTTACAAGATTGAGAGGACGAAAAGCGAATCTCCTGGGGTTTTAACCGGGTTGGTGGACATGGAGAGTCCACCCAGGGGAGTTGGAAAACTCTGATTTCAAATCAACGGTGCACATGGGCTCCAGTATCCTGAAGGAACAAATGGCGCATGAACCAATCTTTGGTCACCGGCTATCATGGGACTGCATCTTCTTACGATGCTCCACTGCCTTGTGGATCAGACGTTCAGGTCGAAAGCTCTCGGTGTGGCCCCCTAAGAAAACCACCTGCTTCGGATTGGGCACGCAGGCAGTATCACAGCCCTCACACATATCAAATGAGATTCGTGTGGCGCATATGTACTTGGTGCCTCCGTGTACCAATATCTATGTGTTAAAATAAAAAAAATAAAAAAATATCTGATCCACAAGGCAATGGAGTAACCTCAGGAGATGCAGTCCCATGGTAGCCGGTGACCAACAATAGGTTCATACGCCATTTATTCCTTCAGGATCCTGGAGTTCTTGTGCACCATTGATTTGGAATCAGGGTTTTCCAACTCCACTAGATGGATCCTCTATATCCACCAACCCGCTTAAACCGCGATATATTTGAATTTTGTCCTTTCAATTTCATATCAATACCCCTGCCACGAGAAGGCAATGAATAGGACTTCCCTGGCAGAGGCCTATATACGCGTGACAATGTAAGAGCATTTCGAAAAAGAGGGTGAACTCTCTCCACCCTCAACCGTAACCAAGGCATTTTGGGAGGGGGGGCATATCATATCAAACAAACAATGTAAAAATATATATTATTCTTAGTACTTATGTGATTATGTTTTATTTATTATTAGTTCTAATATTTTATTACTATTATTTATAAATAGTTCATTTTATTAATCAAAATTCATCAAATGGTTCATCTGATCATAAACATAATAATAATAATAATAATAACTTTAAAGAAGATTTATCAACCAATGAAAATCAAAGATACTTTATCCAAAAAAAATTTAATCCATCCACCGTATATTCATCAAGTTCAGATGAATTAAATTTACATTATTCACATCGTGTATTACGTCCACGTAGATCAACATCAAATTATTATCCACAAAGAAAAAGACGTAAACATTTCAATTGTGATAAAATAACTGAAAAATCATTATCAACACATCAAAATATTCAATATAATGTACAAACAAATTCATTACAAAATAATTTATCTGTTAATATTAAACCATGTACACATTCAATCAATATTCAAGAAGATCATAATAATGCTATGCTTGAAGATGATGATGATGATGATGGTGTAGGTGATATTGATGATGATGAAGAAGATGATCATGATGAACAACAAACAAGACGTTATCCAGTACGTAATCGTAAGAATACTATTGTTTATCAGGGTAAGAATTGTATATATATAATTCTTGTGTATATGTATCTTGTTTATGTGTCACTCAATTTCGTGGATTATTTGAAGTGAGACATGAACACCGTTGGACCAGTAGGTCCTGGGTTCGAATCTCGTGGGGCGAAATCGTGGATGCGCACTGCTGAGGTGTACCAAAATAGGTCGAAACGGCCGTCCAGTGCTTCTAGGTTTTCTATAGTGGTCTAGCTTCAATTGACTCATGATCCCAACAATTGAAATTATTCTTAATAATTTGAAATATTGTAGTATGGGTTACTTATATCCACATAAGTAGTATATAACGCTGATCAGGCATAGAATGTATTTCAGTAGAAGATTTATAAGGAAAGAACGGAAACGTAACGTAATTGGTATGGAAATGCATGAACAATGAAATCTGAGACAATGGACTGATACTTGCAAAAGGAACAGTGAAGATTGAGACGATGAATCGACATTTTGCAAATTAGGTATTTAATATATGGTTCTCAGATTTTAGTGAGATCCATTCGATTGTCCCCACTTGTGTTCTTGTTCACTACAATATTAATAAGATTTATTTTGAATATTATGATTTATTTAATAAATATACTAAATGAGATCACAGAAATTGTATTGTACAACATTTAGCGTACCATTGATTTTTATTCATTTAGAAGGACTTCTTGTTTTTCTCAATATACTTTTCTCATTATTGTGTTTTCATTGTTTAAATTATTCTTGAAGTTTTTAAAATCCAAACTCAATGTTTTTATGTATGGAATTATAATTCATCGTCATTAATGATGAATCTCATGAAAATCAAAGATTTGTATTGACATTACTATAGTCCATTTGGAATTCTATCTTGTTTTAACTTTTTAGTTAGGTGTTAGCAAACTTTTAGACATTTTTTTAAAAAAAAATATTGCTCTCACCGTCTGATTTATCAGCGGTTGATGCTCTACCAGGAGATTCACTTATTAACTGTGAATACTCAGATGATATAGTTTTGCTCGGCGAATACACTAACAGAATATAGTCTTCTGATCATCTTACTCAGCAATGCAAGGATGTTTGGGGTGCGATTCTTTCCTTCCAGATGGAGAATGTTGCCTAAGGATTGATTTGAGTCAGCGGCTGAATTAATGATAGGGAGTGAAGTAGTTGAGGGTACCAACTGCTTCATTTATATTAGGAGTCCCATCAATCCTTATGGTCTGGTGTCTGATGAAATCCTAGCACGGATTCAGAAAGCTCATTTGACTTTTGTCAACCTGCGTCACTTGTGGTGTGGGAGAGATATTTGTCTCCCAACTAAAGGATGAGTTTACAGCACAAAAGTTTGCGCTGTTTCAATTTATTAGCGTGAAACATGGTCATTAATAATATAAGGTATTCGTGAATTACTAGTATTCGATCATAGGTATTTTTGATACATTACTCGTATATTTTGCGATCATTGTGTGAGCTATCCCTGGGTTAGAAAAAGGGTACTAGGTAAGCATGGCGAGTCGCTTGAAGAGATGGTAAATATTCATCAGCTGAAGTGGTTGAGATATGTATTACAAATTTCCAACCACTCTCTACCGTGATGGGCGATATCGTGTGATGTAGAGGAGTAGGCTGGAAAGAAGATAGGGGTGACCAAACCGAAACATAGCATCAATCACAGATAACCAGGTCTAGTCATGTTAACATATATACACTACCTGGTTTGGGTCCACATAATCCATGGTTCGAGACTTTGACAGTGCTCAAAATCGTTTGCAATTGCGCAGGTGCATCCATTTCTTCTCTTCCCACAAATTTTGAGGTCCTAAATTCGCCATAACCTTACATTTTATTTCACTAATTTATATTTCCTCAAATCATATCTTCGGTGCCTAATCTTTTTCACTACCACTGATAGTGTTACTACATGTACTAATATGGGATTGTCCCTTGGAATTTCGTCTCGTTATACCAATGGAATGTGGCACCTTGTAGAGATGTACATATTTACCAGGTTCTACTTGGAGTTTGACTAACTGAGACTTTGGGTGCTATTTTCTCAGTTCAAAATGATTGTCTAGAATTTTACGCATAAAGGATTTCTTCAGATTCAGTTCATCAACAACCATTTGTTATGGAAAAATACAAGACTTCGCGTGTGTGTTTATATCGCTCTGTATTTGGTCGAGTATTTGTTAAAGACTCTTGATTTTTCCAAGTATTGATATGTGGCTGTATATCGTATAACAAACGGTTTTTCAACAATTAATTATTATCAGTATAGTTTTGTGTAGAATTTTGAAATTTATTGAGATAGCAAATTGGTCTAGGTTAGACATCTATTGTATACCTGGAACCACTGAACAGTCGTTTCACTCGAGTATGGAACTCCGGAGCAGTGTGTATCCATGGCGTTAAAACTCAGATATAAAGTGATAAACTCGGTAAAACTAATCAACTTTGAGCAAATATATGGACAAGTAGAAAATCTATAAACCAATTAAGAGAACAGTTTACCATTAATCAATTATAAAACAAAAAATAAATTCTATAACATAGTAGCAAGCTACTCATGAGTAACACAGTTGTAATACATAAATTTAACAGTGTAACGCAAAGCCGGTCAATAAATCTATATTCTTTTTTTCAATCGGTTCATGATCTCAATCGAAAAAACTTGATAACCTCCACAACCCTTATACTGATAATTACCATGTACTCACTAGTGACTAGCTTCGTAAAGGAATTCTTGGAGTTCTAGTAAGAAGCCGTGGCCAGTGGAGCTAATCCGTGTCGGGTAGAGACAGGTATCTACTTCAATACAATGGAAGATGGTCACGCAATTTCGTGGATTGATTGAGGTTAGACATTAACACCGTAGGATACTGACCGGCTCAGTGTTCTAGAGGTTAAGCGTTCGCGCTTGAAACCGAAGGCCCTGGGTTCGAATCCCGCGAGGTAGTATCGTGGATGTGCACTGCTGAGGACGGAAAGGCCGTCCAGTGCTTCCAGGTTCTCAATGGTGGTCCAAAATCAATCGGTTCATGATCTAAATAAAAAAACCTCATAATCTCCACAACCCCTATACTGGAAATTTATATTCACTAAGTAAATTAGATTAGATCTTGAAATGTTCAACTAATAAAAACTGTACATGGAATAGAATGTACATAATTATTTTTCTGACTTGTGTTCATCTTTTAGTTCGCTTGAATTATTAATAACTTTCTCAAAAGTTTTTTTTCTTTTTTTTCAGTTGAAAATTTGCAGAATAATCATAGTAATAATAACAATCATGGTGTTCAACAACATCATAGAAACTGGTTAGCCGGTACAGGTTATCATAAAGAAAGACGATCACGTCAATTGAAATCCAAGTGTGTATAGAAAGTGTCTACTTTTGTATATATATATATATATATATATATATATATATATATATATATATATATATATATATATATATATATATATATATATATATATATATATATATAGTTAGATTAACTTAGTCATCAGGTATTTGGATATGAGCCACACTTTTAATAAGAGCTAAGAATGATGCACAGTTGTCCAGATTGAAATATGTTCGACGGGGTTCGAACCCGAGAAGTAGTGACCGGAATACGACCTCTCTAACCACCAGATCTCTGAATGCCCTATTACGGCCGATGGTTGGGAGAGTTCACTCTCCCTTTCGAAATCCTCTCATATGGCCACGGGTATATAGCTACTGCCAGTGAAATACTATTCACCTCATTTTTGTGTCAGAGGTGTATTTACGAAATCGAGAGGACGAGAAATAAATGCCTGGCCTTTAGACCGGGTTGGTGGGTACGATGAAGCCACCTATGGGATTTGGGGAACGCTTGTTGCAAACCAGAAGTGCACATGAACTTCTGGATCCTGAAGGAAGAAATAGTGCATAAAAATAGTGTTAGTCACTGGTTACTACGGGACCACATCTCCTGACGTTGGTGCATTGCCTTGTGGATTGGATCACCATATCAGCAGATCGAGGAGTGTTCCAACCCACACACAAATTGAATGATAACTACTATGTGTAGCGCATATTTATTTTTATACCCCCTTGTATCAACGTCCATTTGTTCGAATAAATATCCACTAGCTAATATTAGATGTATTTATGCATACACATGGTGAACGAGATTTCAAGTGGTTTTACATAGTTTGAGTTAAATCGTGCTTGATCACGGTTTTGTGATAGTTGGGAGTCGTTAGTAAGGTGTACATGAAATTTTGAGCAAGTGGTACTCTTTGTGTGTGTGACTTGAACCTGCGTTAGTCAGCTTCTTAGTCGGTTGAGTTGTTCATCTGATATCGGTATCTTGAATGTTATTTTCCCTTTTCCTCGTCGCCAATGTTATGGATTCTCTTATTACGATTCAGCTACTCTTAATTTTAAGTATTTTTTTTTACACTAATTCACTCTACAAGTCTCCAAATCAGAACACGGTGGAACAGGAATGTAATTATATTTGAAATAACAAGGTTAAATGGAAGTAGGAATTACGATAAGAAAAAATGTTAGTGTATCTATAGTTTTTTTTCACATGAGAAGATTCTCAAATCTTCCCCAAATCTCCGCCAGCGCTGATTCGTTAAGAAATAGTCAGTCAACGTGCTCCAAAATTCTTTTTCCTGTTAACAGGTACTCATTATAATCAGTTGTAGTTTTAACACTTATACACAAAATCTCTACAAACCTAGTAAGTAACACTTGTAAATGTTATAACGAGTGGATAGGATAGTGATATTAATTCCTTCACATCATAATAGAATAGTGTCCATTGTTTTTTTCTAACATTTTTCTACTTAAAACATTATTCGTTTTAACATTTTCTACTTCCTACCTTTTTTTTTCTTTCAAGGCATCGTAAAAATTTAGAACATTGTGGTTCAAGTAGTAGTAGTACATCGTCTTCTTCTTCAACATCATCGTCAAGATCTAATATTTCTGATAGATTATTTTGTAATCGTAAAAGTTGGCATAATCGTTGGCATTTTTCTTCTACTAAAGAGAATAATGTTCCATTAACAGTTGATAAAGATGAAAAACGTTTTCAACGTCGTATTAATAAAAGTATTATACATGCTAGATCAGAGCTTATGCCTATAAACAGTCATCAACTTGGTTATGAAGTATGTATTGTTCATATATTATTCTATTATATTATAAGTTATACATATTCTGTAAAATAGAATCTTATCATAGTTTGTACTGGTTTATGGAGATAATTTTTGGGTTTAACTGTCCTTTAATAATAAAAAACAATCCAACTCGTTCACAAGGTACTTGACTATGCGCTATATTTTAAGTATAAAGGCTAATGATATTACCATCTGGTCGCTTAAACCGAAGTAGATAAAGCTGGGTTCAAATCTAGGAGTTAGTGACTGGGAAGTCAAACACCTTGACTAATAACCACTGATCTACAAGAAATCTAATTCAACTCTTTAGCTACTAGTGCGCAGATGATTGGAATTTCGGCAATTTGATTTGCAAAAGTTTGTTCCAACTTGGCAAACAAAAGGTGTTCCGATCTTAATCTTCACATAGCGAAGTTACGAATAGGTTCCACTGAGGAGTCTTATTTTAGGACGAAATAACTGTCTAGTGCTTTCTGGTTTCTCATGGTATCTCAGCTTAGATAAATCTACGACTTAAAAATTAAACCGATCTTTAGAGGAACCCTTCAATTAAAATAGATTGTTGTGATGAATCAAAACACCACCACATTTTCCAATCATTGATTCGCACAGATTCATAGGTCACTTTAACACTTAATTTGGTTTTTCGTAGCTAATTGTTGTTACTAGGTAACATACAAAATGGTCAGTTCAATTAAGATATATACGAACCATGCATATTGTAATTGACTAACGTTTTTATCATATTTTAGAATATGAAGATATCCTAATCAGAGAAATTTCAAGGTAACAAGAACATTGAAGTGTTTTCATTCTCCTTGTTACAATATTTTACAACCATTGTGATTAACTATCAGCGAGAAAAATACTAAATATTGTTTGTTTAAAATCTTAATAAGAAAAGAGTGTCTATCGGGATTTCCGGTCATCCTACAATACTGACAAATTAAAGACCGTTTGAGCTATTCGACGATGACCGTCATAATACCCACTCGATAATGGCAGTTGCGACGTAACATACATACGGAACAGTATAACAATTATCCGCCATCAGTCGACTTATTCGATGCGCGATGATGGCTGTTGTGGGAGTAGGTTTGAAGAAAGATAAAAGCGACCAAATTGAAATATAACTTCGGTCTATGAAGACATCGACTATTGTACTGAGCTGTATCGACAGGTTTAGATTGCGTGATTACCGTGACTGATGGCTTGACGTTTTGGGTGACAATGCCTAAAATCGTTCTTAATAGAGTAGCTGCGTTCATTCTTCCCTTAGATCCTAAGTTTCTAATCCGTCTTTTCTTGAATCGTCTCTTGGCTACCTAATCTTCTCGATTATCTCTTAGACTTCAGCATTAAAAAAGACTATCTAATTCTGTGATTCCCTTAGCAGTTTGGTGATAAGTTGTCCATTAGAAAATGTGTGTCACGAACTGGTTTAGATAATATTATTCTAAACTAGCAAATCACTGAAAAACTCACTTTTCCTTTTATGGAGTTTGTAGTATATTCTCACTAATGTGACCCATCAGCGATTAGACCCACGACGTGTATGTTTCTTATCGAGGTATTCAATCGAAATCTAGTGGTTTATATATCCGATTTCAGTTAATTTTCAGTAGTACGACCATTACTTTGATATCCTGGGTTCGATCTTTGACACTACTTTTGGGTACCATATTGGAAGTAAACAACTATCTACACATTAGTGTTATTAGTCTCAATGGTTCTGCGTCAGTTTTTTCTTTCTAATGTTAATTTATGTTATCGTTCCATTCCTTTTTCATACACCGTTGTTGTTTGTTTTTTAAAGAACAAATCCACATCAGGCAATCGAGCTTTTTCTGCCACTTACTTGGCAGATATCGAACCAATGTCTATTGATTCATCTGTTGGGTTCGAACAAGTTGGGGGTCATGAAAAGCATATATTAGCATTGAAAGAAAGTATAATTCTACCGCTAATGTATCCTGAAGTGTTTTCAAAATTCAATGTAGATCCACCTCGTGGTGTACTGTTTTCAGGACCTCCAGGTAAGTAGTAATCAGTTTATTCTTGCGTAACTGTAACTTGTTCACTTGGTATCTTTCACTCGACTTCAAACTCCAGTGTTCCTTCATATCTACGTTTCCACTCTATTGTTTCATCATCTTGTCGTACTAACGTGATATGGAGACTGTCCAACACACGTATATACCAGGCTCTATGTTGATGATATCCATTTGATACGAAAATTCTTGGTCTTATGATTACCTGCATAATTCCCATTGGCCATATCGCCTTAGGTGTATACAAGCAGGTGTCAAATTATCCTCGATGGGTTGTTTCACATCTTAATAATCGGTGGACGTCAAGTGAACCTTTTTTTCGAGTCCTCTCTAAGATTTTACCAACTATTAACCTCACACCAACCTTCAAGATGTGTAAATTGGTCATTGTATCCAACTCTTTCACTGCTTCCATTCGATTGTAGAAGGGAAAGTATGTAACGTTCTAATGTATTATGCCGATAAAAATATTAGAATGTTCTTGTAGAAGGGAGATAGTTGTTCATTTTTGGTATCAAGAACATAATGATGAAGTGGTAATAATCAATTTGTTTAAACATGAAGGACAGAAAGGGTGTTTAAGACTATGATTAGATTGAACATATTGCTTTTGTACACAGATTAGTCTGGAATACGTGGATTGCTAAAGTCTCTAAGATTAAGGTTTATAAACTACTGATTTGTAATCATATTGAACTATTTTGCATGATTTTATGGGTGAGTTAAAGATGGGATTCCGGGGAAAGTGATGTGATCAGTTTTTACAAGATAATAATCAGGAGTCGAACTATTGACTGATCTTTTGATAATCAAACAGAGCAATGCTTGGAAATGCATTTCAAGATAGGCTGCTTTGTACGGCCAACATGATCTATTTGCAAAAACAAGTATACATGTCAATAAACATTGATGTGGATGCATTCACTTGTTTACTTTTAATCAAATATATTAATGTATATAAGCCCATATAAACTATTTTGAGTATTTTTAAACTATACTTTTCTTTAGGTACCGGTAAAACATTGTTAGCTAGAGCTCTAGCAAATGAATGTAGTCGTTTAGCTGAAGGTAGCAATAATAATAATAATACCGTAAAACAACGTCGTCCTATTGCGTTTTTTATGCGTAAAGGAGCAGATTGTTTATCTAAATGGGTTGGTGAATCTGAACGTCAACTAAGATTACTATTTGATCAAGCATATCGAATGCGTCCTTCTGTAATTTTTTTCGATGAAATCGATGGTTTAGCTCCTGTTCGATCTTCAAAACAAGTAAGTTCGTAGTCGATTTTCCACAGATTTTTACGAATCTATAAACTTAGGAGATTACAGTCAAATAAAATTCAAAAGTCTTTTGTACCAATAAAAGTTATCTGTTTACTAGCGACTAATTTTGAAAAGTAGTTTTTAAAGTTTCAATGAGAATTTGTGACTAGTTGACTTTAAGTTTGTCCTATGTAAGGCACTTTAAGATGACTATGCAAGATCGTAAACTAAGTTAAGTTAGAAATCTAAACCATTAGATGGCGACTCACTGGTCTGATGATTAAGCACTCACTGTGAAACTTAAACGTCCCTGGTTTCTATTTTTGATTTAGGGTTGTACACCACTAAGAATTATTGTACTAGCATGAAACAGCTGTTCAATGCTTCCTGATTTTCAGTGGTTGTCTATGTATTTATTTATTTGAACACATAGATATTGGTACAAGTAGGCAGCAAATACATATGCAGCACACAAATCTCATTTGATTTGTGTGAGGGCAGTGTCCGGACCGAAGTAGGTGATTTTTTAAGGAGGCACACTCCGAGCCTTCGACCTAAAGTTCTGATCCACAGGGTTTTGGAGCATCGTAAGGAGATGCAGTCCCATGGTAGCCGGTGACCATCAATTGGTTCACACGCCATTTGTTCCTTCAGGATACTGGAATCCATGTGCACCATTTGATTGGAATCAGGGTTTTCCAATTTCCCTAGGTAGATCCTTTATATCCACCAACCCGGTTAAAACGATGGACATTCGCTTTTCATCCTCTCAATTTCCTAAACAATACCCGTGGTGCAAGAAGGCATTGGGTAGGAATTCTCTGGCAGAGGTTATATACGCATAACCATGTGAAAGCATTTCGAGAGGGAGAGCGGACTCTCTCCACTCTCGACCGTACCAGGACAAATGGTTGCTTAATGGTTCTCTAACTAGAGCCCAGTCCATTATGCAAATCACGAAGTTCAGCTGTCTTATTTACCCCTCCCCTTCATACTAAAAATTCTAAAAGTTTTACCACAATCAAATACCATCTTCAATAACTTAGTCGCGTTTTACTCATTAAGCTCGTGGTGATTGTCAAATATGATGATGGTATATATACATATATCAAGTAAGAATAGCACGTTCTCGTTAATGTCTGTCAGTTCATCACGATAGACTTGGTCTTATAAACAGCCTTATCACATACATGGTTAATAAAAAGGTATTACTGGTGCTCATATTCTAGTTGACTGGTATGTATGTTACAAAAATTGTATAAATATTTTACCACACGACAGGAAACAACATTAAGTAGTTTAACGTAAATTAACTAATGGCTGAATAGTCAAGAAAATCCTTTTTTTTTCTAGGTTTATTATGATTGATAGCAGTAGAATTGATGTTTTTATACCTTTATCTGTCTCGATTCCTCTCCTTCTACGTTTTAAGGATCAAATTCACTCCAGCATTGTTTCCACTCTTCTCAGTTTAATGGATGGTTTAGATAATCGTGCTGAAGTTGTGATTATTGGTGCAACAAATAGACCAGATGCTATTGATCCGGCCTTACGACGTCCTGGACGATTTGATCGTGAATTCATATTTACATTACCAACAGAGGCAGTTCGACGTCGTATTCTTGATGTGATTACTGCAAAATGGGATTCAAAACCAGATTCATTGGTAAGTTCACTTTTTGATTAGAGGTGGCATAGGATAGAAGGGGGCAATGATTGTTTATGTGCGAGCTGCTGAAGGATCCCCATACAAGGACGAAACTTCTGTCCACTATTCATTGATTCTTAATGCCACCCTAATTGAGATCAATCCATAACGTATAAATATTAGATTATTGCTTTGCCCCCAAATGCCCTGGTACGGCCGAGAGTGGGGAGAGTCCGCTCTCCCTCTCAAAATGCTCTCACATGGCCACGCGTACATAGCCCCTGCCAGGGAAGTCCTACTCACTGCCTTCACGTGGCGGGTGTGTTGTTTACGAAAATGAGAGGACGAAAAGCGAATGTCCGGCGCTTTAACCGGATCCCAAACCAATGGTGCACATGGGCTCCAGTATCCTGAAGTAACAAATGGCGTATGAACCAATCGTTGGTCACCGGCTACCTTGGGACTGCATCTCCTCACTATGCTCCACTGCCTTGTGGATCAGACGTTTAGGTCAAAGGCTCGGGGTGTGGCCCCCTAAGAAAATCAACTGCTTCGGTCTGGGCACCCGTGCAGTATCACAGCCCTCACACAAATCAATTGCGATTCGTGTGGCGCATATGTATTTGGTGCCTCCTTGTACCAATACCTATGTGTTAAAATAAATAATAAATTGGTTGTTCAGCTTCTACTTTATCTTTGTTTATCACAGTTGACATTGACATCCTAGAACGATTCTAGATGTGGTCTCGAAACTAACCGGTCAGCAGTCAGCCAGTTAAAATACAGTTGTTGTAAACTAATTTCATATTTCAAAATAAAAAGAATGCAAGTTCATAGAATGTAGATTTTTAGAATTTTAGGGTGCTAGAGCCTAATCCTAACTGTATCCTAAAAATCAGAATTCATGTTGTATAACCAACTTATGTATCACAAAGAAGGGTAGAATCGTAAGGCATATGAAGTTTTAACATGATCTTTTTATTATTATAAAGAAGTACCATCTCTAATAGTCTTCTTTCTCCAACCTTGTCTCTGAAGTGTACATCTCTTAATCTCGTTCGCTTCCCGTAGTTACATAAGATACTATTCCTTAGTAATCCAGATATCCATAAATGATTGGAGACTATATCTTCATGAAAATTAGTCAAAATATAAAATCTAATAAATAGTGGTGGTTTCTCGTTGCAGATTAGATTTATCTTTTTCTTATTTAAACACGTACATATTGGTACAGAGGCACCAAATACATATGCATCACATTTCATTCGATTTATGTAAAGGCTTGGATACTGCCCGGGTGCCCATACCAAAGCAGGTGGTCTTCTTATGTCACTACCCGAGCCTCTCACCTAGAGGTCTAATCCACAAGGCAGTGGAGTAACGTTAGGCGATACAGTTCCATGGTAACCGGTGCTTGGTCCTACGTTGTAGCTGACTGACTGACTGGTGAAGAACACTCGGTTCTTACACCATTTTTTCTCTCAGGATCTCGGAGCTCATATGCAACATTGGTTTGGATTGAGGGTTTTCCGACTCCCCTAGCTGAATCGTCTATATCCACTAACCCCGTCAGAGCGCCGGAAATTCTCTTTTTGTCTTTTCAATTTCTCAAACAACACTTCCACCATGAGAAAGCAATTAGTAGGATTTCTCTGTCTGTAGCTGTATACGCGTGGCCATATGACAGTATTTCGATAGGGTTAGCTGATTCACACCACCCTTGATCGTACCAGGGCATTTGGGGGCCTAGATTAGATGTGATTACAGCTTAAATAATCTCTTTACGTTAACAATCGCTATTTCCACCCTGATTGATAATTTCTATTCGTTTCAAGGCTTCCACGGTATAGTGAAGTTCTACTCAAATTCTATACTTTTCTTTTGTTCGTCCGTTTTTTACTTTCTCTTTCTTCTTTTCCAACAAGTTACTTGATCAAATTGCTGCAGCAACGATCAATTTCTCCGGTGCTGATCTCAAAGCATTAACTACAGAAGCATGTTTATGCTGTCTACGTCGATGTTATCCTCAAGTCTATAGTAGTCAGGTGAAATTAGCTTTGGAACATAAATATTTAGTGGTAAGTTGTCCTTTTTTGCTAAATGAACGAATTGCTGTGTTTTTGTTTGTTAAAGATTTCCATATATAACTTTTGTTTCACACGGTGGCATAACGTGAAACGTTTTGGTATTTATTAAGAAATTCGAAGTATTTTTCACTGATTACAAGCACGTCCAGGTTGTATGTATTCATTTCTGCGGCGATTTGGAAGACTCTTCCGGTCTCATACATTGTACAAGCATTCCATGTACCTTAATTAATTTTTGCTCTGGCTGTCAGAAGGGGCATCATCCTCATGAATTCCGAAGGAATTCGGCTTTCACCATGAGGCATCATAACTATTCTAAATGAAGACCTTCTAAATTCCAGGGCAGAGTTTAAATGGTTTGAATTACTTTTTCTGGTTAACGTTTTTTAACGAGTTAGTTTTCTATGGGATGAGGTCGTTAACCCCATGCCCACTCCTCCTCCTTTATTCGGGCTTAGAACTGGCAGTAACCTCAGAGGGGCTCCAACCCCTCACTTGAAATCCTCAAGGACAAAGGAAAAGAGGAAAAACACATTACACCGATAAATGGCGACGGACGTAAGAAGAATGAACGAAAATTGGATAGAACTAGAAAGGAAGGCCCAGCACAGAGCGGATTGGAGAAGGCTGGTTGGCGGCCTATGCTCGATCGAGGGTAACAGGCGTAAGTAAGTAGATTCTTGAACTCAATTCATCATTACTGAAGTTTCCAAGAGGACAGTTTGCGAATTTCGCAATAATATATGTATACAGTCATGATTCAAAGATGACTTCATTAAGTTATTCGGCTTTTTACTTATATTATTTATTCTTTTCCTTTTCTCTACTTTTTTTGTTTTTTTTTTCAAAAGGTCTCTCATTCTGATTGGTTTGAAGCATTACAAATTGTTCATGCTTCAAGTGAACGTTTTGATAGTGATGTATCAGCTTCAAATTTAACACCATCAACAAATGCATTATCTTCTACTATACGTACACCATTATCACCAACATTAGCCAACTTATTATCACATCATGTTAATAAAATTGTAAATTATATAACACGAATATTATTATTGACTAATTCAAGAAAGTTTGATTCCTTGAGTAATAATAATAATAATAATAATAAAGAACTATCTTTATCATCACCTTCATCATCAACAGGCATTGTATATGATAATGTTTCATCGTGTATTATCAAATCGAAATTATTTATTCATGGTAATATATCCGAGGTTATTATGAATGCTGTATGGCATAGATTAGAGGCATTACATGTAAGTGAGATTAATTTCTATTGATGTCATCGAAGCTAAAAGATGAATTATCTAGAATGAACACTTTGTTTTGTATTTATTCACTTAAGACATCAGGTTTTCAAATGTTCCGGTACAGCCGAGAGTGGGGTGAGTTTGATCTCCCTCACAAAATGCTCTCACATGGCCATGTGAATAGAACCATTGATAGGGAATTCCTACTCATTGCCTTCTTGTACCAGGGGTATTGTTTACGAAATTGAGAGGACGAAAAGCGAATGTCCGGTGCTTTAACCGGGTTGGTGGATACGGAGGATTCACCTAGGGGAATTGGAAAACCCTGATTCCAAATCAATGTTACACATAGGCTCCACTATCTTGAATGAACCAATAGTGTATGAACCAATTGATGGTCACCGGCTACTGTGGGACTGCGTCTCCTTACAATGCTTCACTGCATTGTGGATCAGAATTTAGGTTGAAGGCTCCGTATATGGCCTTCTAAGAAATCCACCTATTTCGGTTCGGATACTCGGGACTTACCCCAGCCCTCACACAAATCATTCGATTTATGTGGCGCATTTCTGTTTGGTGCCTCCTACTACCAATGTTTATGTGTTTGAATAAATGGAGTATTCCAAAGTATATTTTCAATCCAATCAATTCTGACTAAAATTTCCAAGTGGACTGTTTAAATATTTCGTAATGATAATTTTTGGGTAATTATTCGCGCATATATTGTGATGGATTTTTGTCAAAAGTGAATTCTAAAAATTAATATTTGTTTTTGAGAAAGATAGTCATATATTACTCCTACTTCCTAATTATTAACAGTGATCATAATAACCTGGAAACCTAGTCGCAGTGCCTGATTGACAACTACTGAAGGTCGGTCACACAAGTTCTGCTTATGGGAAGTTTTTGATGTGTTAGCTCCCTACTTCAATATCCCTTAACACTGCAGACTAAAATCCGTATGGTAAGGTAAAATCTTAGGATTGAGCTTCCCTAACCCTCCTCTTGCATTGTAAAACGACATTAACTCTAGACACACTGGTTATCGGACTGACACATCTTACTACCGTTGCATCTTTGCACAATTGACTGTAATTTGTCTTCGCCACCGGACCACTGATTCGCTTGGATTATCACAATGTCCAAGCTCGACCTCTAGCTCAAGGTAGTGGCTTACGGTCTTCGTGAGATACGTACTTATGTCATAATCAACAAGACATTATCACCAAGCTATTCAAGTCATTTTTGTCTGGATACACTAGTAATTCAAAGTGTTGTTCACGTCTTAATATATTTATATATGTAGTTGTGTGTATTTGTTTTTCTCCTTGTACATCACTTTTTCTACTATCCCTTCTCCTCCTACTATCATTTTTTTCATGTTTAATACCAAGGTATTCACATTAAATTTGGCCAATCTATTTGCATTCCCTACAAGTCTTGGAATGTGTCCAGAAGCGGCTATTGCACAAATTATCTCCTCTATACGACGTACATTAAATAATTCTTCTTTAACCACATTCAATATGAAATCTCAATTAATCAATGGTATTGTTATTGTTTATCTACCATCAATTGATATACTTCTTCATAGTTTACCACAATTAACTGCTACTTATCTTGTTGATAGATTAAATGCATTAGTAGATGAAATCAATTGTGAATTAAATTATATTCCTTCAACATTGATCCATTCTGATTATTTGGAAGGTTCTTTAAATAACAACAACAATAATAATAATAATCGATTACAATATGCTACCATGAAAACTTCACGTCGATTAATCATTATTGGAACATGTACAAAACCACAACAACAATATTCTAATTGTTTCCCTCCAAAAATTGTTCCACCTGTTAACATAGAAAAACATAATTCACCTATTAAACAGTGCAATAATAATAATAATAATACAAGTACAACACATGATAATTGTGTATCAATATTTCCTAATTTAATTGGAAAATCAAATGGTAATAATTTTTATTTATTTATTGAAAATACCCCCAACTCCCCCTTTTATTTATGAGTTAATTCACTGATCGATCAATTTGTTGATTTTGTTCATTTGATTAAGTATCTTTTGTAAGTAACTTTGTGATGAATCCAAAGAAGTTTTGCTGTGAATAAATGGTTGATGATGGTTATCGATCAATCATTATATCATCAGGGTTTATCTATGATCATTGACTAATCTCTGTACAATATGAAAAATCGATGAAATTAGTATTGGAAGATTTGTGGAGGTTGCAGAATATTCATAGTTCAAATCATGTAATGATCTTGATCAAACTGCTATTAAAAACTTGGAAGGGTTAGACAAAGGTATCGTTGTAGAATGGGAATCCTTAGTAGTGCTCATCCGCGATCTTAATTTCGTTAATCGAACTTTGGATTTCTCACGTGCAAATAGTTGATATCTTGATCACTGAGAGAGCATCCAATGGTGCACATGTGTAATTGTAGTCAATTTACGATATTGCACAACTGTCATTCACTGTCTATGGTGCTTTCAGGTTTTTAGTTGTGTTCTTATTAAGATCAGTTCGTGATTTAAACTGTGCGAATCCATTAAAGCTGAAAATGTAATCTCAAATGGAGAGGAAGTGTATCTGTTAAGCGATGTCTAATCTTTAATCGGTCGAAATGGATTCGTTTTTTGAAAATGAACTTTCCAGAACCCGAATGAGAAGAAAAAGGTTAATCGAAGAGATGTAGTATTTACATCTGACTAATCACTATGTAGTGATCACTGTCATGTTTGTCTAATCCTTTAATGTTGATTGCATTGTTCCCAATAGTTTAAATGACTTGAAATCGTTTGCACTATATTAGGTAGTTGGAGGTAGTCAGTATGAAGTCCTCTTCCACCTAGAGTTCACTCTAGTCGACAGTCGCCAGCAAGGTATACTAACTATCTCCAATCAGATTGAGTCAAAACGTTATACACACGATATTGAGTCACCTAGACTGACAACTAGACTGATCGAGTTCAATCAGCACTATAGATTCGACAAACATGACACTACGTACTAGTCAGTAATTTACCAATACAAATGTCTCAGTCCTACCGGAGGTCACACGCGGCCCATCTAGCCTAATGAATAATATCTCGGATTGTATGATTGTTGTCATGCTTTATTATGACTCGTGGCAGTTACCATATTGAATTAATTAATTTATTTGAACACATAAATATTGGTTCAAAGGGGCACGGAATACATATGTGCCACACCAGTCACATGATATGTGTATGGGTGGTGATAATGCCCGGGTGCCCAGACCGAGGCAGGTGGTTTCCTTAGGGGGCCATCGCAGTGGAGTAACGTCAGGAGATGCAGTCCCATGGAAGCCGGTTACCGATAATTTGTCCATACACCATTTGTTCCCTCAGGATTTTGGAGCACATGTGCATCATTGGTTTGGAATGAGGGTTTTCTGACTCCCCCCAGGTGGATCCTCTATATCCATTAACTCGGTCAAAGTACTGGATATTCGTTGTTCTTCCTATCAATTTCACAAACAACACTTCAACTATTAGAAGGCAATGAGTAGTACTTCTCTGTCAGTAGCTGTGTACGCGTGGCCATGTTAGAGCATTTGGAGTGGGAGAGTTAACTCTTCCCACCCGGAAATTAAAGATAGTAGTTAATATGGTGCTTTATCTATAACGAAACTTTGTACACCCTCTACACAGTTGATGAACTCTACTGGTCACGACTTTTCACTAAGATACGGAGAAATTAATTCTTTTCAACAATTTAATCACACTATATTAATGAGATGTAAGAACTTGAACTAATGTACACATGTATCAAGTTCTACGTTGCTTTTAACTGACGACTATTATACATATACAGCAATATATATTAATATCGAACCTTATCAATTCTTTATTCGTTCTTATTTTTCTCTTTAAAAAATATATTTAGATGTAAACTGTCGAGTCACTAGTGATATGAATCTTATCGATAAATCTATATCATCATCACATTCATTGCATTTAAGATCTTCACCATCTTCGATTGTTCCCAATACAATGCATCATACTAATGATAGTAATGGTATTAATAATACTAATAATACTAATACTACTACTATTACTAATAATAATGGTACTACTACTACTACTATTGGATTGAATGAACACTTAATGAAATATACATATGACCATGATTTAAATAGTATTAAATTTCAATTTACTATTCAATTACCAGAATGTCATAAATTATCTAATACTAAAATGAATTCTTACATAACACCATCATCATTAATGAATACAGATTTTATTACAAGTAATACTACTACTATACATGATACTCCACTTCCTCCTCCTCCTCCTACTCCTACTACTACTTCTACCAATAATAATACTACTTATAATTATTTATTAGATTATACAGATATAGATAATGATTATTTAAAAAATATTGATAATTCATTACATAATCAATTATATATAAATCATATATTACATAAACTATTTAATAATAATCATACAGAATTTATACATTTAGAATTACCTAATAAAGAGGAAAGATTAACATTTTTTACATCAGTTATTATTAAATGGCCTCAATTAACATCATTGGAATTATTAGATATACGTGATAATAAATCTATTATTCAACAACAATTATCTAATACACAAATGTAAGTTCCATATTATTATCTTATTTTTATTGATTTGTAAAGGATATGTGAAATATTCTCAAGTGTTTAATAAGCTATTGTTGTTGTTGTGATTGTGGTTGTTTAAATATATGTTATCTGAGTTCAAGTGTCATGAGTGAGAACTAAAGTGAAGTTCTACAGATGCTGTTGCGGAGCCGAGAATGAAGTCATTAGTTGGTGCGGTGTCTGATACAGGAAGGATATGTTAAGTGAAGTGTGTCGGTTAGAACGGTGTTATGTGTAGCAGTTACTGAGTGCCAGGTGGATATCGGAGTAAGTTGGTTGGCAGATCGACAAAGCTATGGAGGTCAAGCCACCGGCGGGATTGATATAACAATGGGTAGCGTGGCACGGCGAGCAGAACAACTGATTAGGTGATCGTTTAAAGGATGAACAAGTGTGAAGCATACTATTTATGCTGACAGATATGTAGGTAGTATGTAACACTAATTGGAAGTGAAATGCCTGGCAGCAGAACATTAAGAAGATTGAATCGAGGGGAAAAGGAAGGGAAACAGAGCTATTGCAATAATAACAGAACAACTGAAGGAAGATGTGCAAATAATTTATTTAATCTGGTCCTTATATTTTACGAAGATATTGTAATTTTACATTAAACAATGTTAGTTTTCCCTATCCGAATTCTCATTCATTACATAAGTACTAGGTAGGTAGTAGGTGTATTTCATAGAATGGGTGAAATATGCATTTTATCATTAGTAGATTACCGAATTTGACCGTTCAGTAGTTTCATCATCACGGAAAACGAATGCCTGGCCCTTAAACCGGGTTGTTGGGTACGGTGGATTCACTTAGGAGTTGGAAAACCCTTGTAAACAAATGGTGTACGTGGATTACAGGATCCTGAGGGAAGAAATGGCGCATGAAGTTATTGTTAGTCACTGGCTACCATGGGACTGCATTTTATGACGTTACTGTATTGCCTTGTGGATTAGATTACCCTATCAACGGCTCGGGGAGTAACTCCTTGTTTCTGTTTAGTCATCCTGGGGGTTTGCGGGCTCTCACACAAATTTTGTAATGCGCTTATTTATTTTTATTCCCCTTCGTTTTTTTATTTATATAAATAAATATCTAAATAATAGACACCTGTTTGGTCTTAGTTTAAAACATGACAATAGGCAGGAGGTATGTATTTATTACGAGAAGTCACAAAGTATTTACATAATACATATACCTAGCCTTCAATCGTCCATTTGCATGTTCTGGTGTGTTCTACAATCTGAACTGTGTTTTCCACTAACCTCCACGGTATCTGCCAATTATGTACTTTCGATGCACTGAAACTTTTCACTCTGTCCGACAATTTTTGCAACTTCGACACTGAGTTCTGCTACATACTACTTACATACATCTTTGTCAGTAGCGTCCACTACACTAGTATGTATATCAACAAAATTAATTAGCAAATCTTATTATGATAAACACAGATCGTACATTTATATTCTGGACTAAGATCATGACTAAGTACATATTCTACTTCCACCAATTTTGTGCTTCGTCTAGAGTTTTTGAGCCATCGTTGAATCTTGAGGTGGCACTGAGCTCTTTGCTTTCTACTAAGGTACACGATATGCATAGACTCGCCCAACCTATCAATATACATCAAGTCGATAATACTTAGTCAAGCATAAAATCTCAATAAACCCATTTAATGAATATTCACAGCTTTGTAAAATGACTTGTTAACTCCTGAATTGTTCACCTGATGGTTTGATCCTATACACGTGTATTCAACGTTTAGATGTCTAGTTTTAATAGTTATAGAGTTATCTAACGTTTTGATATTACAAATTTGTGTACTTAACGTCCAGCCGCTAATGTGTGTAAGGCTCAAGATGCTACATATTCGTTCAAGCCTGACTCATGCAGAATGGAATTCGAACTTGATATTTAGTGGTTGTGGATCGAATGATTTAACTATTAAAACACATCTCTACCTGATGATCGATAACCATATGTGAATCTAACATATATAGGCAAATAATTCCATTATTAAAAGCCTGGGAATGCTTTTCGCATCGTTGTTGAAATTTGAACAGCCACCAATAAACAACACAATTCACCTACTGAGAGCCGATAAAACCTCTGGAGTCTAATATGTTGCTTAAACTTTATTGAGTACAATCTATCAATATTATAAATATTTATTCACTCAATACATTAACTCATTTTTCCTTCCTCCCTTTTTTCTTTTTTTTTCGTCGTTTCAGACCTAGTCCACAACCAGCTGTTGAAAAAGATGATGATGATATTTCAGGAAAGTACAAAAAAGATCGTTATCCAGTAAATCTTTCCCCTGAAGAATTAGCTATTATTGAATCTAGGGAAATGCAATTATTTCGTCGTCTTCGACAAATTCTACGTAGAGTTGTTGCACATTTAGCAAGTTTTCGTCGTTTCGCCGTATTCACTAGACCAGTTCAATTGGATGAAGCACCGGATTATTATGATGTTATTAAACAACCAATGGATTTAGGTCTTATACGTGATAAAATCGATTCACATCAATATACTAATGTAACTGATTTCATGAAGGTAATTCTAAGTGTTTCTTGTTTTATTTACCAAAAGTTTAAAATTTTTATTTATACTACGTATTGAATCTATCGAAGCATCCAAATCACCCAATTGTGATATATGCAAAACGATTTGTCTAAAACAAGCGGTTGTTTATTGAATAATATACATAAATTAGTTATAAACCTCAATTTGTAAGGTGTCTGTGGCGTTTGCCGCGTCTTTTTGTCTGAACATACGCGAAGAAATTGCAAGAAATACAACTATTTACTGAATATTAATAAGTAGTATGAAACTGCACGAAAGAGTCGAAGGAAGTAAATGAGGACAGAGATCGTAAAACAAACTTAACATTACATCCATCACGGACCAATTGAGGTTAGACTAGTATCTCAACGAATACCAGTTTATTTGTCTAAAGATCAAGCGTTCGCTCATATCACCGGAGGTCTTGGGTTCAATTCCTATTTGAGAAGTCGTGGGTACGCACTACTGAAGAGTTCTGTACGAGGTCGAAACGGTTATTTAGTGCTTCTAGGTTTCAAATAGTTGTTCTAATTAGATCTGTTCATGATTTCTATGATAACTATCATACCCAACTAAGATGATTTACTTCAACGTTACATGATAAAAAGAGTGCCCCGTGCATCAATCATAACGAATACTAATAAAAACAATATCGATATCTTTCTATGATCTTCTACACTCACTTTAAATTGTCCTGCTACCTGTCGCTACTTTGTTTTTTTTCTACTGTTAATGGGTGCGTACAACAATCTGTTTAATTTTTAGGTTTCTTCAAGTGTTCCTTGTCTAGAACATCAATAAATGTTGATGTGTTTGGATGATGAACACCAATTTATTTTTTTAAACACGTAAGCATTGGACAAGGTGGCACCAAAAAGATATTCGCCACATAAATCATTCGATTTGCGTGAGGGATGAGATACCCCTCGAGGAAGGAAATTTTTCTCAACAAAATTATAGATTTTTTTCAGTCTAATTTATGAAAATTAGATTGATTCGAATTCTGCATTTTGTAGATCTCTTAATTCAGATATCTTCAAAATAATAATGATGACAGAGAAAGAAATATTCATTTAGCCTTATTAGTGAATTAAGAAACCACTCTAGACTATAAATATGTCAGCTATTTTGGCTGATTATGTTCGTTCGCCTTTTTTATCACTTTATTGAGTATTTCAGAATGTAGTACAATAGGTTTGCTTTTTTCATTTGAAGTAATGTATACTATCGAGACTACATCAATAAAATAAAGTAAACCTTCCATAACTTCATTATCATAGATGAAACTAGATGAGATTTCAGTAGTTGAGATCATGAGTTAATTGAATCTAGATCACCATGAGAAACCCGGGAGCACTGGAAGGCCGTTCCTAGTATAGGACTCCTCAGTAGTGCACATCAACGACCCCACCCCTCGCGACATTCGAACCCAGAACTTATCAGTATCGCGCGCGAGCGCCTAACCATTAGACCACTGAGCCGGTCAGCATCCGACGGTGTTAATGTCTAATTTCAACCAATCCACGAGAGATATACTTAAAAATCTGTTCAATCGTGTATAGAGATTATGCTTAGATGATATGATTGAAGAGAAATTAATCACTATTGAAAAGTGTCTAAGAGGTTATCTTTGAAAATTTACCAATAAATATGTAATAATAATGATAATATCAAAGTGCGCCTTAATGGAGAAAAAATCTGTTTTCATCCGACTTAGATTAAAAGGTTATGAAGTATCTGGTAAGATCGATTCTCGACAAACGGCTTCATCCAGGCTTCATTGAAATAGACTTATCCAGCAGCAAAACTAGTCTCAATATATCGAACAGGTTGCTTTTTACGACCTCCAAATGTGGATAAACACTCACCTTATGTTACTTCCAGTTGTGTATATTAATTTATGTGTAGGTGCTGAAGCACATACATTCTCCCCCATTATAACATCTCTGTCTATCTCAGAGTACAATAGGCTACTCTGTAATAATTTATATTCATTTTAAATGGCTTTCGATATATTTGTTACGTTTATTCCATCATTTTTCTCACCATTACGAATACTCAATATGTTGTTTACAAGTACAAACTGAACAATGGGTCATTTAGCAGTTTATTCTTATACTATGGTTTATATTAAAAGGTCATTTCATTGCATTTTGTTTATTTTTGGCTTTTATTTATGTCTCCATACTTTTACAAGGATGTAGAATTAGTCTATCTAAACGCATTGGAATATAATCCACCGAATATACCACGAAGTCGAGATATTCGTTCTAGAGCATCTGAATTTTGGGATGAAGCATGTTTACGTATGGAAGAAGAATTACAACCTGTTGATTTGAATGAATTATGTGAAGAGGTATGTATATCAGAATTGTTATTGCTTCTGTCTGTACGACATGTACGCACTACATTACAATCATTTACTACTCTACGGAAGGGTTGAGATGTTTACACTTGGTTGGTTACTGAGCATTGTCATGTTTGTTCAGCCCCTTCAATGCTGATGGAATTCTGTCGGTGAATTTTCAATAAAGCCACCAACCTGAGTGACTCGTGTGATGTGCTGAGATGTTAGTAGCATTGTATAAGTTACATAGATTTTTACTGAAACACACGAGGAAAGTTCTGTTCAATTTGTTTCTTTATAGGTTGACAACTAGATGTAAATTTCTTTAAAGTTGTTGTTTACTTGTTTGTGTATATGCTGAATTTAATGCACGCATTTAAATTGCAATTGATTGTAGGCAACTCAAGCACGTGCAGCACGTTTGTCTCATGCTGAACTAACCAAAACTCCTTCGACCTCGATGCGTAATTCAAAAATCAAAGGATCAGAGCATCAATACTTCAAGGGGACGGATCGAACATCTCAAGGGACTGGTTTGAAGCCATCATTACCTCTTCCACAAGGTTATCGTTATAGTCGGAGGTTGCATGTAAGTGGAGATAGTGATTGTAATGGAATGAAAACTGGGAAATGTAGTAATTTATATATTGTCTTTGAGGAACTGTTATATGCAAGTTTCTTAATCGTTTCTTGCCTTTTTTGGCCCTTATATTATTGATGGAGATATTAATTATTCATGAGAATATTACCTTATGATCCTGACACTTTAAGTTGATGCAGAATATAGCTTCACTACTGGATCGTGTGTTTGTCTTATTTTCAAGTCACCTTTTAAATAAACCTTTCATCACTTCCATAAAAAATTTTCAACGGTCACTAGACAGAATGAATGACGCAGTAGATTCTTAACTTCAAAATCATCAGGTTAGATTCATTTGCATATGACTTCGCTATTTTATCCCACATACAACAACATATGCAGATGAAAACAGTCAGTGCAATAGTAGCCTCTGAAGCAGTAAGTCTCACGATTCACAATGGAAAATATGAAATCTTAAAATACGGCACACCGAGCACAACTAAACCATACCTGAAAGAGAAGCTCTGGAGGAGGTGAAAACTTTGGCATAGCCGGGTGACATGATTGATGAACAAGGAATATCAGATGCAGATGTAAAGGCACGATTGTCTAAACAAGGACAGCATTCCTACAGCTGATGAATATGTAGAATTCTGAATGACAGTCAGCCAGTACCAAAACCAGAAGTTTCAGAGTAAACCACTGCCCCCAAATGCCCTGGTACGGCCGAGAGTGGGGAGAGTCCGCTCTCCCTCTCGAAATGCTCTCACATGGCCATGCGTATATAGCCTCTGCCAGGGAAGTCCTACTCACTGCCTTCTCGTGGCGGGGGTGTTGTTTACAAAAATGAGAGGACGAAAAGCGAATGTCTGGTGCTTTAACCGGATCCCAAACCAATGGTGCACATGGGCTCCAGTATCCTGAAGTAACAAATGGCGTATGAACCAATCGTTGGTCACCGGCTACCATGGGACTGCATCTCCTCACGATGCTCCACTGCCTTGTGGATCAGACGTTTAGGTCAAAGGCTCGGGGTGTGGCCCCCTAAGAAAACCACCTGCTTCAGTTTGGGCACCCGTGCAGTTTCACAGCCCTCACACAAATCAATTGAGTTTTGTGTGGCGCATATGTATTTGGTGCCTCCCTGTACCTATACTTATGTGTTAAAATAAATAAATGAATAAATAATAGAGTAAACCACTGGACAGTACCACTGTACGGAGCTGAAACTACTATAACTGCTACAACCATAATCAAAAAGGTACAGGCACTTAAGTACTCAAGGTTCATTGATCCGAATCTAAAAGCAGTAACCTACGGTGACAGAACAAACCAGCTGCCAGGAAGATAACAGAAAACGCTGGAGGTGAACCGGTCATACTATCCGGGAATGATCAGAGTGCATCACAAAGCACCCGCTAACCTGAAATCATCAAGGCAAAAGGAAAAGAGGAAGACTAAGTAAGACATCGATACGGGAATTTGAAGCAGACATCCAAAACACTTAATAACAACTGGAAGGGAAACCCAACTAAATCGCTGGACAACCTACAAGAGCGATGATGTGCTCTGGCTTAAGACTCCAAGGCCACTTCCATCTAGAGTGTCATACAGTTGCGTTTTTCACTCAGCATACATGTCATCCGAATCAGACACCGGCACTGTCAAGAGCGACTTCGTGAATTCAACGAAATGAATCGTTGAGACCGTCAGATTGGAATCATTGGATATAAGGACTCAATACCATTTCCACCATCACTCACTCGAGCATGAAAATAGCTAACAACCGTGTCATTTGGTGATCGCAACCATTTTTGTACTCGCTTACCTTTTAGAATGTCTACTTTTTTCAAGCTCTGCTTTATCTACCAAGCCTATTGCCCCGCTTACTGAAGTTTCGGTATGACATACTGCTTTAGTACCGCCATCCCTTGAAATGCTGATAATGGAGATTCCATGATCTTCTTTAACAAGTTCCCAGTCATAGGGATTATTGGTTGTTGTATTGAACCATATATCTTGGTACTCAAAATGATCAGTCACACTGATAGTGTCTAAGGAAACCCCTCCAATATCATAGCTCTGAGGGGCGACATAGACAATCTTAGGTTTGCCGTTAGCTGTCAACTTTTGGCTACTTAGTGGTTTCTATAAGATCATCATTCAGTTAGTGATGAATTTTTGCAAAAACTAAATTAAGATAAACCTTTGTTTATCCACCTTTGCATTCAGGGTGAATCACCTATTCTAGAACTCAGTGACATTCTTCAATTACAGTCATCTAACAGGCGTCGTCGTACGATTTCTCCTAATTCTTCTTTGAAAAGTCCATCAAAGTTACAATCAAGTGAATTAGACTGTGATATTGATACATGGTCATCTCCTGGTGTAAGTTAACAAATAAATTGTAACTTTTGAGCCATACTTTTATATAAATTTTTCGTGATTTAAAACAATTCATGGAATCATTCTAACAATGAAATAAGAGATTTATGGAGATGCTCGTGTTAACGAACTCTATTAGTATCGTGGTGTGAGCTACTTATATCCACATAAGTAGTATATAATAGTACTCATGTATAGAATGTATTTCGGTAGAAGATCGAGAAGGAAGGCACAGAAGCGGAACACAGTTTGTATGGAAATGAACGAATAATGAAATTTGAGACGATGGAATGATATTTGCAAAAGGAAGTATTGCAAATGAAGTATTTAATGTATGCTTCTCACATTTTAGTGAGATATTCTGTAATTTCGTGTTCAGATATATTCCATTGCCCCATTCGTGTTCTTGTTCACTACAGTAGTAATACAGGAGTGTCACAATTAATCTTATACCAATTGTAGACGTCTCGAGTTTCTCCATAATTGTCTATTAGTCTATGTTTATTACATCATAAAACAACCGCTTAAAACATTGACTGGTATCATATATTGTATTGATATATGTCTTTATTAGTCGCCACTACTTTTTGGTTCAAAATTTATTGATCATAAATAATTTTAATAATCAGTAATGTGTAATTTACTTACAATATGCAAATACCTTGTTTATTCTAGTAAAGAAGGTGATGTCTATTGCTGTTGAAGGTATGTAGGCGGTTGTTATTTTCTGACTGCTCTTATCGTGGAGCAATACTTCTGCAGGTACCTAAGAAGGAATTCAGCTTAGTAGTGGTCTTAATGACTGAGGAGACCTTATCACTGACAACAGAAATATGTAGTAGAAGGCAAGATGTAATACTCTTAGGACTCACCTTCTCCATCTGTTATGAAAAAACATCAATATTCAAGATGCTCATTATTTAAGGGCGGACACCTTACTTCTGTCACACACTTAAACCTTAGGCTTGCTTCTTTTATTCTTACTATCCCCCAGCCTACTCATTTGGCATCATAAGACCCAAAGGAACGAGTGTTGTAGCTGTATTGCGTTATCACTGTGGAGAATCCAAACAATCACTCCAAGGTTCAAAAAATTTGAGAGTAACACTCGTTTTCACAATTAAAATTTCATTAAAAACGATGACTGATAGAAAATCCATTTATGAATATATCAACAACAGGATGAAAATATCATACCCATCGAACAAGCTCATGGTTATTTTTACTCCTTATCCCAATGTGTACATGCACCTAACTGATGAGTTCTATACATGGGAAAAAGGTGCGTATTATGAATTCCACTGGTATTCAACGTATATCTCTTCTTAATGGATTCAGTCAGTCAGTCAGTCAGTCAGTCAGAAACAACGTGGAACTTCGTACGTACGTACGTACGTACGTACATCAGTTCGAGTTGCCATACCACATTAGCACAGAGGTTCAGTTATCGTCTCAAATCCCGTAGTGGCAGAGTAGTGAAAGTATAAGTAGTGATAGGAAACGTTAAGGTTTGATGATGTTATTTAAGGAGTATAGTCCAGTGGAATATATTTGGAAAGAAAATAAAGGACATGGAGAATTCAGAAGATTAGAGTTTGGGAAAACACAGAGAGTGGATGCACCTGCGCCATTGCAAACGATTTTTGGCCATGTCATTCAAGGTCTCTAACCATCGGTTGCTATCATTTCGTGGTCCCCAACCAGGTAGTCTACATCTACCAATATGGCTCAGTCCACTTTTCAGTGACTTCATGGATTTCTGCCATGTTTTGGCCTGGCCGCCCCTAGCTTTCTTCCAACCTATTCCTACACCACAAAACATCGAGTAGAGAGTCTTTATAAGGATAATGTACTTCTTTGGTACTCCTTTCAGCGACAAACACTGCCATAGAACCTCACGATCAACAGAGTCAAATGCCGCCTTAAGATCGAGAAATACTATCATTGTGGGGTGTCTGAATGTGTGTTTATGTTCTAGAACCTGGTTAGACGTCGAAGTATTTTTGAAGCTAATATTTTAGACACTATATTAGTCAAACTATTAATTATAAACCTCTTTTTGGACGTTTATGCATGTTTATATCATTTTTATTCACTTATATATCCTAGTTTTATCTTTTCTTATTCAATTAAACAGCCTACTTTGATAAAATCACTTGAAGAAAATGAATCTGATCCTTCTCAATCAATATTCAATGGACACTGTATGTTTTATTCAATACTTATCATTATTAATATTATTATTAATCACTGATTACAGAATAGATCAGCTCGCTTGTAACCAAATAGATGTCCATGTATTAGGGCTTTTATGCTGCAAATGTATGTTGTGTTTGTGATAGTATTGACAGTCGAACTTGTTTGAAAAAAAAACGCAGATTTTATCAATTTATATCATACCACCTTAATATGAACACGGATTATATGTGACAGGCATTTGTGTGTTGATCCATCACTACTTCCTACTTGAGGTCCTAGATATGATGATGTCATTTAATGACTTATGATATCATCAAAGGAGTGTCACTGTGAATATAGTTAAAATTTATGTTTAGTAATTATTGGGGAGATACAAAAAACTCCTCGAAAAAAAGCCAAGAAATGCTCTTAAAACATTGAGAGGCATCTTATCTAATAAGTATTCACTAGAAGTTTTGGTAGAAACATCTATAAAGTGAAAAGTCACATGTCGAGTTTTTGAATAAATGATTACTTATACTGTTAATATGTTTAGTAGCATTCCAGAATTTTCGGGAAACCCACGGACATCTAAATTACTATAAAAACTCTAGATTTTCCGTGCACAAATGAACCTTTTGATTATAAAGCGTTTCTCCCATATCTCGAGCCTTTTCTCCCCTGTTCAAGTTACTGTGTAGATCTACTGTAGGGGTTACTAGAAGACCTTAGGAACCCAATCTAACGTTCAACTAGCAAGACTTATCACTAATCAGTTCAAATAAATCTTAAACATGAATGTTAATTACAATTATTATATCGTTGTAAATATAGATAACTCCATTTTGTTTTCATGCATAACAGGCGAACCAATACAAAATACGATTACATCACTTTTAATAAACCCTATAACTTATCATACTCTTAGAATATCATCAGATAAAAACTGAATTATGATCATAAATTATAATAATGTACAATAAAACTACAACTTCTTATATATGTGTTTTTAACCAATCATATTGGAGAACCGATTAGACACTTTATTCTGATTGGTTCACTGAACGAGTAAATTAACCAATAAGATTCTTTCCACATCATATCATAGTATAAGTCATTGTCGGAGCTGGAGGAATATCTGATTGATTACCTGTCCCATCTGATACAACTATTATATATTAAAACTATCGTGACAGTTCGAAGAATTGGATTTTTCCAAGACTTTTTTTGGCTTGATTAGTAAATTTACCGATTTATTTATTGATTTTAATTATTTTTTTTTCCAGCGTCAAATTTATTTAAATCACCACTTTCGGAAGATTCATGTAATCGGCAACGATCCAGTCCGAAATCTCATGATGATCAATCATTTGATCAAACACCATCACCTACTCTTAATATTACTGCTAATACTAATACTAGTACTGCTACAACTACAACTACAACTTGTACACCCATTCAAATAGATTTGAAAAAGTTAAATCATTTTCTTAATGAACTAGTTCTACAAACCGATGGTTGGCCGACATTACAGCTGATCAATTTACATACAGATTTTTCTAATTTAATATTTTGTAAATATGCACATGTTACCGATAGAATGTCATTGTCAGATGTAAGTTTATTTTAAGAAATAAAAAACAATCTTTGTATGCAATGCTTAAAATTTCATTTGGTAGTGATTAGTTCTTTGAAAAAACAACAAACCACACTACACTGAATTCGATTCACTGGGAGTTTGGTAGTGTATTAAGTGATAAGTATAAGGGCTTGGATGCGGCCCGGACAATCATTGGCATTGGCTGTTTACGCGTGACCATGTTAGAGTATTTCGAGCGGGATAGATGATTCACACCATCCTTGACCGTACCAGGTACTGCCAGATAGGAGGTTGTTCAATTGCCAGTATAAATGCCATGATAGTGATGTATATTCAGTTGATGCAGAGTCCCGATTCCAGGATGAAACGTATATCTTATATTTTACATTTAGACGTAATCTATAAAGTATAAAACAATCATCTTAGAGCGTCAGAATTTTCGTTCCTAAAAATAATCCAACGTGTTTAAAATATGATTCGGTTTTCGTTTTACTCGACTGATGTTATACACCTGTTTTTCTCAATGTTCAATTAAACATTGAAACGTGGGATTGATAACCTGAACAGTTTTTATATATAAATATAGTTGAATTAGTGAGTCGATTTAAGCCGACCCACCATTTGAAATCTGAAAACACTAGATGGTCTTTTCGTCCTTGTATGGGAATCCTCATCAGTGCTCGTCCACGATTCCACACGCGGATCTCGTATTCAGGATGTCCGGCTTTGTACTCAAACGCTGAACCTTTAGACCACTGAGCCAGCATTCACTATTATCTTCAGTGCCGTCCAGTGCTTTGAGGTTTTCTAGTTTGAATCAATTCATGAATTCAGCATTTAAAATTATTTTTAATAGTTTAGGTCATAAGTCGATTAAAGCTAGAGCACTATGGGAAACCTGGAAGCACTGAACTGCCGTTTCGTCCAATTGTGAGACCTATTGGTCTCGCTCATGAACTCTTAATATCTAGAATATTTATCCGGAATCCAACGGTGTCTTCAGTAAGTTACTATCTCAGAACGGACTTGGTTGAATCCCACTGGTCACTGCTTTTCATTAGAACCTCAGGAAATACCTCTTGAAGCCAGTCACTAGTATGCATATATGTATGTATATTCATTCATTTCATTTTAACACATAAGTATAGGTACAGGGAGGCACCAAGTACATATGCGCCACACGAATCTCAATTGATTTGTGTGTTTATATATATTTGTATAATTTATTTTAATACATTTTGTCATTGTTTTATTTCTATTATCCTTTTTCCCATTTTCTTTTCTTTTTCTTTATCATTGATGAATTTGTTAGGATTTTGAGAAGATATTTGCCATTTATCAAAATGCACACTTTTGATTATCCATAATACACATACCATATTTAGGTGTTTTCTCAATTCATTATATTAATATGATTGTATTCACATTTTGTAAACCTCAGGTAGGTTTAGGTTATATTCTATATATTCCTATTTGTACATTAGTATTACCAATACTAGATATTATGGTTCATGGTGACATCATCATCATCATCATATGTGGGCAGCTTTATCATTCTCCTGATACTTCCTCATTATGATCATTATCATGTCCACATTCTTGTTGTTATTGTTTTGCTCTGCTTTCCTTTCCCTTTTTTTCTCTCTTTTTTTGTTTTTTTGCTAATAAGATTTTTTTTCTTTTTTTTGATAAAATAAATTAATAAATAGTTTTTGTGTAATGCTTTTTTTTGTTTTCTTGTCCTTCTCAATATGTGAATACGTGTTTTATACATTAAATAGTTATATTGATTTCCTATTTGTAACCATGTTAGGTATTATTATTATTATTATGATTTTTACTAGTGTTTTTCTCTTATTATAATGCGTATATTATTAAACTTATTAATAAATAAGAAGAGATATCTGGTTCCCTGAACATAAACACACAACAATAACAACAACAACAGCAATACACATATACACACAAAGAAAGTAAGTTTTATATGATAGTTTATTGCATTTTTCCATTTGTTTTTGTTTTGCCTTTTTGTGTAACACGAGTTAATACTCAATGCCTTTTCTTCTTGTTCTTCTTTCTCTTTGAATCAATACCCAGTTCCAAGTGCACCTGTCTGTCTGTCTATCTATCTATCTATCTATCTATCAGTTTGTCTGTCTCTCTTACTCATTGTTACTATGCCTATAGTTTATTTAAGGGAATATATTATTCAACTGAAAACTGTGTACAATCTTATTCGTATTGTTTTATTATTAATTATTTTACAGAATATTTCACTAATGCATAGCACTATTACGTAATATCACTATTTCATAATAGTAATAATATTAAATTTTATATTAGGTATATATATATTGATTATTTAGGTATAAGCTCTTGCTCTGGCTCTCTTACTTGCTCTCGCTCTCTCTGTTTATTTGTTTGGTTTTGTCCTATCTGTTTCCATCTATCTATGTATCTATCTATCTATATGTGTATATGTATATGTATTGTAGGTAATTTTCTCAATTATTGATTGATTGATTGATTGATTGCGAATTTAGTTCTCTTGACACTTGATATTAGTTCAATAAAGAAAAACAAAAACGAAAATAGAGAAAAGAAAAAAAAAGAAGCAACTAATTATTAGTAATTTTCTATTGATATAAATAGGTCTTATTCAATTTTTAGGTGAATCCGTTTTTTTTTCTCTTTTCATTTTGTATTTTTTACAATAATTAAATGTTGATTATGTAATCATTGTTGTTCTATTTTATACATTTATGGTGTTGTTATTACTGCTACTACTACCATGACTTTGTTAATTGTTTAATCAATAAAATGATAATGAATTTTTGTAAACATTTTTCTATGTTTTGAACCTATAAGTCTTGGTATAAGGAAGCACCAAATAGATATGAGCCATACAAATCACTTGATTTGTGTGAGAGCTGTGATTCTGTCTACGTGCCAAAACCGATTTAGGTGTATTTCTTAAGGGGTCACACCCGGAGTCTTTGACTTAAAGGTCTAATCCACAAAGTAAAGGAACAATATAAAAAGTTGTAATTCCATGGTAGGCGGTAACCGACAATTGGTTCTGACGGCATTTGTTTTCATATGATCTTGTAGTGCATGTTCACCGAATGGTGTGGAATCAGAGTTTTCTAACTGTCCTATGTGGATCCTCCATTTTCTACCAACCCAGATAAAGTACTGAACACTCCCTTTTCGTGCTATCAAGTTCGTAAACAACATCTGTGGTGCTCGTTTTCTTAGGGGGTCACACGCGGAGCATTTGACTTAAAGGTCTAATCCACAAGACAGTAAAGCAACGCCAGGAGATTCAGTTTTATGGTAGACGGTGACCAACAGTTGGTACTTACGGCATTTGTTTCCATAGGATCTTGGAGCCCATGTACACCAGTGGTTTGAAATCACGGACTACGAAGTCAGGTGAACTATTCATTTCCACCGACCAGGATAAAGCACCGAACATTCGCCTTTCGTCCTGTGAATTTCGTAAGCAGCACCTGTGGTGCGAGAAGGCTGTATACGCGTGGCCATGTGAGAGCATTTGGAGAGGCAGAGAGCGAACTAACTCCCCCCAACTTCGGCCATAACAAGGCGCTTGATGCCCGCTATTGACGAATGATGAATGAGACTGAAATACATAAAACCAGATCGTAAGATGAATAACATTATTTATTATATCTAGTTGAGTAAATTGACCATACATTAGTAGAATCGCGAATTAGAATGATGTATTCGTTGGAAGTAAACTTTTTTTCTATATTTCAATTTTTATAGCAGTTGCGATCAATGAAAAGAGAGTAAATCGAGAGCGAGAGTAGACTGCCCCCACTCTTGACCGTACCATAACATTTATGAGCTTCCATCTTCATATATTTTACAAAATTGGTGTTTTCTGTTTTTTTTATTGATTTGGTCACTGGAAGGAAACTCGTTTATTAGAGATAGGTAGTTCTTTTGATCTAATGGAATAGATTGTGCTTACTATCATCCAGAAAATCGAATAGTTTAGATCAGTGTCATTAGTAGATTATTATTTCCGAAGAATAGAGTTTTTCTTGTCATAGTAGATGTACTGCATTTGAGATCCTCGTCAAATGGCTAGGGTAAATTGTTTGATAATAAATCGATTAGACAACTATGACCTTAACGTTGTTGCTGTCGGTAAATTCGACCTTCCACCAATAATGATCCACGTGAAGAAGTTTTCGATTGATGAAATAGAACCAATTATTTACGTTTCATATGGCTTATTCAATAAGATGTTTATTTATTATATAACACTACAAGTCTCTGTCAATCGAAACTTTGTGTTAACTTACTACCGAGGTTGTAAATTACAACAGTCTACAGATTACAAAGAAAAAGACCAAATATCTTAATATTCGAATTCAATAGAATACCACATCGAGTCAAGTATGTAAATGGCATTTGTGTGGTACGATTGTCAATTACAATAGTAATACACAAAACTTTCTATTTGTTTGTTCTCAAGCTACAGTAGGAAAATCATGATCGTTGTAAAAACGTTTATTGGTCAACCGTGTAGTGATATATGTTTACAATCATTCATATATATTCATCTTTTCGCTTAGATAGTAAAGTCGTATGTTAAACAAATGTCATGTGTTTTATTCCCTTGATATGAAAGCCATTCACGTACGCTTTTCTGTTTATTGATATTTGATTGACCCACCGTATCAAGTGAATGCTATTATCTAATCACTTAAAAGGATTTACATCATTGAAGATGTATCAGTAGTGGGTTTTGTGGATGATATAGTAATTTTTATTAGCTGAGATCGTGGATGCGCATTTCTGAGGCTTCGCATGACAGGAAGAAACGAGCGTTCAGTTCTTACAGGTTTTCCATCGTGGTCTAGCTTCAATTGAGTAATGATCTCAAATATTAAAAATTTGAAAAGTAGATCCAATCTCTCTTGAATGATATCATGCAAAATGACCGCAATACTATCTCTATATGTGAGCACTGAAATCAGTCAGAGTACTTGTCACATTTGCTAAGTTTGGGAAAGTTCTTTAAATTCAGTTGTATAATTCGAGATAGGTACTGATTGTTTAGCAACAAATGAGTATAGAGTTTTGCTTAAATCATAGAATTTTCATTCGAAATTTACAGAACACAGGGGACAAATAAGTGGATGATTGAGAAGGGTAATCCATGTTGATTCTGATATTATACAGACAAATAGCTTGTTAGCTATTTCTGTATCATTTTAATTGTGTTTGTTATATTGAGTTCATAAACATTTATTGTTATTTTACAAATGAACCTTGATTCGATCTATGAATATGAACCGATTTAAGCAATTCAAACTTAATTTATCTGTGAAAATGTGATCAAACTTCATTACATAATATACATAAACAAAATATTCACTATAAATTCATGTAATGATTGAGGCTATTTTGAATCCAACTCGAAATTGAGATCAGTTCGGTCAACGTCATTACAGGTAAGCTTCAGTTATCATTGTGAAGTTTATTTCCAAATCATAGTTGATTCTCAATTGTCTTACAGTGAATATGTAATCAACTAAATATAACTAGTCAAACAAAACAATATTAAATTTCAAGTAAACTTCAGTTTGAGGAAATCTGCTTGTAAATGATATATTAGCTTCAATTATACTCCGATGCCTAACTAAAATTCGTCAAGAGTAGACTAGAGGAAATCAGTCTGGATTTCGACGTGGACGTGGCTGTATAGACCAGATATTCACATTATGTTATGTCTTAGAATATAGACACACATTCAGACACCACACAATCGTAGTATTTGTCGACCTCAAGGTGGCATTGAAGTGCTGCGTGGTGTCGAGTTGAGCTTGACTATGAACACCGCTACAGGAAGACTACGTGCCAGTAACCAATAAGATATCCGTAGGCAAATGTCAGAAGGCAGATGATCGCTGTAGTCGAGATTTATTTGCTGGCGATCTCTTGGTATCGAAAGAATATCAAGATCGTGCCAAAGTGGTACAAATGCGATCGGCAAGGAAAGATACGTGCGTGTTCACAAACCGCGCAGATGTAATGGAGTACAATGGAATAACAATATGGCTGTTATTAGCACAATTAAACAAACGAGCACAATAAAACAATCGCTGGTACAATTGGTTATAATAATAATATAATAATAATTGTTTTCATCGAACCAATCACGTTCTGTTGACAAAAGTAGGTCACTACAGAAGTGTTACATTATCATCCGTAGTAATTTGTTACTAATGCTTGTCAAAATAAAACACTGATTCGAAAGGTTTTCAAAAAAATTCTTCTATTGGTTTACATGTCTATCTGCATAACTAGACTATCGGTTGAATAGTGTATAATATCATGCTAAGTATACAAACGATGATTATTAGCAGCCTGTGGAAGGGTTAAAGAGAAAAGCTCACCTCCCCCACACACAGAAAAATAATAATCACTTCAAGTCAATGTTCTGATGAATTCATCTTTTCAGTGATACGACTTAATATTAGTAAGTAAAGTTTTGATTATTTCAAGTAGAATGATTAGCAGAAATAATGAATATTAGTAGTTTTCATTTCCATGAATGTTCCACACAGAGGGAGAGAGGAATAGTGAAGTTTTCCTCTAATCACCCTATCGCATGTTTCCAAATGTTTGTATATTCAATGATAGTTGACCAGAGACAATGACGCATAAACTAGTATGAAAAGTCCACAGTCAATTCTGAGTTCGTATTAGTCCATCGAATTAATACTCAGTTTAGTCTAGGATACCAATATCACCTTCCGCGATATGAATCAAACTTCATCATATCCGAAAATATTTATACAAGATCAAGACTGTAACAAAGCGATTGAGGATAACTTGGGAATAGTAAATCGTTTAATAATAGCAAATAAGTCAAATGGAAGCCTATTATAAAATGAATATGAGTATACATATAATATTAGTTACTTCAAATGTGGACAGTCTACGACTGAACTCAAGAAAGCCCAAGAAGCTCAGAAAGAGTCGAAGATATCTCATTCAATCCTTTTTTGAAAGAACATTTCAGAATCCCTTCGTGTAACTTCCCTATTGGACGAATGCTAATAACCCTCTGTATGTGGATTAGAGGACTAAAACGATGATTTCATTTTCACTGAAATGTATAAATACTTGACAATTTTGTACCATAATTTACACTATTTCGAATATCGTTCCTTTCATTTGTCTTCTGTCTTCACATTTGCGACTTTCGGTGGTCCAAGCGTTCAACTGCTCAAGTTATCAGTAGCATATTAAGAATCTAAGCTCTATATATAATACTTAACAGTTAATTTAGGTTGTCATATTTTTGTATATACTCACATTGAAGTTAATTATTGATGATCCCTTATAATGTACATTGAGAATACCTAATTCAGACAAGTGTGAGTAATGTGTTGATGACACGATAGTTCAAACTTCTATTGAGAAATCATAATTCATTTGACTGAATTTCTGAATGTAGCTTCTATTCAATTGAACAGACATAATATCAGTATGGAGTCGCAGAGATTAAGCATTCTCATGTGTGACCGAAATTCCTATGTTTGAATCTCGCGAGCACGATCGTGTTTGTGTACTATTGAAGTGTCTCACAATATGGCGAAACGACCATCCAGTGCTTCCATGTTTTCAATGTTTGTCTCGCGTCGATGGATTCATGATCACAATCAAAGACATATTATCCAATGAATCAATTCGTTATTCTGGTCACCACTTATATCATTACACTGGTTCATTTACGATTTTATTTGAATAGTATTGTAATTCTTAGTTTCAGAACAACTTATTAAAATCTGAATCTGATAATCATGCAGTAAATAATTCATTTGCATTATGTCAACCAATTGCCTCAAACTTCATTGTTTTTTCGTTTTCACACCAATCATTCTCTAATCTCGTCATCTTCTCTTCAATCTTCTTAACTTTCTGTAGCCTGGAATTAAACTTTTGATTGATGACACATACTATTTATATCTGTCA